>CM053983.1:8959507-9453370 GCA_028641955.1 Protonibea diacanthus | reverse complement strand
AGAAAATGTTTTCTGGTTTTCCCTCTGATGTCCTCCGGCTGCTCCGCCTCAACTCTCTGTGATTTACAGAGTTTATGATGGACAGTGAAGTAAACTGCTGACAGCTGTAGCTGCTGTTAGCTCATGTTAACTCAGTTTGTTAGCCGGGCTGCCCGGTCTCTATGGACATAAAGGCAGAGGAGAAGAGGACGCTGACAGAGGAAGCTAAGAAGAGAAAAGGAGAGAGTGAGCGAGCAAGAAGCTGCCGGACAAGAGTAAATCTGGGACTGACTTTTAGTGGTTGGTGAGCAAGTTTAACACTTGAACACGAGCTAACAGAGGTTATCGTGAAAAAAAAGTTTGACAAGTGCCATATTTTAAAAACAGAATCAAATATATGTTGACAACTATAACTAAAATCTACTTGCACATTTGTTTGTGTCTTATTTTGTCCGGCAAAGACGTTGGGTTGACATGAAGGAGAGAGATGAGCAGCAAATCTTTAAACTGTAGACGCTGAATCAAGCGTTCGAATCGTCACTTCATCTATTAAATCATTTTGTATCATCAGAAATAAAATGAGTCCGTCCAGCTGTCATCTGTAATGGAGTGTATGGTGGCTGAAGAACACACTGATCGCTGCCAGTCTGCTCTGCAACCAGTGGCCTAGTTTGACATTAGACTGATGCACTGCATGAGTGTGTGTATGTGCCACAGCACGGGGACAGTGTCATCTACTTGCATGCCACATCGCTACAGCGACCAGGATCAATGAAAACCACCTTCATCATCATCACCTCCTCCATGACTGCTGCTACTGCCTGGAAACTCTCACGTCTGGTTCTTATTCCACGTGCGTCTCCTGAACACACCCCGCTGTGAGGAGGTGAGCGCTCAGCTGTTCCAGTTGTCGCCGCCGCTGCTGCCGTATCGGAGCCGTTTGATATTCCTCGCAGACTGTGTCAAATGAAAACTTCAGCACATGAAAGCTGAGAGCGCCGGCTACCCGAGTGTTTTATCTTCTGCTATCTTTTATTTATTAAGTAAGCACAATGAAACGAGCATCGTAGGAGTGTAACAGAACACTGTTTCCAGCAGAAGCACCACAAAATATTCAAATGTTTCCTGGAAAAGTTTACCGTTTAAATACTTCACCTTCATCATAACCGCCTCTCACTTTTCTGTTGGTGGCAGTTCCTGATAAAAGGCCGTGACAAATGAGGGGAGTTAATTCAGGCTCTGCTTATTTAAGTAAGAGATACTATCACCCAGAGGATTTAACAGCTGGCTGCCAGGCCGATCAGCGATTAGAGGAGCTCTGAACAGAAACGAGTGAAGCCGTGAGAGAAAGAGAAGATCAGGAGTAAGCTCATGACAGAAACACTGAAAAGTGAAGAGGTACAGCGCTGTGCCATGTTCTGTCACTCGCCTCCTCAGTGGGACGATTTCAAAATAAAGTACATGAAGCGTCAGTCACGAGGATCTGAGAGTCAGGCTGGTCGTCATCTCACGTTCCTTCATCATCCTCGTATCATCGCTCGCTAAAGCAAACGCACAAGTTATGAAGAGTTCTCTGTCTGTCAGGCCCAAGGGTAACCATGACAGGACTGAACGCCTCTGCAGTTATCTGGACTGTCCGCAGACGTCCAGGTGGAGCGAAGTGGACCGGACCTTTGTCTCACTCAGCAAAACGTCTCACAGACGAGCTTTACATCTTTATTAAGGAGCTGACAAGAGACCGCGGTGTCCTCTGTGGACTTTACAGTTCATCTTCATCATGCTGACAGAGGAGAGGAGAGGAGAAGAGAGGAGAAGAGAGGAGAGGAGAGGAGAAGAGAGGAGAGGAGAGGAGACAGGATCAAGGGAGGAACAAGATCACGGAGAGGCAGAATGGCAGATAAGAGGCAAGAGAAACAAGAGAAATTGAAAATGGCAGAGGAGAGGCTCTCCTGAGAAATGGAGTGTTAGCTCCATCATGATGACAACAACGTTATCAAATAACCAACACATATACATGCCACACACACCAACGCACTCGACACCTCGGGAAAGACAAACTCATTAACTGTTAATTATGTAGATTTAAATACTGTGAACGTCATAAACAAAAAGTGAAGACTTCAACTAAATCTGCTTCTACACAAATTGGTGAGAAGACAGTGCTCGGCCAGTGTAACTGTGTTCTTGTGTTTAATATGAATGGCACCAATGAGAAAATAACTCTGAACCTTGACAGTGGCAGGGGCATTCTTCTTCTACTTAGTTACACCGAATAACAAATTGCTCCTTCATGCAGAGGCAACCACAGAATCTGCCTACTATGCGTACTTGCTGCATCACTACTACAAAAGGCAGTGCAGGTATTCTTTTATAAATGCTGTAAGTCAGTACTGAACGGGCAAAATGCAGCACAGAGCTTGTGTCTCTGGTGAGTGCTAGATACTTCTTGCATGCCTTGCAGATATTCTTCCCTTGTGACATTTGAAAAAGAAATAAAATTTTAATTACTGAACAGATCCTTTCTGGAAAAAAAAAGAAGAGCAGAGTAAGTCGCCTGCTTATATGCTGCAGGGAAGGTTGACAACTACTTGTGTGACGTCAAGACCATTCATTTCGGAAATTCCCAGGGTTTCAAAGTACTGTGCATTCTGCTACTAGCTGTCACATCAAGTGAAATTTTATCCCAGCAGGCAGCGGCATATCTGTGAAGGTGCAGCAACATGGTCATGAGTTAAAGCATTATGGGTAACCCCCCCCCCCCAAAAAAAACAAAAACAAATGGAAGTCTAATGAATTGATTACTTTTGTTCAGACATGCAGTAAGGATGGGTGTGTACCACTGTCCCAGAGGGTTCCTCTATGTGGTGATGTTTTTTACTCCCTGGCCTCTTGAGAAATGGTCATCACAAAGGGGACAGTCAAGCTTGGATGATTTTGTAACCCCTGGTCTGAACCGATCTTTTTCATTCTCCATTTTCGGCAGAGACATGTATTGCATTGCCTCATTGCAAGTTTAACAAAACTGACATAACTGACATGACATGTTTTTTTTTTTTTTTAGTTTTTTTTTTTTTCTCCAGGTATACCTCATAAACACCATCATTCATTTGTCATGTGTCCATAAATGGCCCCTGACACAAGGTGAGAAAAAAAGGACGAACACAAGCACTTTATCTTCTGGTGAAAATTGTCTCGGTGACCACACAGATGCTGCTGAGGTTCCTGTGCCTGGAGCAAATTCTCTTCTCTTCTATTTGACCTAGTGAATGGAGTTTTGATTGCATGTCCAGGATGTACTGAATTTCATTTTGGTGCTTGGACAGCCCTCTCAGCTACTCTTTGAGTAGATTGAATACACGCCTATAAGTTTATGTCCACACAGTTGGTCAAAAGGATGATATCCTAGATCCTGAAGGCTTAGATTACCTCGTGCAAATCAAATAAAAGATGGCCTTAGACAGGTGTGAGGTAAGGAAGTAAGCAGGATTTAACTTCTCTCTCCAGCTCTCTTTTCTCATTCAGATAACTACTGCTGTCACTTTTTGTTCATATGAACCAATGCAACACTGTAAATGCCTTTGAGAAAAAAAAGAAATCTCCAAATTAGGCATCATTTCCCCATATTTTAATAATTATCTATGACAGCTGGCTTTCCATCCCACAAGTGTCTCCAATAGGAAAAACAAAAATAAACACTTTCATGGAGTCCAAACTAGTTTGTTTCCACCATGCACCATCTTAATACCACATTATGAAAGCAATATGGCAACAACTAGTCACACAGACAAAGACACACTCATCAGAGGACAATTCCAGAAGCCCCAGGTCTGTGCCACAAGCAGCAACTCTTCTCTGTCCCAATTTTACATCCAACAACCCTAGATGAGACAAAAAAAAAAAAAAAAGCTAATCACAGGACAGAGGATGCTATTAGGTCGAGATAATGGGTATGTCCAGTCAGGCATGGAAGTGGAGCATGACCAGAGGAGCAGAAACACCATCAGACACACGGTGCGGGATTTCAGTCAGTGTTAAATATGTCCATGTGTACTCCCAGTTCTGGTTCTGGGTGTCCACCTGCTGATGGTTAAATGAACATATGGATCTCCTCTTGTGCTATGGCTGCAACAAGGGTGGAGAGTTGGTGGCACTGGTCCCAATAAACTGACTTTCTAGAGGCCCAGACACAGAGCTTCTTCAGCACAAAAGACTGAGAATCTGTAGCTACAATCACCATCTGTCCATGTCAAAGAGGGAAATGGAAGCCAGCATCCTTACGGGGGGTCCCCCTGAAACCAGTAGCCATCCAGGACTGGCTGCTTCAGTCAGCAAGGATGCCAGGAAACTGTGCCGCAAGTCAAAGCACCCATTCTCTCATCTGCTGTCTAAATGCCGCAGCCAACACTTCAAGGACTTCCAAAAGTGTCTGAGGATCATCCTCCCCAGAGTCATTGTCTTCAGTGTGGAGACTATCAGAGGTTGGTGGAGACATCTTATTTGTGAGCAGTTTTCAGGCAGTACTTGCGTGCAATATATTTGTGGATGCTGCTACTACAGGCTAGCTTCCAGACTTCTACCCTTCAGACTTCAGCAGATGATTTCATCATTCTAGTAAATAAGTGTTCTTCCACAGTGTGTAAACAAAGAATTTCTTGCTCAAGGTTTCTTGACTTACTTTGAATTTATTTGTCATATTTTGCCGTTTCATAATTGTTATTTGCCTTGACACAGTAGGCATGCACATGCAGATACATAGACCTTAAAGTGGGCCATTTTGTCAAAACATTAGCTTCTGTTATTATGTGCTGACTGTGAATAAATAAGTGTAAATTATTGAGTTTAACTTCTGCCTGAGCTTGTGCCCTGTCTTTGTTGATGTCAATTTGGTAGTTCAAATTCTTTTGGGCATGCATGCCCCTTCCTTGTACATGAACATTGCTGCATGTTTGTTTTGGCTGCAAGGTGTTTTTGAATAATTAATTCTTTTTGTTGAAAAAAAAAAAAAAATCAAACAAACACAAATCCATATTCATGTAGCACTGAGCGAGCAGTCAGAAGTGGTTTATGTGAACTTTACTGAACTCCCTCCTATTGTGTATTCAGCAGCTCAACGGAAGAGCACGTTGGAAATCTCCTGTGCCTCAGTTAAATGCTTTATCTCATCCCTTGCCTAGCAACCAGTTATAAAAACACACACGCCCAAACAGCCATGCAAGCGTAAAAGCACAAACTGTGTCAGGCATGCACCTGCATTCACACACACATAGACACCTTCCCTCATACCACGGACAAGCTACAATACACTCACCCAGGTGTGTAGGTGTAGACACACTATAATACATACACACATGGACCTTCCCCCCCCTCTGTATTTAATTAAGCTCCTAGGCTTGGACTTTTATTTGATCAAATGCTGCTCAGTTAATTGAATTAACCAAGCCAGTCAGATGTAAGGGTGTCTGCTTCACTGGTAGAGTGTATACCAGTTTGAAAAGGATGGATGAACCCTGCTAATGTAGCCAGTAAGGTCAGCAGTGTAGTCCAAACAGAATCAAATTGTGTTCGCGAAGGTGAAACTGTGTTGTTGTGTTTCAGACGCTCGGCTTGATTTGCCAGGCTGACCAGCTTGAACTTGTCGAAAATTTCCCAAAGCCTCCTTAACTAACCCTCGATGCATTATACATGAGTCCTTTAAACCACTTGTTCCTTGTTTAAACTAAAGACACAGTGAGGTAAAACAGGCTGCTGCTTCTCATTTTCATTTACTGTGTGGATTGACAAATTTCTTGTGTCCCTCTTCTCTTGTGTCCCAGCAAAGGGGGAAAATTGTGGCAACCAAACTGCACGTGAGATCGGTCAAATTTTTGGTATGGTCCTAAATCTGCACACTGCACATTTTTCTTAAGTAGAAGAAAGCATTGACTACATACATACTGATTACAACAGCTAATCTAAAGCAAATATACATTTAATGAGCAAATGTCATGATTTCCACCAGTTCAATTGCACTGGTTGTTTTGCTAATGTAATTTATTGTAAACTCCTTGGTTAAACCTATCTCGTCTATTCACAGTGAATAGATAAGGTTTGAGAACAATTATTACAGCAAGATATATCAAGCTAATGTCAAAAAGCTATTTTGAGGGAGGATTTAACTGATAAATATGTGAATCAGACTGCACATTACAGTATATGATGAGGAAGAGCCTATTGTTTTTATTGCTGACATAAAAGTCTACACGCGGCCAATCTTTGAAAACTAAAACAAGTTGAACATGAGATAATTCCAAAAGTGAAAAAGCAACCGCAGAGGAAAGTAGGGAACTTTGCATTTAGATTGTCAGAATGATCTATTAGTGGAGGATTTTAAGGAGGAGGCGAGGCGCTTATACGCACTATGCAACTTTACTCTTACATCTTATGTGTCCTTGTGTCTCCTCTCAGAGACTTGTGCTCTTCTGTATAACCATGCCAAATTCAGTTGTGTTTGGTGTACACGGTTGCAGCAAGAGACACAGAAGACGCAGAATCCCTTTGCAATGTTCATGTTGCATTATTTTTATGAAGTCAGGCCTGCCTCACAAACCTCTCAAGACAATAGCAAAAACAACATTCTTCTCTGGCCAATTAGCAGCTTACAGCAGCATTTCCACAGCAGAGTGAAAAAAAAAACAAAAAAACACTCAGACTTATAAAATATGGCACTTCTGCACTACACTTTTTTGTCCCTGTTTTCTACAACTTAATCATGTTAGTTTCTGAGAAAAATTTGGAAATCTACCTCAAAGTTCCTCTTCCCCTTTTCCCCTGAGAGAGCCCAGAGACTCTTTAATACTGCACCTGCCACTAGTGTGTGTTTGTGCATGTCGTGGATAGGTCTTTGTGTGCGAATGCATGTAAAAGTAATGCATGCATTTTTGCTACCCATACAGGTATAATGCATTGCACTTCTCAAAAAAATAGTCACTGCAGGTACAAATTAAAACATAAAATCTGCACTGTTTTTTTAACTACCAACATTTTTGTGTGCATTTTTATTTTGTTGACCGTGTGTGTGTGTGTGTGTAGTCCTCTGTCCAGTTTTGTCAAGCTCTAGCCAGTGATACTGGCAAAGAAAGAAATGTGTTCCAGCAAATGGGATAATGTACAGCATAACGATCAATTGGCTCCAAATACTGTTTGTCTAAGCCCCTCATAAAAAAAAAAGAAAAAAAAAAAAAAAACTGTGCTGTTCACACACCATAAATCCACTGCTCCACAGTCTGTGGCTACGTGTGCGAGTAAACGCGAAGAGACAGTGTGCGTGTATGTGTGTGTGTGTGTGTGTGTGTGTGTGTGTGTGTAAAGGCACCAGGGGGACTTTTATGATGGTCATGGCAGCCACCATGACGGAAATCCCGCAGTTGGCCCAGTTGCAACAGCCCTAATTCTAGAATAAGGATCATAAAAATGACACTGCTGTCATAATTTCATGTTATGCACCAGACGACTAGCAATGCGGCACGTGGAACATATGAACGTGGTTTGTCTGGAAAGTGTGTGTCTGTGATGGCCTTGTTCTGGCCCATTTGTGCTTAGTCAACTGAGGACATGTATTTGTCACCAAAGGGAGCTACCGCCAAGTATGTATCACGAGTGTCTGGGCTGGGGGAGCTACACACAGTAGTTTGGTCAGTGACATACGCTCTTTCTCCTGTGTAAGATATCACTTTTTTCAGTGTCTTAATAAGTGAAAAGAAATACTCGGACTGAATAGTTTCAATGTTAGGCCAGTCTCACATCACATTTTGTGTTGTAGTAATTGGAATACAGTTGCAAAGCAATATTAATCACTTTTTATCTAAATGATTCAGCCATTTAAACTAATCTGCAATTTATGTCTCATCATACATTTAATGTATTAATCACTGACTAATGTGAGCTCTGTGTTGCCTGTTCTATTTGAATGCACAGAGGAAAAACAGTTATTTCACTCTGTGTGGATCAGTGGTGGTCTGTTCAAGAGCTAAATATACAGCGTTTGTTTGTTGAAGAACCCGGTGCACTCTCATGATACAAGGCTCTGGAGGTGTATGACACATCACAGCAGCTTTAAAAAACAGCACATTTAAAAGTTCTTAATACCCTGATAAATCTCTCTGACAAGCTTTAAATGGAGTTTCGCCCACATGTCAGCTGACATTTATACAGCTATGTAACTGCAGCAAAATCATTTAATAAATGGAGGGGGGCATCCCAGCAGACTTGAATGCCTCCTCGGGGTTCTAGAGACTGAGTAGTGCTTCAGGATGAGCTTAGTCTGCAATTTATCTAGTCAGGACTTCAAGTAATGCAGTCTCCAACTGTGGCAGTCCTTTTGTCTCACTTAAAATCCTGCCTCCCACTGATGGCCATTTTTGCAGTTGTATTTTCTGTGTTGATCTGGAAGTAATTGGTAGAGTTTAGGAATGCAATATGTGGAAGCAACTTGTAAACCTTGACGAATGAATCATAATGGATGGCATAAAACTTTAGGTATCACATGCTATACACCCAATACAGTTTAAGATCCAATAAAGTCACATCACTTTGCACAGAATTGAAAACATGTTTCTTTCCGTTACTTTGACTGATTAATTATCATTTGATATGTTTGTCTTGTGCCATATTTATGGTAAATGATTCTAAAGAGTTGGCGTTGCATGGAAACCATAAATCTATCCAAAACCTCAACTTTTAAATTTTAAATTTTATTTTTATGTGACATTTTGACTAGATTCCAATGATCCAATGATCAACTATCACTACGTGCATTTACATGGACCCTAATAGTTACTAATAACTGGAACTGGTCCGCCTGCTCTACCTCCTGGTCGATCCACTAATCAGAGGGTCAACGGTTTGATCCCTGGCTCCTCCAGTCTGCATGTTGAAGTGTCCTAGGCCTGAAGGTCATGCCATCGGGGTGTAAATGTGTATGAATGTTTAGCTCCTAAAAAACTGACGCCACCTTGCATGGTAGCCAATGCCATCAGTGTATGAATGTGTGTGAATGAGTGAATGAGATATGTGGCGTAAAAGTGCCTCATGTAACTACCTCATATAGAAGACTGGCCCAATCAGATGGAACTTTCAATCAGGTTGAATGGGGTGGTGTAAACCTTTGTTGATCAATAGTAAAATATTAGCATTAATGACCATGTAATCCATTTGATATTTGGTTGTAATAGCACATATTTACCTCACAGGTTGATGTGGATGAGCTACCGAGAGGGAAACTTCTTCTCCTCCTTCTGTTATGTTTTTCTGGCAGATTAGATGCTTCACAGCAGGCCTAACCATTTTATGCATGTCCAAAAATGTATTTTCTGATTCAGTTATTTTTGATGCATGTAAACACATCTTGTCAGATCACGTTATTTAGCATCCACATCAGCAGTTAAGTTGGAATCTCAAATGTCAATTACTTCAACGGGGTTGAAGAAATATTGTCCATGTAACCACAGCGACTGATGATCTTGATCATCATTATTAATCTGCCTTGCATCGGAACCCTTCGCGCATAAATACATTTAGATGTATGAATATATTAGCATACAATACCAGTAAACAACAGTTTCACTTGAAGAATTTTACCATTCTATTAAGAAAAACAATAACAAAACCCAAATCAAATCCTAGTGGCAACCAACCATCTGCCTAACTTTCTGCTTTTTCTATAGATGTCTGTCAAGTTTATTCAAACTATATATCCCTATACTGTCACAATAAGCGACATCAAACTAAAGAAGTAACACTATATTTTAAAAGAGCTGCTAAAGCTGACAGGGACAACACTTTTCTAGCTTATGTTTCTACTCTTTGTAATTAGGCTTGTCTAGATCTTGAAGTCTCTTCAGTTGATATTTAAATGAAGTAAAGTCTGTAATTTTACTTAATTAGAGACAAAGCAAGCATTAAGAGGATCATCTGTCTCTCACTGTCTCATTTTCCTAAAATGACACACAATAAATTTCAACCAAGCTTCAGCTTTTAAGCAGGAGCCTGATCACATCTCTGATCCGATGTCTGTGTTTTCATTACCTGACCAGTACTTACAGACTGTGATAATGGCTACAACAAACAAGGCCAAATTATCGCTGTAATTAAGTTCTTGAACAGCAAAGGAGGGAGTGGGAGAAGAGGGTGGTGGATGATTTGGCCACAAATCTTGTCTGCTCTGCTGGAGGTGAGTTGGAGTGTATTTGTGTTTGTATGTTTTCCAAGTAAGAATATCTCCTCCAGAGTTCTTCTCATTATTCTTCTGCTTTCATTTTGCATTTCCACCCGATCCTCTCCTCCTTTACCAGCTCCTTTTATGCTTCCTATTATTTTACTCTTCTCTCACTTTTCCTTTTCTTTCTGTGTCCTCATGCTCACATTTCCTCCCTTTTTCCTACTTGCTGCATTACTGTGGCTCCATGTGCTCTTTTGCCTCTCTCCCATGTGTGTCATTCCCTCTCTTCTGTTACCATCCAAAGCTCTGTCCAGATTTCAGTGAGGCACTGGGTTCCAAAATACAGTATTTACCAGGACAAACACAAAATCAATATCCACCCAACGCAAACACAGCACACAGGCAGTTCAGCAGATCTGCCAATGACGCTGGCTCATACCCTGCAACAGAGTTCAGTGATTACAGAGCTAAAAACGACAAAAAAAAAGAATCATCCTTGTATCAAATCCATCAGAAACACTCTCCAATGCTGTACTTCATGAAAGTCAATACATCTCTTTCACAACACGAATACATGACAAACTCAATACTTTTACATTTGTTTGGTGCTTTAGAGGACTAAATGTATGTCCAGTGTAATGCAACAAAGTGTGTAAAATGTAGGTTTGTTAACAACACCTCATCTATTCTATATAATGGAATAATTTGACATTTGGGGAGATGCATGTCTGTACACAAAATATGGAGCTGGTGTCAGATGCAGCTTATCTTACCTTAGAACTTAGCTAGACCAGTTGCCAGGCAACCAGTGAGGACTCCAAGACATAACTGATCCTGACAAAGAAATATCCCAGAACGTCAACCGCAGAATAAAGATTTTTTACAGTAAAAAACATATAACATGTTAATTTGGAAGTGCTGGTATGTGCTTTTTGTTACCCTTGGACTGACCCAGGCTAAGCTACGCTAACTGGCTGGTTGCAGCTACATACTGACCCCACGCACATGAGAGCAGTGTCCATGTTCTCAAAGCAAGAAAGTAAGTGCATTTATTTTGTTTATTTTGTATATTACATGTGATGAAAAACAAGTGATTGTTTTTAACGAAACTAAACATAAAGCAAGTGCAACAACACTGCAGCCGGCTAATATTACTTACTAGTCCAACAGCAAGAAGCCCACCTTGGTGTCTTTCAGCCTTTTGTTTCATAAAGCTCTCACCAATAAATTAACATCCCAGATTTACTCTTGTCCAGCGACCTCTTGCTCTGTCACGCTCTCTTTTCTCCTCTTAGCTACCTCCATTGACTTCCCCTTTGGTCTCTTAGTCTCTGCCATCTCCACAGAGGTTGCTGAGCCCAGTGACATTTCCAGCTTGCCCAGCTCCCGATCTGGCACGACATCAGCTCCGCTCTCTGTCAATATTCCCCCACTCCCGGTCCTGAAAATCTCCTCTGCCTGGTGGTCCAAAACGCCTCTAGTATAAACACTAACACTGTCCTGGTGCTCTGAGCTCACAGTCCAGGCAGCCGGGCTCATAAACTGAGCTAACATTAGCTAATATAACCAATGTCTAAGTCTAGATTTTGGTGGACTACTTACTTGTCTCCTAACACTCATTCTAATTTTATAAAATATGTTGCTATGTCAAAAATGAAACAATAACAGGGAGTTACAGTAAGTTCAGTTCTGAGCATTTGAAAAATACTTTGGACATGACAGGAAAAAGAGAAAGAGAATCTAATGATAGTCTGGAAATGACTAGCCTTTGAGTAATTAAGTAGGCCCATATGTACTATATCTAGAGATGAGGTGTCCTCCCTCAGACAATCATGATAATAATGTTGGACATTAAACTACAGGCCTCAATATGATTGCTCACAGCCTGACTGGAAGTCTCTTCTAAGATGAGAACTTTAAGGGGTTTTCTGTTTTTACACTTGAGCCTAAAGGATATTAAACTCACAAACTTTAACAACATGCTTATACATACCAAACTAGCAGTCTGTTTTCTCTCTTCAAACAGCCCTCTTTATATATATATATATATATATATATATATATAAACCTTAATTCAAGCCCCCTCAGCATCCTCTGAATGCAACAGTCAATACTTCGTTGATACTGCAGCTCAAGCATTGTGTAGCCAGAACATCCGTAGGGGCCCGTAGCGAATAAAATGTGCCTGTTTAGTGTTTCTCCAGCTGGGCTGATCTGAAGCGACAGAAATTCAACCAACAGCCAGAGTGTCTCTCAGGAGACAAGAGGCTTCAGATGTCGGCAGCACCACCATAGCTGCAGCTGTTAAAATTATCTGGATGAGAATGGCGCTAATCTACTACCCTTCATGGGGACTTCACACCGAATTGGGGACATAAAAGGAAATAACATGCGTTCCTCTTTTGACGGAGGAGGGAATGATGGAAGAGGACGACACAGAGAGGGAGGTGAAAAGGGTCAAAATTGAGGGAGGCAGACGAGGAAGGAGGACAAGCATAAGAACATGATCTCGCCTGCCGTTCCCAAAAAGCGATCTGATTCCCTTAATCACTGTATTGTTAGTGTTCTACCTGATGTGTGCGCACACATTCTGGCGAATACAGCTGTACACACACCTCTCTGCAATAAGTACAAGACGCAGAAGTTTTCGAACAATCTCTCTTGGGAAACCACATCAACTAAATCGTTTTCTTTCATCACCTAAAACTGATTTTGCAGGCTCATGTGCAGGCTGATGTAGCAGAATCTCCACTGTAACTAGGACACAAAGCTGAAGCCTGAGCTCAATTCTTGACGCTTTGTAACCTCGACAATCACAGGGGTGTGTTCTCACGCATGCATACAGTAGATCATTTTTCATAATTATGCGGGAGATGCCTTATAAATCTTGTCACATTATTCACTGTGACTCTTTACATTCCTTGGGCTAAACAATGTGGTTGTAGAGCTGATTATAACAGCTCACAGTCATGGTTCATCGCTTTGTCAAGGTGCGGCACATTTCCTCACAAATAAAACTCGGGAATGATTTGACAGCAGATCTAGCCACAAACATCAATAAATGCCAAGCATCACATATTTATGAATAATGTTTCATCTGACTAAACTCCGGAGCTATATGGTGTATTATTGCAAAATGTCATCTTGCTTTTCAATAGCTCATCAGACTGAATGGGGGAAGTGTGTCATCATGTATGCTTTCAATGGCTTTCTCCCAGCAGACCGCAGATCTCCCTCTCTCTTTCTCTGTCTCCCTCTCTCTCTCAGGCTGGCTGACATTTAGACTGGAGTGAAGGCAGGGGGAAGAGAGGAAGTCAAAGAAAGGATTCTATCCTGAAAAGGGAAAAGAGAGTCTCCTCTACCCTCCAAAGGCGTGACCCGGTCAACGCCATCTGAAATCAGAATGGAAGAAGCTGCTCTGTCATCTATATAGAGGGGCAGCTCTTAACATAGGAGAAGAAATACTTTTTTGTTATGTAGGCAAGAAACATTCAAAATGGCCTCTGTGGACTTTTTTTTTTTTTTTTTCATTTCCTTTCAATAAACCCAGGACGAAGCAGGAAGCTTTTCCATTAATTTCTTTCCTCGTTTTCTTTCTTGATCGTTTTCACAGACATTTTGCAACCAACAAAACTGTTGGTCTAGAAACTTCTGTAAGAGAGGTTGAAAATGCTAACTGACACAAATACAGAACTGTCTGAGATCAAGGTTATGGCTAAATATGATGAGAGTGCATTGAAACATACCATAAAATCCAGCCTATGTGTGATTTCCCTTAACATCTTTGGTTAATTCAACATACCTTACTTTAAGGATTAAAAAAAAAACCCTGCTGTGCTTCAGTTTAGATCATAGCCACTGCTTATAAAAATAACAAGAAATCCACCTGTGTGCTGCGACTCAATCCATATTTACACACTCTTTTATAGGATTTCTCTTCAGCAAAAGGTGACGCTACAAAACACAACCTGGAGATAATACTTTGATTAACATACCTACAGTATGCAGGGACATGCTGTGCATTAAATGGTTTTAAATCTGACTGACTGAATAAATCCTGAGATTTGCTTTTTAAATCCTTCAGATGTTTGCAGAAAACCCACAATGGGTCAGAGTGAAAACAAGACACTTGCCTCCCACAGACACAAGCAGGGGAAAAGCAGGAAAGAGTGAGCAAGAAAAATGCTTAGAGGTCTGAACATTCACAAATGTAATCGCTATACAAGCGGATATTTATCAGACAGAGAAAGAGAGGGATAGAATAAATAAAAAAGGCTCGCGGATGCAGGCAGGCCTGCAGGGAGAGATGACATAAACACCTAACTTGTACAACCGGATGATAATTCATGTTAGCACTCCCAAGGACAGTAAAACGGTAATTCTGGCCAGCAGGCTTAAGCCCACGTTTCATAAAAATGCAAATACTGCAACCGTCTTGATGATGATGTAAAAGTTCAGACTTCAGTAGGATTATATGTTAATTTTCACCACACTCATCCAAAGACATCAAGTCCCCCCCCCCTTTGACATGGCACATCACACTGTATGTAAAGTGTGTGTACTGTATGGTTCAAGGGAGTAATGCTGGTAGAGCGCTGTACTGCAGTGACAGGCGTCTGGCCTGCAGGGGCTCCCCAGGTTGCTGGGTCTCTCTTCCTATAGCCTCTCGAGCTTTCTTTCCTTCCATCCATCTTTCTGCCTCACTGCATGCTGTCTCCCTCCTTTCCATTCCCTCACGCTTCACTCTTCACCCTTCTCTGCTTTACTCCCATCTTCCATCTCTCTGTGTCCTCCCACTATCCCTCCCTGCACAGCCAAGAGGCATCCAGCTTCTCATAACTCTTCATTAGAGCCTTCCCAGGGACCGGCGGCTGCATCGTGTAACAGAGCAAAGTCCGACTGCAACCAAAGAGAGGGAGAACCGAGCCCCAGAGACAATTAGCTCAGCCTGGAAAATAACATCGTACTCCAGTCCACAGTCTGTGTTTGTGTGGGTGCCGGCAGCATGGCTGAAGCTGGCTTTGATTAGGGCCCTGTATTGCAAACGTTTGAACATTGAAGCGCCTGAGGAATTTAATGACACAGAATCGGCATAAGAATATATCCCTACATGCAGTGCTGTGTGTACAAAATTCTAGGAAAACAACAGAGGTAGTGTATGTCCCATCTTCAGGTGTACACTAATCCACACAAAGCTGATGTGGCACTCAATAACACAGTTTATCTGCTGATATTATTACATTAGAATTCAAATATTTACACCGTTACATTTTCCAACTAACCTTGAATATCCAGCAAAGGAATAAAGTGTCTTTTTGAGTGGATGATTGTGGAATTTTTAGGTGAATAACTGTACATGCAAGAGGTTTCTTTTTTCTGCTCCTAAAGAGACTTCCAATAAAGGAGAGCTTCGAGCATCCAGACTGACAGCAGGTTCTCCTTTTTATATTGCTTCATATTAGTGTGATATGTCATAGAACTATGACACATGGGAGCAGGTCTGTGACCCAGCAACAAGGCTCTGACCAAAGAGACACAAGCAGACAAATAATTCACTGTCACATTGACAAGACTTGGTCTGTGTGTGCGTGTGTGTGTGCGTGTGCATTGGACATGCTGTGAAGCATCAAGTGTCCTGAGGGGTAATTCCACCGATAGGAAAACAAGGATCAGGGAAATTCCACTGCACCTGAAAACTCCTTCACACATCACTTTAGTTTATCATTTTCATAATGCAAATACCACCCTCGTAGGGTTTCCCCTGCCTGCAGTAATAAGGGCCTCTTTTGTCATCAAAGGTTATATGCGATCGAGTCTGTCATTAATACTACGCCAAGGTCACGCTTTCACTGTCATCCTTATCTGTGTCCACACATCCTCTCATTCTGCAGGTTTCATATGCTCTGGCATGCCTCTCTGATCGCAGCGTTATTTTATAGGCACCACATGAACTGGTTGACCAGACCTGTCCAGGAGACACCTGAATCGGGAAGGCTATTATTCAGGAGTATAAAGTACAGCACTTTGGAAATACACCCAGTGTTGTGCACTGAAATTCTGCATTTTCTTTGCAAATATATTCACTTAATAGCACCTCAATGACTCCAGCTTCACACTCTGGCTTCTGAATAAGCTCTTTTTTTATTTCCTTGTGAAAACTGTACGACTGTTAGGTTAAATGCCTGCCTTCTTTACTGATATTAATTTTAAAAAAAAATCAAACTGTTGTTTTATTATACTTTCCTGTGGTTAAGTGTAGAAGCCAGGGAACAAATTAAAATAAATTAAATCTATTTTTGAAACCTATCTCCATTGAAGCCACTAGTGGAACAGCTGAGCATAAACAAAGCACTGAGCAATATAAGGTGCAGTTGGCTAACTAATAAAAATAATAACCTTAATAAAAAATGGGTCCAAGAAAAAGGAGAGGATATGAAAGTCATTAAATTTACAACAACAGGGCTCTACAAGCTGCCCTGCTCTGCGACTACAACATTTCTCCCGTCACATCCACATTTTAAACAAAGCAGAAAAGGCTGTAGCTGCTCCGTGCCGCTGTCTTCGTGGAAAGTCAGAAGTCAGCCTTCTGTTGTGAATCCAAAAGCTGTTGCTTATTGGCTAGGAAGGTCATAAGCCACACATTTGAGAGGTGACTGTTGGTGCTGCTGACTGCAACACCTAAAGGAGATTTAAAAAAGGTAGTGAGGACATGGGTCTAATGTCCAAAAGATCTATGTCACTGATTACACACATATATAGCGTGTGAAACAGAGCAGCGAAAGCACATGAAACTTTTATACGTTGGCGCTTGTAAACTGCCTGACAGCTGAAAGGAGAGCAAAACTCAAAATGCTTTTGTAAGCAGTAAAATGTAAAGATGTAAAGATTTTTACATCTGCATCAAGAGACGAGATTCTGGTATATTTTATTTAATCTTATTACTAAGCCTCTAGCCACAGAAATCTACAATACAATCCACAGCAATGTGATTTTATCAACTGTCAACCCACACTACTTCTTTCCTTAGTTCTGCCAATCCTCCAGTGCATTAAAATGCATATCAGTAATTTAGATCTACAAAGGCAAAAGGAAGGGTAAAGGCACTAAAGGATGTAACTGCACAGTAAGTAGCAAGTATTGTGTGGTATTTAGGAATAACAAGCTGTGTTGAAATGCTCTTAAGTACAGCATTTATCTCAAATTGTTCTGCACTGCTAGTTCAAACCTCCTGTCTCGCTAAATTGTTTTTTTTTTTCCAAATTTGTATCATTATAGTCTGCTAAAATAACCAGCAATTTATAATCAGCGAATAAAGGGAATAACAAATCTCCTCCTTTGACGCCTTGAATACTGTTATATACACACAGCACAAATAAACAAATTTAGAGTGACAGTGCAAAGATGCACAAAAGCAACATATTCAGCACATGGGTACACCTTTAGTATCTACACGCAAGCATCAAATTCACGCAAGCATGGACAAACGCCCACACACAGAGCAATCAGTGGTGCCAAGACAGACATCTCACTCCTGCTGACATCCCCCCACAAGACTGAAGACGTCTCTCCACCGCTGTCACACTGTCAAACCGTCAAGAAGAGACAGAGGAAGACGGACAGGCAGGATGAGAGAAAATCAAGTGTGTTACACAGAGTGGGAGAGAAATGCAAAGACTGCTTCCTGAGATAAAAATGACAGGCGCAACAACAGTCTGTGATTTTTCAGAGGGCAGTTAAGTCATGCTTGCTCTTTGATGTTTTGATGCTTAACAGGGACACGCTGAAACAACAGCTGGCCTCACAGTCTCAACACTAAACAGAGCCAAGAGGGATAGTCCTCCTGATTTGCAACAAATCG
This sequence comes from Protonibea diacanthus, assembly GCA_028641955.1. Lineage (NCBI taxonomy): Eukaryota > Metazoa > Chordata > Actinopteri > Sciaenidae > Protonibea > Protonibea diacanthus. The sequence goes on along the minus strand of CM053983.1, from coordinate 9,435,338 downwards.
CCAATTTAGTATCTTAAGAAGATGGTAAATAGAGTGCATAACTACACTGATCAAAACCAGAACATTATTACTTACTCTTACTCAAGCTGCATCCTCAATCACTCCCTTGCCCACCCATTCAGTAGTTCCTATCTAAGAGACACGTAGACACTTTTTCATGTTATTACAGAAAGCACATGTTTAAGTCGGGGCATAGGACATAATATAGCGCTGTACATAGTACATATGGAGTAATCTCAGACACATATCTTTCTGTTTGTTTCGTCTTGTTTTCCTCTCCTTCTTCCCACCCAGTTTGATGGCTTACTTAAACCAATCAGGTTTGGCCGTGACCTCTGTCATCTCGTTGCGGTCAAATAAAAATCTGTTTCCTTCTTTGCTGCTTTCAGCATCATTTAAGTGTCTGATTGATGCAAACCACCTGCACGCCTCCACCTCCTGTTTTCATTAGAACCAGCTGTCCAATGGGTCCATCCAATGAGCTCATCACAAATCCTGCTCCAGATCACATCCATCTAGATCTCCAGCTAGGCTTAATGTTCTTCTATTCTTCACCGCGAGCACTGTCTAGACTCCGTCGCCACTCATGGCGTGATTATCCCTGAAAACCGATGATTTCACGATGGGATATGGTCGCCAGACTCCTCATATATCTCTTTAACGTTTCCTCCCTATTGTGCAAAGTCTCTCATGTTTGAAAAGCTATACCCAAATCACATCACACAAAACTAGAAGAACTGTTGTCTATCCTTTCTGAAACTTTCATACAAGTCATGACTGGGTAGTTTAAAATTGTTGCCTGTGAGGAGGATGTCAGCAGATGGATGCTCTGCAAGTAAACATTAGATCAGCGCTAGATTTGAATTTCCACCTGCTTTGTCTAGAACATGTTCACAAAGAGACGCGGGGAAAATTATTTTAAGGTTACTCCCTACATAAAAAGGAAAGAAATATAGCTACAGGAGTGAAACTTATCAATCCTGACAACTTGGCAATACTCTTGCAAAAATGTTGATTTTATTAAGCAAAAGTTAAAAAAAAGGGTGAAACTAACAAAGCAAGCAGAACCAAAATAAATTACCTAGCAAAAACAGTGCTACTAGTTCCACTCCAGATTCCCTATCACACACCACTGCCCACGGAAAAGTCCACTTAATGTATTGTATTGGTGAGTAAAGTGTTTTCTGTTCACTGGTTAACATGGTAAAGACTTGGTAATATCACTGTCAGACCCATTTTACGTCTCTGTCTTTAAACAGGAGGTGTAGAACAATGTGTGCATTGGGTAAATAGTCTGACACACTGCATGGAGAGCTGATCAAACTCAGGTAATCATTTTGCACTGCCACGGTTAGCTCAGGGGAGTGAGACTGATATGTTAATCAGAGCGCTATTTGTAGCTGACGCAGGAAACCATCCGTTATTACATCATGTCTAAAATGTAAATATGTTTTATGTAACAAAAAATGTTGGGTTTTGAACTAGGAAGGTTTTGGTGTTTGTCACAAAGGGAGAACTAGAATTATTAACATTACAGACCAAAACATGTCATAGATAACATTTTTTATCTATGAAACATGTCACTACCACAGATTTTTGTTAAACAAAATGCCACCAAGCAGGTTGAGAAGATGGGCTGATGTATGTAGTAGTTGTTCGAATCTAAAACATAAATACAAATGACAGTATAAAGAATGGACAGAGACTGAGTGACGTCACCTGTAGATTTCCGAAGTGCTGTTCTGAAGCCGAAAATATGTGCCACTGGACGCCACCTCGTTGTTGGATGTACTGCCTCTTCCGCCTCCCGTCTAATCTAAATATTGGCAAAGAAGTGGATCACCTGTGGCGGGTTGAATGACGCCTGGGTGCTTGAATAAGCCATCTTATAAATCCAACTTACCTGTCAAGCAAGCGGTCACTCTGTTAATTATGGGCAACTTTAAGCCTTAATATCATCTGAACTGACTGAGTGAAAGAAAAATTTACTCCCCCTCACAGTTGTCATGGATGGGGAAATTAACCGTTGCCTGAACCAGGCTGTAACCATGTTTATTTCTGCTGTGAAATTGTTCTTTCCAGAGCCTGTCTCAAGCAGTTGCTCAAGGAAGTACAGCTTTTAGCATCTCCCAGCACCAGAGGTTGCCGCTTGGTAAATACATAAGCACAAAGCCAGCACTCATTTCCCTAAACAGCCACCTGTCTCAGCTATCAACTGCAGTCAAGCGATTGGTTAGATAATACTGATGCTGTCATTATGCTTGTTTAGTTACAAAAATGCGCCACACAGGATGAGAGAACGGCACACTGTGGGAGACTGACCACAGACAATTGATCTTGGCATCCATACAGAGCTATGAAACACAAATTACACGTTTCATCATAACAGACTATTATATTATTATAACTGAATTCAAACTGCATTTCAATTAACACTTCCTCTGATACAAAATTGGGCCTTCAAACCCCAAATTATGCTGGACTGCAGTCAGTGGACTGCAGTCAGTCGTCCACAGCATTTCCGAGGTGAGGTTGAGGCCCCCAGCAGTGTTTCTGCAGCCAGCAAGGGCAGTCTTAATGAATAGCGAGATACATGATAAATGTGGCCATATGGTGGAGCCGGCTGGCCAAGCCAGGGGTGCTAGCTAGCTCTGCTAAACACGCACGCACACATCCTCATACCTCTCTCTTTCCACTCCTTAGCTAGAAAAAGAAGAGTCATCAAACTCTGCGCAGCTCGAGACAGCAGCAGGTAGGGGTTAATGACCTCCAGGTCCTTTGGAGAGATGGAGTGTTATGGCCTACTGTGAAATCATCACCGCACTTCCTGTCAAAAAGTTTCACAGAAGTTGGAACGAGGACACAAACTAACTGTGCATGAGCCAGGCTGCCACTCAACAGCGGTGACTTTTTAATTATAAGCATTGTATGTGCCTCAATGCATAAATGCAGGAAGTGTTCCTAATTTATATTTGCCTCTCTGGTGATTTGCTGGTGTCTGTGTGTGTGTGTGTGTGTGTGTGTGTGTGTGTGTGTGTGTGTGTGTGTGTTTGTATATAAGTGTGGGGCTTAACTGAATCACAGCAGATGAAGCCATATGCTGTCTGTCATATTTTGTACACAGTGGTTTTCTTGTTTCCTCTCCTCTGCTGTATACAATACCCCTCTCCCTCTGATTACTATTCAACACACACACTCCGCATCCTCATATACTGTAGCTACAGAAACGCGTGCGCGCACGCACACACATAATCACTAAGTAGCCTACAGACATGCACACACAAACTTAACGCGTATTCACACACACATATACTCAAAACATGCAGTGAACAAGCCATTGTTCTCCTTTCATGGCAGATGCTATCTCCCTCTAATTGGCTCAGCAAAAACAAAGGAAGGGCCTTGGATGCCCTGCTGCAGCTATGCTCATTCAGTCTACAGGGATGCCCTCTGCTGTATCAACACATATACAGTGGCCTTGGATATGGCTGACCTCTGTGCTGTCTAAAAAAGGCCAGTTCTTGATTACATGGCACAGTTTCAGGGTCTGTACTGAATCGGTAAGTAGGCGAGCGCGCTTCACTTCAGAACAGCTCTGAAGCGCGCTACAAAAACACCCCGTGGGTTGCCAAGAATGCTCGGACCGACGGAGGTCTCGTGAACTCTACATGCAAATACCGCACTGAGACGAAGCATCTCGCACAAGGTGCAAAGTGTGTGATACAGCGTTTGGTTTGGCCATTTTCTCATTAAACGTGTTTGTCAAACTCCGGGCTAAGACAGCATTCTACTCCCATCTCGAACAACAAGTTTATGACGCCACTCCTCGCCAGTGCAGCTTGAGACGCACTTGATGGGCAATAAGCCTTGACCGCATCACAGCAATCCGTAGAGTTCAAACCTCCCGAGTGTTTTGAAACGGACTGAGAGAGAAATAGTGGAGTTAATGTCTGCTGTAGGTGTAATTTGTGTTAGTGCAGTTTAGTTCAGCAGTGTGAAACAACTCTGAGACAGCAGTGTGATATATGGCCATACTTCTGGCATCACTGATCTTAACTTTAACTGCAGTAGTGCAGTTGCAGTTGATGGGGTGTTATATTGCAGGGAAAGGCATCGTAGAGGGTATACTGTGACCCCACCATCCATACATGCCTCACTGGTGATTAATATAGGTGAATCTATTGTACTTTGCCAAGAGACAAAGGTGAGTATATTCTGCATGTCTGTACTCTCTACTAATTTCATAATGTTCTAACTCAAGGTTTTACAAGGTAGTAAAACAAAACTCTGTAGGAGTCCAACCATCAGCCACTCCACCTGTCCAGGATGAGTTTCATATGCCTTTGAATGTCTCATTGTTATCCCTTGTAATCATTGGAGTGCTTTATGCACGGGCGCAAGGGCTGAGCAGAATGACAAAGAAATAGCATCCTCTTCTGGTAGAAAAAGATCATAACATGCTCTTGCCGTTGCTTCAAGCCTGTTCCATCAATGCAGATTTATGGGCAGCAGATGTTTATATCAAATACAGGCCGGAGATGACCACAAACCACAACTGCAATCATAAACCAAAAGATGCCACCCATTGCAGCAGTGTCAATCTGTTATAAGCTGTTGTGAAGAGGTGGCCGCAATAGCCGCCTCAGTTTGAGGTTCAAAGTCCTGAAACTGTCAAAAATGATTAAGGAGCAAGTGACTGATTAATCATTTCCAAAGAACAGCCACTACTCGACTTTTCCTGGTCCAGTCTTTTCCCATCAACATCTAATTATATGGGCTGTAACATAAATAATTCATGCAGCACTTAAGGACAAAAACATGACAATCAACACAAGCCAATCTGCAACTTCTGTCATTACTAATTCAGCATCTGCTCAGTGCTTTTCTAGCACTTTTTTCTACCACTTGGCCTGATTACACAATGCACGTGCTTGTCTACAAAGTCTGTTTCTGCATATTATATGTCCAAACAATTTATTATTAAAACCAATAAATATGAAGATAATTCTTCCTATAGTTTTGAATATGCTACTAACATTGATTCAGGCTGTCTTTGCGTGCTAATTACTACAGCTTACGGCCAAATGTAAAACAAGTGACCATTATTTCTGTAATATGTTGTCATAGAGCTCATGCTTGCAAACACATCCTCGGTGCTCCAAACAAGCACTTAATTTGGGCACTGAACTAGTACATGCATAATAATGACCTTATTTGCATATATTATGTCAGTCTGTTTAGTATGTTAATGCCTGGTAAACTTCTGGGTTTAATCGTTCAGCAGACATTCTAATCGGGAGTTTGTTAATTGGCTGCATAGATGCTTTGACACTTGTTAATCTACTGGCAGATCTCATTTGTTCATTTCAGAACCAAACAGCCTATGTCCCCACTTAACACACAAAGTTACATGGCGAGGCGAGGCTGATTAATTTTTATGTCTCGCTTTCACCATCTCGGAGATTTATTTGACAATTTGTTTACAAAAGAGGAGAATTTCACATTTAATTCTATGTCACCAACTAATGGTGCTAAAATAAATGCTACTTATGTGTGACAATAACAGATGAAGCCGGCTTGGTGATTATAATGGGACTATACTGTAAAAGAGGCTACGGCAGCAGAGAATTTCCCCTTATCATATACAGTAGAGGGATGTACTCAGTACTAAAGGGCTGGTATGGATATTGTTCTCACTGATACTGTATTTGGCCTTTAGGCATAAAAAAATATATTAATTAAAAAACAATTTTGACCAGTTTTCTTTTATTCCTCTGCAGAGCTTATATCTGAACAGTATCACAATATTAAGAATATGACATTCATCATGTGAACGGATGCTATGATGAAATCAAGTGGTATCACAAAAAATTTGTGTGGTATCACCAAATCATCCAATTTATAAATCAGTTTTAAATGTGTGTAAAATGCTTTTATGTTAGTTTCACCTCCAAATTCAGCAGATGTGGAAAGTAAAAGTAAATAATGCATTTGACCCACAAGGGAAAAAAAAAAAAGCCTACATAGTGGAAGAGCAACATATTTAAGACCGGGAGAATGTATTGTCATAATCTTCCTCCAATGCCCTGAACTGTATTTATGAAGTTTGAGAGGTCTTGACTTCAGGTTATTCAATTATAAGATTCTAAGATTTCTCATAGACCTTCAGATGCCAAAGTATAGCACTGTCATATTCATTTATTATACCATTTTTCTTCAGGCCGGCCGCACTAAAAAGTATGCTGGGTTGTGAAACTTTACTATAATCACAGCACTGGAGGCGCTTTTAGGGAGCAAGATGATCTACAATGGGGAACAAGCAGGAAGGACACTAAACAGTCTAACAGCTCAGTGTAATCAAAGAAAAAGCCATGTCCCTATCTAACCTACACAGTGTGTTGTTGTATACAGAAGGACAATGAAGGTGTGGGTGACCCACACTATGTCTAAAGGCACAGGGTATAAATGAAATAAAACAGATATAACCGTATGGAACGTCAGTGAGCTACTGTCCCATTTAGATGACACTACTGCAACTGCAAAATGTACTATGCTGACTAAAAGAAGTGAACTAAATAATGCAAGCACATCACCATTAGCCTAAACAATGATATTCTAACTTTATGATGCCTCCTGGAATATTCTGTAGCACTGTCATATATACAACACTCAAAGTCGACTGTGTGACCATAGTCTGAAATGTTAAACTCAAACGTTGTGCCAAATATGGCAATTCAAACTGTTTAACTGCATTCTTCATAGACAATCTTAAAACAAGTAACAATGAACAAATGACTCATAAAATCTTGCATAAACAAGGAACACTGTTTAATATAAAAGTCGTTAGCCTTTCTCCCATCATTTTAAATCATGTCATTTGTTGGCTCTCTGTCTGCCATTGTTACCTCTGCCAGTCATTTGACCCTGTAGACCTTGTGCGTTATGAACCACCAAGGTAGACATCCGTCATGTGTCGTCCTGGCATCCTCCTGCACCAGCCTGTGGACTCAGCTTCCTCAGGTCCTCCCTGCTGACTGCACTCTTAAACCTGAAGCCCTCTATGACCAAGGTCTCTCTGTTGTCCCCTACACTGGCCTGATGCTCCCGTTGAATCTGTCACAACAACAACATGCACGCTAACCAACCTGTGCACTGTATGCCTGAGCACATAAAATAATAACAAGGTCATGTGTACGTCCATCATTGCTTTAAAAAAGCAGCTCAGTCCCGTAAGTACATTTATATGTCTACTACTGTGTCTGTGTGTGTTTATGTGCCTGCATGCCTCTTGATAGAAAATGTACAAACAGTCCCCACAACCATGCTAACCTGCTCTGGCCTCAGCCAGAATCCAAAGAAATATGGCAACAAGTGTGGATGAAATTGACGCAGCAATCGAGGCTGTAAATCAACAGGCTGAAAATAATAGCTCCTAAATCAGAACACCATGCACTGGAGGCATTTCTTTGAAGCAAAGAAATATTTCTACTATTTTTGGGGGAAAAATGTACTTATTTATTTGTTGGCCCCACTGGTACATCATGAAATAGGTCAGGAGGATTTAATACTTAAAGCTGTTTGTCCCTTGATCGCTTTGATGGAAGACCCCGTAAAAGAAGGGTTTATATGCTAAAATGGTTAAGCAGGTTCTACGTCGACTGACAACTACACTGATTGCAATTCAGTTAACATCTTAACATTAATGGTGTTGCTATGCAACTGCAGGCAACTCATGTAACCTGACCACCTCTGACCTCAGTACTGAATGAACGTAACAGTTCCATCTGCTTCAAAACAAGATGAAATTAATTAAACAAATGCAATGTCAGCAGAGAAAAGAGGACAGGCAGAAATAAAACAAACCTCACGGAATCACATGAGCGCCTTCATACCAGTGGGGTTAGTATCAGACTAATGAAATTCTTGGTGAAGGTTAGGGAAATACTGTGGTCATATGATGGTCTGAGGATACACACCCCTGTTACCATGCATACCATTCTGCACCTTTTGTGGTTGGAGTGGCCTGTTGATGTCCAGATGCATCTCCTCTATCTCATCCATCAGCAGCCGAGCCTTTAACAACACTGCAATAAAACAAAAAACAAACAAAAGATTCAGTAGGAGTCGTCCAACATATTTGGTAGTTTTCAAATAATTCCTCATCTCTGTTGCATGTGTATAAGGGAATACGAGAAGAAAAAAAATGCATACTGTGATTTTAAATCATATTTCCTCACTGAAAGATTAAGAACAAACACATTATCAATTGGGCTTAAATGTGCGTTGGGCTTACAGTCATGAGCCTTTAAGATGTAGATGTCACCGATCTTCACAGCTTCTTCGGCAGCCAAAGGTTTGGACATCACACTTCTGATTCCTTTAAAATATCCTATTCCTTTATTAAGCACATTTAGTAAATATTTACAACAACACATTTTAGTCAATTCTAGCTAGCTAACTATTAATCACCAAAGCAAATTCTCAATAAACAAAATAAACAATTCTTGTTCTCAATAAACAAAATGAAGTCAATGAATCATGAAAGCAAATACACTAATTTATTTCTTAGCTTTTTGCTTTATGATACCATTTAAAGCCCTATTTTATAAGACTTGGTGGTATACACATACTGTACACACAATTTAATGGTGTGCAGGTAAATGCAATACTCATAAACAACAAAGCAAGATTTCTAGAGACTAAACTATGACCATTAAAAGACTAGAGCATCATAATGTCTTGATCAGCATTTTTACAGCTATGTTTGGACCTGAAAAGAGAATGAACAGTCCAGCTAGTTTTATATTGTGTCAAATCATTAACCAGCATTACTGAACTTCCTCAACGTTTTTAACAGTCAGGTTGTGAAAGATGGCTGGTGCTCTTTCTGTAGAAATTTCCTGTGAGACAGTGCTTTTGATTTTCACTTCATGATTTAAAATACTACACAACGAAGAGCTGGAGATTTACAATTTACTTGTATCACTTTGGTGGTGCTCTGTGTATGTATGTGCATATGCATATATCAAAATGTGCATCACTTTAATCCAGTGTTAAAACCTTTAGGACAGGAGAATAACAAATAACAGTTGAGATAAAACCTAAGTGTGTACTGTCAAACCAGAAACGATGACGGCCTTTAAACTTTCTTGCTTTGGTGATTAATAGTTAGCTAGCTAGCTAACATCAATATATCTCCCAATTGTGATGAAAAAATATGATAAAAACCCTGTGTTTTGTCATGTTTTGTCACAATATTTTCTTTTCTTTCGTTTTTGTCAATGAGAAAGAAATTATTCGGTTTAACAGTTTTTGCAGCATTAGGGAAAGGTAAACCTTACCTTTCTAGCTTAGCTTTGCTTAGTTTAGCCACTGAGCAAACGGGCTAAGTATGCTAGGTACAACAGTCTCGTCAGTGCCACTGAAGTTAACGATTAGGTGGGAACTCATAGTCAGGACAATAAAGTGTTTTCTTCTTATCTTGTCTTATTGTAATAGTTCACACTGGTTGTTTCTTGTTATTTTCATAGACGGTGAAAAGAAAAGGGAAGAAAAGCGTATATGAAAAGTGCTGTTGGGCCGCCCGTCCAACATTTCAGTTCTGGACTTGGGTACAATTAGTATTTTACAAAAGTAAGATATGATAATGTTTTCATGAATTCATTAGGTTTTCTCTGACACCACCATCCGAAAATATTCCCACGTAACCTTATACACAGAAAAAACAAATATTAAAAAACAGTTGACAGTCCAACCTTCCAATATAAGACTGGAGCCTTCCTATAATGCCTCCTACCTCGTCTTAATTAGTCCGACTGTAAGCTTTAACTATCGGCTAAGATGTTTTTTTTTTTTCTATCAGTCTGTGTATTATTTTTTTCTGAACTGTTTTTAATGCAGCATAACCTTCTTTTACATTGTGTTGATGCAATTACAAAAACTAGTTTGTCGCGTAAAATAATGTTATATACTTCTATTAACGCCGTGCATTTATTTTGAAAGGACATCAGCAGTCAAGTGACTCCCGGAAGTTTTTGTTTCTACACCTGTCAGTCCTGACACGGTGCGAGTGTCCAGCCTCGTCTCTTTGTTTTACTGCGAGGAACAGGTCTTCTTTTCTCAAGAATAAATGATAATCCTGCTTGGCCAACTGACACCTAACTGAGGACGGCATCTAACACGGTTAGTGAAAGTCGAAAGTGTAAAATAATCGACTGCTTTTGCTTCACCTAGCTACAAATAGCCAGAAGACGTTAGCTAAGCGCTAGCTAACTGTTATCATCATAACAGATCGATCCTTTTAATCACCGCAGCTATTTTTGTATATTTTATGTTTCTCCGGGTCAGTGTCTACTAAATGTGTTAATCATTCTTGGATCGTACACGAGAACTGCCTGTCAATGCGTTTTGTCGGCTGTCAACAGAGATCACGGAAGCTAACACCACACGTTAGCATCTTATACAAACGAGATTCATTGATTGTTTACATCCTGATTCTGGCTGCTCCTCGGCGTCTCTTTGAAGGAAATAATCGTGGTGGCTAACATTATGCCGTTAGCCGTTAGCTCTCAGCTCTCGTGTTTTATGAAGGGCAATGTAACGACATGACGTTGCTCTTCTTGTCTTGTTTTGGACTCACGTTGACTTTCGATTTGAGTACTTGCTGGTGTCACTTTCGATTTCATGTCATTTTCTGAAGTCGTCTTTCGAAGTCAGCGGCTCTCCGTTTGTGTTTTGCTTGATTTGTATCCATGGCATGGATCCAATAGCCTGTCCAGTTATTCTCTTGTAACTTATTTTTGTGAAAGCTTCGGCCTTCAGAGTTAAAAACTTGGCTCCTTAGTGTTTGCTGCATCATTGCATGCTGACATCATCAACTAGCGTTAGCTGCACCGTTACTGCTGCTGAGCCAAAAGATCAAGGAGGGTGTGGGGGTCTAGGTTCAGGTTTAGTGTGTTTCTGGTAGATTGGCTAGAATACTGTAATTTTAGCTGAGAGTCAATTGGACTGTGTCACATCCCTGTGTCAACAGGCCCGTACTGTGGTCTGCACCTGTGCACTGTCAAAGTTTACCTCACTAGTATGGGTTTGTATGTACATGTCATGTGCATGATCACAGGGTAAGCAGTTCCGGATCCACGGCCTTGTTCCTAAAATATAGTGTGCATAAATCATCTCACACAGATTTAGGATTAGATCATTTTAGATGTTTTCACATATTTTGAAAATGATTGTGAATTAAGTATTAAAACAAGCCACAGGATTAAAGTTTGATGGAGGTTGAGTCAGCTTTGCACAAGAAATGCATCTGTTATTGCAAGGTAAGCCTGATGGTGGCAGCCCTGGGCTCATCCATATGTCCACTGATGATATTTGATGATTGAATATAGCTGCCAATAATACAACTCCATGAAGTCCTTTAAGATTAGGTGATTGCGATTAGGGCTGCAATTTGTGAACCTCAATAAATTGAGACTGAAACTCTGCCACATAGGCACAGTTTCAAATCTGGACTAAACAACATATATGAAGCGCTGTGACTTGAGATGTTTACATCTTTACATACCTGTACACCTGTTTGGGTGTGACAGTCAAACAGGTTTGAGTTTCAAAATACAAGTGTCCCAACAAACCAGTCTCCCACAAGAGATTGTTAATGTTTAATCTGATCCGATTCAGCTTAAACACTCTAGCTATGGTAGCTTTTTCCTTGTAAAACTGTCTCTTGCACACAGGAAGTGATTCATTCCCCACAGCAGTGGTTTTTATGGAAGATATAGAAGGCCATTCCTTAGCAGGCATGCACTGAGAGGAGAGTGCCACCTGTAGAGACTCAAAGTGTCATCGGCCGAACAAAGTTACAGCACTGGAACACTGTTTGACTGCAGAATGATCTGTGGGATATGCCGTGCAAAGCATATGTCATAATGATATGCAGGAACGAGTAATAAAGCTCCTTCACAAGTCAGTATATTGTAAATGTAAGGCCATAAATGTTTCATGATGGTACTGCGGGTGCTAACTTAAGAGATTTATCACTGACAGTGAAACTCTTCATCTGATCCCCAGGTCTTCTATCTGCTACAGAGTAGGCCTGTGCAGGCATGGAGCCCTTGGCAGTGGATGATGACATTTGCATCCTTAAACATGAGACGGCCTACACCGCTGCTGGAGAGAGTCCTGTGTCGGTGTGTGCCGGCGATGAATCTGTTGCTTCTCACTTCGCCCTGGTCACTGCCTATGAGGACATCAAGAAGAGGCTGAGAGATACAGAGCGAGAGAACACCTTGCTGAGGAAGAGGGTTAAGCAGCTGGAGGATAAGGTATAGATGTAAACAAATGGGAGGTGGTGGGAGAAAACCGAGGAGCAAATAGAAGAAAGAGATAACAGTGTGAGGGGGATGAAGTAAAAGAGCATATTGCTTATGTGGATGGCGAAATAGCCAGGGAGCAAGGTTTAGAGAGGGTGTACTATAGACAGAGATGAATGAAAACAGATTTTTTTCCCCTTTTCCAGGACATCAGAATTATGGACAAACACAAAATGCTAAGAGAAAGTTTAGGAAAAGTCAGCAAATCCAACAGCACACTGCAAAATACTTGCCTCTGGGAGAGTCTGTATGCCAGCATCATTAATATTGTTGGCCTAAAGTCAGAGCTATAAAACAATGAGAAATAAATCTGCACTGTCTAAAAACAAAGAGGAGGTCTGGAAAAGTATGGCATTGCCAAACAATGTGTTGGAGCACTACACTTCGGGGAGAAGCTTCCTGAAATTGGATTTTTTAAAAAAACAAAGGATGGAGTACAATGCAGAGAGCTATTTAAACAGGAGGGGTCTTAATACAGATGGTAGGCTGAAGTGAAAGTGCTGCACAACATGTGGGCCGGGTTGCTTCTCAAGAAGTCTTTCATCTTTTATCAGTTTTGGTTTTATATGCAGTAGCTCATCATGATAGGATGTGGTGGGAGGAGAGTAACTTCCTACCACAGATATATATATTTCATTATTATTATTATTATTATTATTATTATTATTATTATTATTATTATTAGAAACTTTATTGATCACGTTGAACATGAAATTACTTCTCTGCATTTAACCCATCCAGGCTGGCACCTGTTGGAACACACACATGCACATGCACAGGGTCACACACTCAAATTGACAGATGCCAGATTCACTGGAGCAGTGGGCATCAATTCACAGTGTCCCGGGGAGCAGATGTCGGGAGGGGATACGGTGCCTTGCTCAAGGCCGTGGCGATCTTTTTTGAGCAGAGAGAGCGGGGATCAAACTGCCAACCTTAGGGTTATTGGACGACCCACTGAGCCACGGTCACCCCAAATGAAGTGAAATTGATTTCTCATCTTCTCTTCTTCCTCTTTGCTGTGTATTTTATCTCTCGCCACTGTAGCTCTTCAGGCCAGAGGCTCCTCCATCCGAGGGTCCCCAGTACGTGAACAAGGCCTTCAGCGCTTACCGAGGTATCTACATAGAGAAGGAGGACCTGCAGATGGAGCTTAACAAACTGGTGCGTTCACCGATTTATTTGAATCTTCCTCAAATTGACTAGAGCCTGGCACAATGTTCAAGTGTGTTGCAAACACTGCATATTTTTAGGGAGTATAAAGATACACTTAAGTAGAAATACAATGCTCATTATAATTACCCAAATACAGCAACAACTGATCTTACCTGGGACCAAGAGGAAGGGGAAAGTTTGGTGCATTGGTTTGAATGCTGACTCTCCCTTCATCTTCCTCCCCCTTCCCTCCCCCACTGTCTCTCTTACTCTGTCAGAAAAAGGAGAAGAGCGAGAGTGAGAGGCTGCTGACGGAGCAGCTGCAGGCTAAAGAATTGGAGTTGCTTCAGCTCAGGACAGAGATGGAGACCAGCCAAGGTACAGGTAGAGCGCACAGCGTTGCCTTCTGCTTCACAACAGCTGAGTAGTGCTTTGAACACCGCTCCGTACAAACATAAATCTTGTTACTGAACTTACAAACATGTTGAAATGCTTTCATAATGATGTCTGTGAGGCAAAGTGCCACTCTACTGTGTCAAATTTGAAGTATGACATCTAAAACCAGGAGTAAAAAGTAACTAACTTAGGTACAATCTTGGAGTACTTTTTTTTAACATTGTAATACCTCTACTGCTCTTTCAGAGATAATTCTTACCTACATTATTTTACATACAGCTTATGTATAGTTGCCTGTTGATTGTGTTTTTGTAAAAATAAAAGGATTTTACAGAGAAGACCTGTGATCCACTTATACAGCATGATGATCTAGGTTAGTAGGTTATGATTTAACAGCCTACACATATATAAATTGGCTAAATTAGCTCTACCTCAACCAGCTACAACATTAAAACACTGTTTGTACATTAATACATTGATCGAAATAATCCACTCTGCGAGGGGCCATTGCATAAGATTTACTGGTAATACTTCTATATTTTTACTTAAGTAAAAATTTAAATGCAGTATTTTTATTTGTAATGTTGTATTACTACTTTTAATAACATAAAGGGGGTCTAATATTAGATTAGATTTACATATTGAAAAATGTATTAATCTGTATTTACCTGTATTACCTTACCAAATAACTCAATATAATTGCAAATAATATACAGCAAAAGTTAGTGAAGTGATAAACTTTTTGCTGAATGGGAAACATCGAAATACTTTCAAGTTCAATAGTTCTACAAAAGTATTTAAAATTATCTAAAATTAACTCAATCACTCATCAGCACTAATAATGTAACTGCATTTTTAATCGTGTGTGTGCAGTGATGAAGAGCCTGAACAGCCCTCAGGACTACTGGCAGGTGGACAGGGTCAACACTGAGCTAAAGATCCAGAAGGAGGAGCTGGAGAGGGTGACACTGGAAAACAGTAGACTGCTGGAGAGAAGTGGGGTGAGTGAAGGACGAGTTGAAAAAAGGGGATAATGGACAAAGGAAGGCAGAGCTAAGCTAAGAGGGACTGGAGTGAGCAGTGCCGAGCAGACTCACGGAGAGCTGTGGCGTAACTAGAAGAGAGGAAAGTTGTGGAGGAGAGGTGTTGGGGCATAGCAAGACACGGTGACACTGGCAAAACAGAGCAGTGGAGAGAAGCAGGACTGACAGTGATGGGCGGGGGATATGGTTATGCTGCATCTTAAACTATAGAAAGAATAATTGATCAAGGATAAAAGAGAAAGTATGGGTTGACGGGGAATGGAGGCGTCCTGAGTTATAGTCAAATAAAAAGAACATGAAAATACTTCACTGCCTCCACTCTCTATTTTGCATATTCCGTTTTAGGAGGAACCCCACGGCCTTAACGGACCAGACTTGGACCAGACCTGCGACGCAAAGTATAATGCAAGGTATGATGTTTTACAAATATCAATGAAAGAGTGACTTCTAATGTAGACTCCAGAGAACACAACGTCAAGTAGTAAGCTTTTAATGCAGGACACTGCACACTTCACATTATCTTGTTTAAAATGTCTGAGTCTGATCATTATTTGTTTACTTTTCAATTCATTTTCTGACAAGACAGCTTGTGAATGCATGTGCACTTCAATCCAACACATGGAAGACATTTGAAATGTATGTCAACATGAAATGCAACAAATATCATGACTTTGAGATCTCTAGCCCATTTCAGCTCTTTACATTGTAAAATGAATTCAGTTGCTTCCTAGAAAATAAGAACAAACATCATTTAGTAATGAATTCTGGCTAAAACACAATGAGCCTTTAAATGTGTGTCAAAGTCACAAGACGGGCCAGAGCAAGCGAGTCTGGAACAAATGATTATTAGATTAGTGAGAATG
This sequence comes from Protonibea diacanthus, assembly GCA_028641955.1. Classification (NCBI taxonomy): domain Eukaryota; kingdom Metazoa; phylum Chordata; class Actinopteri; family Sciaenidae; genus Protonibea; species Protonibea diacanthus. The sequence goes on along the minus strand of CM053983.1, from coordinate 9,419,510 downwards.
TGTATCGTGATGGGATGTGATGTCCTGGTTATATTTTGCCTTGTGTCTCCTCATGTTGTAATTGTTCCTTTTGGCCACTAGAGGAGGGTGCAGCTTTATACATTTTGAAGTATGCGTAACAGCCCGTGATTTGCAGATAACCTGAACTACAACAACACCAGCAGAACACTTCTATTCTGTTTAAATTTGCACTCCAGTATTTTGATGAAGACAAGGACTGCAGCAATATTGATGATATCACCCTCCACCTCCAGCTTTTCAGTGAGGATACTCTCCCATATCGCCTCACATTTTATTCTGCTTGTGCTGCATTATGATTGTATCACATGTCAGCAGTTTTTAGGTGGTGTTCATTTTTAGCAGCACAAAAAAATAGCGTGAGAGAAAACGAAAGCGCTTTTCCCTCACAATATTTTTCTTCATGGTTTAGGCAGGTGTTTGAAGTTAAGACAAAGTGTTGATGAAATTTTGCATCTTTACCCAAGGTGTGGATAGGACAGTTTGTAGGTGTCGCCTCAAATACCACCACTCTTTTTTTTACAGTGTTGTACCATATTGTTGGTTTGTAATCTAGCTGTTGCTGCTGGATTGTTCAGCATTTAATCCAGCAATACAGCTTGTTCATGTGTGTGTCAAGAAGGATATCACCGTTCATGTTTTTCCTCTGCAAGTTTCTGAAATATAGCCCAAATGTGCTTTGATAATGTGAATCTGTGCTCATAAGTGATTATGCTCAACACCCATGGAACTCCTTTGTGGCTTTAAATCACGCGGCTGGTTAAACGTGTCAGCAAAGACACAAACCATATAGCAGGATTAGAGTACAATATTTGATTGTTACTCCAGGGGCACATGTTTACTACACGAGAGTCAGTCTGACAGTCGGATCTTTTGAAAGGCAGAAATGCTGCCGTGTTTAAATGACATGTTCTGTCCTCCTGTAGGAAGAGGAGCATGCAGCAGACATACGAGGCTCTGTGCTGCGAGGTCACTCGTCTCCATTCAGAGCTGAAGCACCAAACAGGCCTGATTAGGAAACTCAGACCACACTTCAGTGAGACAAGACCAGGTGAGACACACGCGTACACACAGAAACACACTGGTTTGTTGCTGTATGTATTTTGTTACAGATCATTCCATCTTTAGTTTTTGTGTGATTGTGTCATTAAAAGTGATAACCCGCCAGCACTTCTGCCTCAGCTCTAGCATATAAAGCAGGGGGAGCGCCTTGTATCCTTTATGGCACATTCTCACAAGATTAGCACTGAGATGCAGCCCTGAATTTTTTGTTCAGGTTCCTTGTGTTAGTATAAAAACAAAAGACAATTCTGCTTTTACCTTTTAAGGTAATTATTTTTCTTTTGTTTTAACACTTTCATTTTGAATGTTTGTCCTATTTGATACCATTTTATAATCTTACGTACTTTCTTTTTTCAGTTCCATATTTTCTGATGTCAGATGCATTAACATTCGTAAGATTTTGCACATACTATATTCTTAAATGTTATTGTACCTATATTTGTCCTGTTGATTCCAATACAGTACAGTACAGTCGCCATATCATGTAGCTGTGTAGCTGTCAGCACTCCACTTAAAAATGAAAAGTTTCCATAGTCCATAATAAAATATAAAAAGATAAAACACAAGTTAAAAACTGTAGTTAGAGGTTGTACAGAGTTTTTCATAGTCAGTCTGAAGGAGTGAAACAATTACACTGATAAATATTAACATATTTATCCAGTCTGTAATGTATGTACATGGAATGTAACTTTAACCCGAGTGTCAAGTAGTGTCAGATTTCTGATCTGCATGCATTTGAAGTGCAGTGGCTGGAATTCAGACCTTGTTTCTTTGCACAGGAACTAATGTGGCTAACATCAAAACGAAAGAGGGTGGGGGCTACTGCTGCTTCTCTTAAGTTAAGGGAAGGCTTTTCTGAAGACGTACTACCGAGAAGACTTCTCCCGTTGCTTCTTGCTTCTTGCAATTTGTATGAGGGTGTGATAAGACTGTGGATATTACTGAAGTACTCAAACACTTTGATAGAGGACATCATGAAATGGTCTGTCCCTCCTCTCCAATTCCTCTGTGATGATGTATTCTACCCTAGGAGAGATTACCTCTGTTGTCAATTCCCTCGGAGTGTGAGAAGAGGAGACTAGGAGGTGAAAATTAGAACGAAATATGGCAAGAAAATAAATCTTGGCCTATTTATTCCACTGAATAGGAAGGTAATCCTGTAACTTAGATGAGACTGATGGAGAGAAATAAGTAAAGCAGGAGTGGCAAAGAATGGGAGAGGGGGAGGGAGGGGGAGGAGAGTGAGTTATGTATTTATTCAGTCATATTGTGCATCTGTATTCTTCTAATGTTCCTCCTTTGGAATCACTTTTATTCAAATCCTAGACTCAGGAGACCCTCTCATGAAGGAGTAGCAGGGATGGATGGAGAAATGATGTGTGGATGGAGAGAGGTAGGGAAAAAAAAAAGTGGGAGGAGATACTCATTTAAACTTTATTATTCGCTCAGGATGTTGATTTGATAGCAAAGCGATGATGTGTGTGTGTGTGTGAGATTAGGACATCTGATTTGTGTATTGGTGCGCTCTGTTCTGGTGAGCAAAACCTAATTATTATTTGGGGTATTTACTGATTCGCATGCAGTGGTATTTACATGGTGGAGGGGTTTTATTGTACAATATGTAGCCAGCTGCATGGTGTAAGATTTTATTATTCTAAAGTGTAATTGCAGAGGTGCAGTTGTGCAAATTACAAAAAGAGATATTCCAGTTATCTAAGAAAGAGGAGGTGGCTTTATTGATGCTGCCAGCTTAATTTTACAGACATGATTTAGTTAAAAAAGAAACACACACACACTTCTCACCAGAGTATACATAAAAAATGAAATCATAAAATATATTGTCCTTTTTTCTGCTCCCCTATTTTTTTCTGTCAACTTATAATGGAGGGTAGAAATTAACTGAATGTGATATTCACGATGCAGACATGTCTACAAAACCAAGTAGCTCACTTATTGCCAATTACCATAAATTGCCTTGAATTATCCTGCAGTGTATCACACTCATAATATTTTGTGCTCTATTAATATGTCAACAGTCGTAATTTAAGTGCACTCAAATGGAAGCCTATGCCAAATATTGTGTGGTAATGCTAAATGTATATATGTGATCAAAGAATAAGTAAAAAGAACCATGCATCCAGTGTCTCTCCTGATGATCATGCTGCAGCTTCCAGTACTGATATCACCATTATCAGTGTTGGGTTTTGCAGCAATTTCTGCACCTACATCCAACTTTGTTTTTTCGCCTTTTGCTCTCATCTTTCCTCTAGGTGCTTCAACAGTTCCAATCCAGTGTTTGGACGACGTGGAAAAGAACAACAATCACGCAGTTCCTCGGGTGTCAGTGCCTCGCCCCCCTAGTGCCCCCCCACTTCCCTCGTGCTCCGGCCGCCCTTGCCCCCCCGTTGGCGGGCCGTCAGGCGCCCTGCTGCCAGACAGTCTGAGGGAGGACTGCTGGTACAATGGGCCTTGGCCGTCCCAGACCTGTTCAGGTGAGGTTCTGGTTGGCAGCGACACCTGCTCTGTTGTCCTGCCCCCACCTCCCCTGAACCAGGCGTCCCTGGATGACAGCTCACGCTCCTTCCCTAGCCCCCCGAAACCCAGTGACGCCATGTTCTGGGAGGGACACTCGGCTACATCCAACTCCTCCTCAATTGGGAACTGCACGCCTAGGAGCCCTCCCAATGCCGAATGGGCCAAGCCCTATTGAGAGGGACTTCGACGGCAGAATATATGAATAAATAGATCGTGTAACTGGATGGAAAACAAGCAAATGGGTGAATGAATGGACTCTCCAACCCTGCCACATAGCTACCACCTAACCTGCCTTAAGTTGATAAGACCACTCCTCTGGGCTGGACTGGACCTGCTGGTTGTGGGGAATTAATTGAGGCCAGAGGAGGCCTTTTCGAGGTAAAGACTCTCTGCACACCGCATCGGTGAACTTATTTGACTTTGCAGAGGAAAAGTTCACGAGAGACTGTAAGAAGAATAAACAGTTTGTCCGTCTTTATGTGTCCTTGTATGCACATGCATAAGGGTGTGCAAGCATGCATACAAGCAGTTTAATTTGTGTGTGCGCGCATATACACACATCAAACAGAGTGTGCCTGTGTGTGCAGATCAGTGTGTGGGCATCTTTCGCCTGCCTGTATCTGTATCTCATCATAATAAACCTAATAGGGCTCGAAGGGCCTCCTCCTCCATCCACCGTGGCCAGTGATCACTGGGGCCACAGCATAATACTAGAATTTGTAAAACTGTACTCCTCCAATGCAAGTCTTTTTACATTTGATCGCTGTAAAGTATACAAGGTATGTAGTCCAATGTATGTCTCATGATCGTGTGAAGGAGATATGTCTCGGAATGAGGACTTGACGTGATTGTGTTTGTACCGTGATGGAGACGAACATACAGTAACTGTCACCGATTTCTGTTCCAAATCCTTACCGCTACCAAATGAAACCTTTTTCTTCTTCTTCTTCTTCTTTTCTTAAGTCCTTATGAATCATGATTAAAGTAGGCTGTCAGTCTACCTATGCTCACTGAATCATTTTTTTTAAGAATGCAGCTGCAGTATTTGGATTTTGTAGTAACTTCTTTTAAATCTAAAAATGTACTCTCACTGGCACCGCCACAGATGTTCCACAACTCAAGCAAGCCTCCTTAAAACTGCTTGTGGTCACTTATTCAATTCTCTCAGAACTACTGTCATAGTATCTGTTGTGATGTTTTCTTTGCTGAGTTGCAGAGGGACATGTAGATGTAAGGCTCTGCATTGTTGGAGGTTGTTTTGTTTGAAAGTTTCATGGAATAGCCTTCATACGCTTCTCTGTATTTGAAACCCTGATTAAGTTGGAAACCTCTTGAGGTTTGCGGAGATTTTGAATTACAGAAAATGTATCTAAACTCTGTACCGTGCTGGTGTTAATCTTTGATACATATGTTTTGCAGTATGACTTCAGTGAGTTGTGTGAAGAGAGGAGTTGATTTCTCTTCTTTTAAGAGTAAGATGAGTATAAAAAAGTGAAAGCTGTACAAAGGAAATCACATTATGAGTAGAATACAAGATATATAAAAGGAAGAATGTGCATATCTGTATAAATGTATATGATGGGCTTCAGTACTCTGCCAAATGCGGTTTTGCACTCCAAATCATAGGTTTTGTTTTCACACCAGGTCACCCCAAAGACTTCTGATGTGTATAAGAGCTGTGTGCGATGGTGGCAAGACAATAAGTCTATTAACCTGAAGAAATGTGAGCTGTGACTTGAAAAATAGGTGCACAAAGCACAAAGGCCCATGTTTGCTTTTTTTTTTCCATTTTCTTCAGTCTGTATCACAATAACTGTGGTCTTTTTGTTCATTTTTAAGAAATGTTATTTTACAGCAGTAGTTTCATACTTCTGTAAACGATTTGCAAACCAAAATGCAATGTACAGTAGATATGGATTATATTTTAGATTTACTGCACTCCAGACTGTTTGTAAATATGATCAATTAAATGAAGGAAAGGAAGTGACTGTGTGAGGTTGCTCTGTCTCCATTTTTAGCAATACAGTTCTGTGGTTCGTTTTAATAAAACTGTAGGCTTTGGCATATCAAGCTACTTTACCGTTGAAACCAACTCTTTTTGGCTTCTGGCATTTATTTTAAACTAAATGTCTCTGCAACCGAACAATTACATCCGTCCATCAATGCCTCCTTACTACTACTACTGAAATCAAGTTATCAAACTTAATGGTTCAGATCACATAGCCATAAAAATGGCAAACTTTTCCAAGTTCCACCTTTTGGATTTGCTGCTTTTCTCTGGGTCATAGTGTTAAAAATTGAATGCCTTTTAGAGTTTTGCAATGTTGCAGACAAGCAATTTGAAAACATAATTTTGTGTTCCAATGTTTGCCATGAAAAGCATTCAAAGAACTCAGAAATAACTACACTATACACACAACAATGATACTCCATCACAATAACTCACTGACACTTGTACTCATAATGTGCCACCTTTGATCCTTGATAGTATCGATACAGAACAATGTACATATGAGATGGCCTGAACAGTCAGTCTCATATGAAAGCACAATGAAAACATTTTTTAAAAAAAAGGTAGTTATAATGAACAAAAAATAACCAAAATTGTTTTCACTTTTAGATTTTATAAAATAAACTAAATCAAACTAAATTAAATAAAGCAACACGACTCTTCAAAACAGGCTCAATATCAAATTCAAAAGAAATTGAGACCCAGCAAACTTTTAACCAAAACTGTACTAGTTAAATCAAAATTTAAGCAGTAAAATGTTTCCACTAGAACAAAATGCATTCATAAACAAGTCATGTTTTGTCTGCTTTACCAGTGATACCGACTTTAATGGTACTAAATATTGTTTTTATTTACAATATCACATAATTACACAGTTCATACACTGTACAAGTGCCTTAAGTTTCCAAGTCTTTTTTGAAATTCTCTGTATGTTGTTATGCACTTTCTTTTCCAGATGAACATGAACATATATGAACAACATAAACACACTACAAATCAATCAAAAAGGTCATTGGTAAATGTAATGTAAATGCTGCTGATTCAAAGGTGGAACTTGATTCTGATTATTTGACAGAACATTTTGCAGACATACAGAACATAAAAAAATGATTATATGCCACTCTTGCACACCAAAGTCACCGAGTTTCAGTCACTTATTCCACACATTTAAATAGAATACAGTCATGCACCCCAGTAATAAGTAATAAATTCTGCCAGATGACCATGTATCCCAGGTGTACAAGACTTATGGACTGGTTATGGCCACAGCCTCACACTCTACACCTTCCTATTGAAAGGAGGGCTGTTGTTCGGGTGTCATGTTGTTCATTACATAGTTGGGAGTTTTTGTTTCCTGTTCTTTGCTGCGATCCCCGTCCTCTCAAACTCCAGTTTCTCTCGGATGTATTCCTGCTTACACTCCTCGAAGAATGCAGGGTCCTCGTAGCTGAAGGACGACAGAAGGTAGAGTGTTTATTTTACAGAACTGATGTAGACTTGACTTTGATGGAGATAATCTAATTTTGAGACTGGTGAGACTTGATAAATAACACTTAAAAAAGTGAGGGTGCCCGAGAGAGAGGGTAAGCCCATGTAAAAGACGGTGGGATAACACACAGGGAGCCATCTTACAGTGTGAGTGAGGAGTGTTGCAGAAGAAATTGAAAATACTCACTGTAACGTCAGACATTCCTTCAGTAAAGAATTCTGCTCCCGACACTTAAACACCATGAGGAAACCAGATTCTTTACAGCAGTTGTTGAAGGCTGGAGGGAGGTGACAAGCAAAAGTGACAAAGAGAGGGTGAAATTAGAAGACAAAGAGGAACAGGCTCAATGAGTACAATAGCCTCATACATTTAATAATAGAACTTATTAACAGAGCTTACAATCTATTAACAAACCACCTTTTACCGTATATTGCTCACTACAAGCATAGACAAGAAAATAAGTGGCCACAACCACAGGTGAGGCCCAAAGATGGGCCTCACCTTGGCACTCCACCACAGGAAGGAGCCTAGTTATAGGTCACAGTGGCATGCTTCTTATCAAACTCAACTCAGCTGTACTGGCCACAGAGGGCTGTGGTCGCCCAGCTCCCACATTGGCTCTGTAAGAGTCAGCCCACCACCCGCAAATATAGACATGTCTGTGGCCCAGAGATTGGGCAATCGCTTCTATTTTCAAACCGTCCGATTATCGTTACTCGAGATCGCCAATAGTCATGTATGACAGACAGTGGCAAGAAGAAAGAAAAACATGACATTTTGTATTTTGGGATATTATGGGTTTACCCAGATGCCAAAGGTGAGCCTAAGAATATTACACGGGATATCTAACGTAAAACATGTGCTAGTGTAGGACCGTGTCACGTCATTTAGACCCACAGTGCTCAGAAAAGAACAGGGGTCGAACACAAAGGCTCTCCTAATTGTTCTTGAGACAATCAAACATGATTATAAGGCTGCAGGTAAGCCTGCTCCCTGAGATGTCATCATCTGTCATTGTACCACAGGTGTGGCCACATGCTGGGTGACAAAGAGGAAGGGGTCACTATTAGAGATCTGGTACAGTGGACGGCAGTTCCGGACAGCGCCTTGCACTTTCTTTCACCTTACTGTTGCTTTTAGGTCCATGCTGGATATCAGCTATTTTACTGCTTCTGCAGTTGACCAGCAGGTATGGGTCTGTTTCTTATGACTCTACCGATATGAATCATCCACTTTGTTTCCTGCCACTGAAACAGACCTTATATCGGTGACTATGGTTCAGTGAATTTATAAATCACTCAGAACCTTTATGACAAAGCTTAACCTTCTTTACATGGCAATGACCTGACCTATTCCACTCACTGTCTCCTTGACTGCCATCTAATGCAAAAAAAAAGAAAAAAGAAAAATCTATACAATAATTTGACTTGTCAAACAAGGTGAGCACTAACTATGGTGACTGCCAGTTCAGATCCACATGAAAAGCCCTTTCACAAAGCTGCATCACTGACACTGTGCTCTGGCTAGTGTTGTATTCCAGATTAAATGCGCAAGGTCCTCGTTGTAAACAAGGTGTTGAAGACTGAGTCTTCACCTTGTTAGCAAGCTCTTTCTCAAGGATTTAATTAAAAAACACTGCCCTCCTGTGTCCCCGTTCAAAACAACTGACACCATAATTACCTTTATCAGCAGCATCAGTATGGTTATCACACAGACACTTTCATCAGGATGCAGATGTGAAAAAACAATTGCAAAACCAATTTAGAGAAGCAGAACAGTGCGACTAATCTAATCAGCCAACGCCTCATCCCTGTCCCACGGTGCCACTAGCGGCTGCAGAAGGTTGCCTTTCTGATCGTAGCTACACCAAAAGGCAAATGTATGAGACTGGTTTTATGTCAGAAGAGGCACTTATAAAGAAAGGTGTGATGCCACTTTAATTTTAAGCTGTTTAGTTTGCCATTTTTAAAGATGCAGAAGTGTAGTTGGCAGTTAGTAGAAAGCAGAAGCTAGGGGTTTGGACCTTTAGAGGAACATGTAAGGTGTGAACGTCTAATACATATTTAGTCATAACAGAATTTTTCAGCAGATTTGTGTATTTCTGAAGCATTAAATCAATTCATAAAGAAACTAAAATATGTATGTCTATACAGTGGTGGTCAAAATGATTAGAACACTTGGCATACTCAAGAGGTTTTAGTTGTTTTTGTTGAATTGGTCATTAAAATACCCATAAAACGAATGAAATTTAGGTCCTTTTCCTTAAAAAAAAAAAAAAAACAAGCTAGGCCTGTGTCTTGAGACGCAGTCCAAGCACTGTAAAGCACAGTTTAGACCGCCATGATGCCATCAATTCACACCAGCACCAAAAGGGCAGGGGTAGAAAAAAGAAACTTTCAGACGGACAAGTGAAGCATCTCAAAATTCTCAGTATTAAGGGCCGGAGAAAAACCTCACGAGAACTGCGTGATGGCATAATGGATACCACAATATTCTGGTGAGACACGGAACAGCATCTTATCTTATTAGGCCTGGATTTATTTTCCGAGACGACAATGACCATAAACTTTCTTCTAATTACTGCCGGAACTACCAGAAGGAACAGAAGGAATCTGCTGAAACATTGATAATGATGGACTGGCCCCCTCCAAGTCCATAGAGCAAATTTGGGGTGAGTTGGAAAATAAACTGAAAAGATCTGTTGTACATTCAATGGAAAGCCTTTGGCTTGAGTTGCAGAAGGTATGGGATAACATCAGTGTTGAAGATCTCAGGAAATATATTGACACAGGAAATATATTGCCAGAGAGATGTGCTGCTTTAATGTGCTGCTGCAAAAGGTGGACATACTAAATATTAAAGTTAAAAGTGGATGAAATCAGTAGGACTTCATCTGATATTATTATTCTGAAATTAAATCATGTTTTGCAGGCAAAAAAAGGTCAATATTTTCATATCTGCCAGGTGTTCTAATAATTTTGGCCACCACTGTATGTATATGGGAAATGATTGTGTTGCAAATCAAAGTATTGCAAAAACAAAAAAGTAATCAATGTCAATGGTGATGTGAAAGTGGTTGCTAATTGAGTATGTGGGTTGTTAACATGCTCAATTGTTCTGAAAGGTATGTGAGAGTACTGAGATGAATCATCAATGCAATAGGAAAAATCACATCATGTAAAACTACAAAAGATGCTGTGTACAATCCACCCATACTTGTCTGCTTCAACAACAAAGCCAACAAAATACAACCGTGGGGTTTGGTGGCATATGCGCAGGGGGACAAATAACACAGGAAAACACACTTATAGATTCTGTTTTGTTTGTTTTTGTTTTACCGTCCTTTGTAAAACATAATTAAAAAGACACTCACACAGAAGCCCAGTGCAGACACAAACATACAGAGTGAAATGGTAGAGGGCGGACATGAAGGTGTGAAAATGAGTGGGATGAGAAGCAAGTGAAAGGGGGGTTTCCACTACCCACACAGTCACTGTCTGTCCCATCACCTAAGGCTGCATGTGCACTGACTCCACGCGTGAGCAGCGCACACCGGCTCAAACGGGCTGTCATCATATTTCTATAAACCACATAACCGAGGCTGCAGAAGGTTGCCTTTCTGATCACAGCTACACCAAAAGGCAAATCTCTGAGACTAGCTTTATGTCATCATCTGGCTGATGTGCTGCTGCAGTAGACAGGACATGAGCAGAGCTGCAGATACCACTTCCATGCAGTGGCAACTGGTGTCATGCCAATTGCCCTGCTTCTCTATTCAAAGGACTCATGAAATGGGGTTTGTAGCAGTGAGAAACAGTTTAACTATAAAGAGATAAAACATTAAGAGACAGGAAAAACACGGTTAGAAGAAAGTCTGTATAAGGAACATATCAAGTAAGTCTCCATACCAACAAGGTGAAAAACTACAAACATATGACAGCACCAACTGAAAGTTACAATTTGAAAAAACAGTTATAATATGAAACGTGCTAATAAGTCATTTTTTGTGTTCTGAAGAGAAAAGTGAGATTTTTATGGCTGCAGACAGGTGTAGGCTGTGATTACAATAACACATTATGGCCCAGAGTAATATTTTCTGTTGGATTGTCTATTTGGGCCTGTTAAATATAGTTGTGTGTCACACATGCTCTAACAAAAAGTGTAGCGAACAGACTATTTTTGTGGAACACAAGCCTGAAAGAGAAGTTAAAACCAGAAATAAGGAAAGCTAAATAAACCACCTGTTCGTTTAGCTGACAAATTTGTGTTTTTGTGGCTGTTCCAAAGCCTATATAATTTTTTTAGAGGTAAAATGCACATCACAAAAATGAGCGCTGAATATTATTAGTTGAAATATTTTTACTAATCAGAATAGGGCAAAAAATGCAAAGACACTATGACTTTTCCTACTGTAGATGATGCATCAACCAGTAATCTGGTGGGCAATCCTTTTTCTATTACAATGCAGGATACACCCAGTTGCCAGTTTATTTAGTACACCTAGCTCAAACTAATGCCGTGTAAGATAACAGCCTGACAATAAATCCTACCTTCATGGAGCTTATAATGTAGCATTTTGTTGAAAGTTTTTCTTTTGAAGTTAAAGGTGCTTATCTCCATGACTGGAGTCTGCATTTACCCAGTTTACCCCTGGGGATCAATAAAGTATTTCTGATTCTGATTTTGTGGTGCTGTTCATCATCAAGTGGTGTCTGTACTATTTGTCATGAGTCACAAAACCAGGACACTAAAGCACTTACATAGAATTAATCACTCATTCATTTTATTATTTATATAAGCTTTCCCTGTTCTAACGTGAAGATGTCTTCTTTTATAAAAATGCCTCTTGCTGAAAAGGTCTCTGGGTCTTATTGAAGACCAAATATATTTGTGAATATAACTATGACATCAGCGGCAGGACCATCATTGTTCAGTCAAGATTAATACGTATGATTAATACAACCTTTTTTTTAGCCATTCCAGTGAGTCAGCATGTAGTATACCAAGAACCTGGAACTGGCTCAACTAAATTGATTGTCTTTGTTATTATGATTACTAAATATACCTGACATGACACCTTCCTCACTGATAATATAATTATGGACTTAGACGAGACAGCTCTACAAATGGCTGTACAAAAACTTAATAAAATTGTCTAAATCAATTAAACCAGGATAGGTGAATCAAGCAATACTTGAGAGACACTTATTATCTTTACACCAGACTACTGTAACTCCCTCCTCTCCAGCATTAACCAAAAGTCACAGCTGTTCGGCTTCTTATTTGTTATAAAAAAAAAAAAACTAAATCATACGAGCCTGATTTTAGTTCTCTCCTCTGGCTTCCTGTTTGTTTTAGAATTGATTTTAACATTTTACTGATCACCTTTAAACCATGTCTAGGTCTAGCTCCAAGCTACATAGATCTCAACCTTTTATGAGCCAGTCCACACCATTATTACCTCAAGTGGGGTCCTTCTGGCTGTAACAAAGTCAAAGCTTAAATCTAAAAGGTGACTGTGCTTGTGCCATCAGAGCCACCCGGATTTGGAATAATCTGCCTGAGGACATAAGGCTTGCAAAATGAGTGACTTCCTTTAAATCATTAATCATTAATTAAAGCAAATGTATTGTTTATTGTCTATTTTTATATTGTCATGTTTCTCAATGGCTACAGCTCTCACCGTTCTTATCATTCATGTTTTTAAAACTTCATTTCGTCTTGCTTTTGTTTGGCCTCTGTGTCTGGCTCTCTGTTGTTACTTTGCCTGAGTCTCCTAATTCTATCAAAGCACTTTGTAAACTGTGCAGGAACAGAGGTGCTCTATCCTTTGCACAGGCACGCACGCACACACACACACACACACACATACACACACCTTCAACTTTCTCAGCACAGCGCTCCTTTGCTTTCTCCCTCATCATCTTGGGGATTAGCACATCCTTCTCCACATGTCTCAGGTGGACCTCCTCTGAGGAAAGAGGGCAAAAAGAAAGACAGATACACAAGTAAACCATCAGAACCATAGTCAGCTTCAAAAGTAGCCGCCCATTACTATTAATTACAGTGATGACGTATGTTTACTCACAGACTGTACTAGGCGTTTGAAGTACTTCTAGCTAGAGTCTTTTCTTTTAATGCCATTTTCTACCTGGACGGAAATGTTGTGCCTTTATCAGACTACATTTCACTGTCATATTAAGATTTTTGCATACAAAACATATGCAGAGCTTATAAAATACAGTGTTCTGTTATAAATGAAACTCCCCAAAAGTATATACAAATACAGCTAGATTAGGTCATTTTGATTTTAATCATTTTAATGGATTTTAAATTATTTTGAGCTTTGAAAACAAACATTGTGAAGGGGTTTCTATGTTCACAATGTTTACAAACCAAACAATCAAGTGATTAATGGAGAAAATAATCAGCCCATCTACAATGAAAACGATCATCAGTTGCAGTCTTGGAAAAGTAGAGCGACACTGTCAGTACGTTTACTTGTAACACATGCATTTGACAGTGTGGTATTAGTAATACTAAGTACACTATCTGAATACTTCCTGCACCACTGGTTACCTATGTTTGCTTCAGCACTCACACGAGACACACTCTGGGGCTACATCATCACTGTTATTCATTTACTACCTTCATGCATACCACCGAATGCATATAAAGTCAACTTTTATACCACAGAGGAAGACGACGAACATAATAACCTAGTTGGAGACACGAAGAATCCGTCATGATTTGCCCTTATGTAGAGGTAACTACATCAGGCTACCTAGCTAGCTAACGTTAGCTACACGAGTCCCCACATCATTGGTCTTTCCTGAATGGACGGGACTGAATAAAGCAGTGTAAAGAGCAGCAGGTTAGCTTATGTCATGTCGCGAGAGTCACGTCAAGCATTTAAAAACAGCAGAAATGTTTAATACCTGTGTTAGTTGCCTCCATTGTGGCGGTGTTTCTCAAAACATTACAATGTGACCTAGCTCAAGTACGCGGAAAATACTTCCGCTTACGTAAAACGCTGTACTACAAATACTACAATTCCCAGAGTCACACGCGGCCGGAGCCGTTTATATAAACTGCATCCGAATTAATTAATTTGGCTCTTAAACCGTGTCTCTGTGCATCCTGAGTTAACGTGATTTGGCTCTGTGGCCGTGCAGTGGACTGTTGGAAAGGCTTTAGTTCTCCATTTCCATTTATAATAGATCTATAGCATGAAACATATAACAATAATAATAAGAATAATAAGAAGAAGACATTAGATGTTTACATTCTGATCAAACATTAATTGTTATACCTGCCACGTGGTATAAATCTGACAGCTAAGCCCAATGACAATTCTCCTGCACCAAAAACACATAGCCTGCACTGCTATTTCCGCCTGGACAGACAGCACTGCATGGTGAACATAATAGCAGTAAATAGCACAAGGCGATACAACAGTCTTGCAAAGAGTATTGCCTTTGTAAAACTTTCCTGTGTCACATAACTGTTCATTCAGGAGATATTTTGTATTTTGTGTTTGATGTTGATTCAAAGCATCATAGTAAGTAAGGTGTTTTTATGTATTTGTCCACTCTCCTGTTACTGAGTTGGGTTAGGACACACCAGGCCAACACAGAGAGGCTTATGAAGAGCTTCTATACGCGTGGGTAAGTACATTCGTAAATGAGGATGAGGACACAAGACTATTTATTCTTTATTGTTGTTGGTTTTGTTGTTATTGCTATTGTCATTGTTATTACAATTTTATTATTACTTATTAACTATTATTATTATTATTATTACAACTACTTATTTATTGTCATGTATAGTATGAGGTCATGGAAATACATTTCACCATAATTGTTCTTATAAAATTATAAGTGATAGATTAATTGAATTGAACTGAATTAAATTGTATTGTACACTATTTAACTGTACTGGAATTAGTGAATTTGAGCCATAAGACTGGTAAAATAATACTACATTGACTTCCAACCACAGTGTATCTGAGCCTCCACCACAGACTGCATGTTGAGCACAGTGAGCCTAACCACAGTCAGATGTGTGGCGGACTGACTGTCTAGATCCCATGCAAAGAAGCCCCACCTGTTCGGTCAAAGCGACAGGTACACACTCACAGACATATAGACACACACACACCTTGAGCTTCACACATACAGTTAGACGATAGACAACAATAAGAGACAGGTGTAACCTACCCAACTTCACACATACAGTATATTATATCCAAACCACACATACACACCCAGTGCGCCTTCACAACTCACACTCACCCACACACACCACCAGCAGAGGGGATTCAGTGAGCCTCTTGCCTTTCTGCCTGACGTTCTCACAGCTCTCTGACCTTGCAACGCTAAAGCTACTACTTTCCTCTGTGGAGGTGCACGTTCTTTCATCTACAAATCAAAGGCCACAAAGCACAAAAAACAAACCAATTCTAGTAGTAAAGCAGAAAAAAAGAGTCATTTAACAGAGATCTCACGCCATCACGTTTGTTTGTTTACCCTAGACTTATACACATACAGACAGATGGACACACACAGCTCCAAGCCCAGCCATACACCTCCCAGACAGCACAATCTTCTGTTTCCAACCCCCTGACACCAGGTGGGCATCTGCAGATTTTAATATCACCAGATCTCTCCAAACTGCAGCACTAGCCAAATTTCCACAACAGGGCCAAGTGAAGCTCATGCGAATGATTGCACAACCACTGAACCAAATCTGACGATATTTTAATATCTCTTGAATGCTTGACAAAACATGAGCTTTACTTGATATGTTTAATGCTGCAGGTAAGATGTGCCTTTATAAAAATCCACTGTAAGTTCTGTCACAATATCAACAAGTCTCTCAGACATGGTGCATTTTTTTGATTGATTAATTATGACAAATATATATTTTTCCAATTCTTCACAAAGTGGATACACAGCAAGTGCAAGTGTAAAGCACATGAATCTGAATTCACCTACTTGGACCAAATGACATGAGCAAAAAGTGATTAAATTAGCTAGGGTCATAATGATTCTCCACTTCTCATGCATAATTTGATTGAACAGAAAAATTAAAATATATAATATACAAAAATATAAATATAAAATATAAATAATATAAATATAAAATACATATTAAAATAATACACATTATCATGTGTATCTTTTTACTGTCAGTGGTAAGACTGTAAGGACTAAGTGTGAGAAGCATGCAGGATCTAACACTGAATATTTAGTGTTAGTTGCCTGCATGGTTTTCAGGGTCCTTACAGTCTTGCCTACTAAACTGCTATCTTGCTCACCTAGTCAAAGAAAACAAAATCTTTATTTCCCCCTTTATACTTTCTAGAAAAATGTTGGTGACCGGAGACCAAATATACAATTGTAAGTGTGAAGCCTTACAGTTTTATAATTAGGTTGTTTAAAAAAAAAAAAGATAAAGAAGTAAAGGCAAATAACAACAGTCAAACAGCTACCATGAAGTTTCACTAATTCACTTATAGACTTACTGTGTAAGAAAAACAATCGCTGAAGCAAATGCATATGTTTTTGTTGTGAAACACATTCAGGAAGTTCAGTCTTTAAATTGTAAGAACTGGAGTTTGTGCTAATTTTTAGTTCAGCAAACCATACATGGTCTTTACTAAATAGAAATTTTGTGTAATGTGCCTTTAAAACGGTCTCCTTGTCTGTGAAATATTGTACAAGATTGTAAAGGATCAGGTCTGAGGAGGAGAGAAAGCAAGCAAGTATGAAGCCCATTTGGCACTGTAGTAGAAACTGCTCACTACCCCAGGTAGCGTGCTGGCTAATATGGCAGGGGCACGGGCTCCCAACACTGATCCAATATTACCCAAGCAGCAGGGCCCCATGAACCTGGCAGAAGGAGGTTAGCAAAGTTAAACCCTCTTACTACATGCCTCACTGCTCAGGGCCAACCACCAGCTCCTCCAACTGTCCACTGACGGCCACAAAACAAGGCCCCTGTCAGAGAATGTTAAAGGGTCACTGACACTGACACCACTTGCACTTCTCTTCTCCCAGAAAACCCATTATTGATGTATGTTTTATGTATGTACGGTAAGTATAGTACTGTTGAATCCAGTAAAACATTGCTAAAAGTGGAGGAACACGTGTTGCACCAAGGATAACTACTTTAATTGCAGCCAGTACTTGAACAGATTTTATTTTTTTATGGAGAAAAGTATAAACAAAACTGATCCTTAAAGTAACTGATCAGATGACATTGATGAGCATGACGCTCAAGCCACACTGTCTTTTACCAGAGGCTCCTCTCTGCAGCGCACAGCCGCAGCTAGAAGGAGGAGGCGTGATCAGGTTTCCTGGTCTGCTCTGCTGCCTCGGTCCCCACTCCTCCATATCTGTAACTTCCAAGACGTTGTACGGCCGGCAGATGGGGTGTGGAGATGAGATTTTAGAGAGTGTTTAAGTCCGAGCCACGGGGTGCCTCTTCAGGGTCGATGGAGAGCAGATAATCCAACGGCTCGGGTGAGGGGATTACAAACCTACAGGCAGACCTCTGCTGTTGAGTCCTGCTGTGGGGCACCTTTCACAGGTCACCACTGTGAAATTTGGCTGTGGTACTTATTGTCAATGTCAATAAAGTTAATATTGGACTATCATGATATTAGAACAAGTCACGGCTTGGCAGCTATGGAGTGAAGGAGAATGAATGATAGTAGAGGCAAGCATAAGCTTTTGTATTCCAAAGATCTGATTTGTGTCAAGAAGGATATTGAGATATTTTTTTAAATCTATGATGACAAGAACTTTCTCTGGCTCAATTTTATAAAGTTTAAAGCATTAATGGCACTAATGTGAACCAAAGTAAATCACCAAACACCTGTAGGGAAAACACATGTAAACCTAACATAAGAGAACCTAACGTAACAACAAATATTTCTGGGGGAGATTACTCGCCTCTGCAGAAAAGGGATATGCCACCATATTCAAATGGTCCAGAAAGTCTTTTTGCTTAAACTGGCTCTGGTTGTGTTGGCACCACCCAGGCAATGTCAGGATGCATTTCCTCTCAAGCAAGTGAAGGGGTCTGCCACTGTGCCACAATCTGCACCCGCTTCTCAGGCAGGCTAAACCCTTTGACACCACAGTTTTTAATTAAAATTACATTAGGAGTAATCAGCCGGAAGAGTTGGGGATGGAGGTCAGAGGGACTTAGGGAGGGGTAGCAAGCAGAGGTACGGTTTGCATAGATGATGGAGGGGGAAGAGTTTGACCCTGTGATTTCTGCTGCCAGGTTAGCCAAAATGTTGCTATTGTCATGCCTGGTTAGTTTGTGGTTGTTTCTGCAATATTGAGGATATTCTAGGTTTTTATGCATTTTAAAAAAGTGGTTAGAATACTGTAAGAAAACAGCGATGTGCATTTCTCTCAGTCTTTAGTTACACATCACAGAAATATAATGAAACAATTTAACTGGCCAATTCACTAATTAGGAAAAAGAAAACTTCTGCCTTATCTTCCTCTTACTGTTCTGACATGCTCAGAGGAGATTCAGAAAATACATCAGTAAATTAAGTTGTTGAAAGGGTTGGGCACAAGGAGGAGGCACATCTGGCTTTCGCACTGCATCTGTAAAAGGGGAAGACCAAATTGTAATATGACTTGGTTCTTCCCAGAAACAGGAGAGGGCTGAAGAGAGAAGGGTACAAAGACCCCATTCGTTCTCACTTGAGGGCCTCTCGCCAAGATAATTATAAGCTTTATGAAAGTACACAGCAAAAAGTGGAAGAAACCCACCAAAAGAATGGAGAGACAGGACAAGAAAATTACTTTTCCCCTCTGCCTTCGCTTTATGCCCCCTTTAACAAGAGATGAGACAGCAATGGATGGAGGAGGCCTTCTTCAGGAGGCATCCTGGGGCTTCTGCGACGAGGCAAACAGGAATAGGGGAGCGCATTCAGCCCTTCTTGTGTTTCTCCCATTCATTAAGGCAGCAAACCTTTGACCAGTCAATAATGACCAGAGTTTTCCCTCATTACATGGTCCATCTTGATGAAAAGATGAAGAGGACAGAGATGGAGACAACAAGAAGAGCAGAAATGAAGACCACACCATTTGAATAGGAGTTTGGTATAGAATCCACTAGCGCTAAACAACACCAAAGAGAACATCTTGTCTTTTGATCAAGTTTTTTTTCCTCCATCTCTCTCCCCTTTCTCTGTCCTTTTTTCGAGCACATGATCCTCTCTGGCTTCTGTGCCCACATTGCCTACACAGCACTGAGTGTCTGAATGTGGTTAATTATCTAAAAGGAAAAGTTTGTACCTGTTGAAAAGCTATCCTTGGTTGCTTGGCTTGTTAATGCCAACAAAAAGCAACTGTAGCGAATGGTCAGAGGACACCACATGCTGCGGGAGCCTTTCAGACATGTCCCTAATAAGAATGCAGTGGTGAGAGCTCCTCTGAATGCACGCAGGGAAGAGGAAGATAGGTTGGAAGGAGAAAAGAAAAGAAAGGGGAAAAAACATCTTTTACCTCTCCATCTATAATTACTCCAAATGAAGAATAGGCTGAAGAAATGGTCGGGGAGACTTTCCATTATGACAGAAAAAAAAAACCCATCAAGTAGAGAAGGCAGAGCACAAGATCGATAGTTTTTTAATGGATAAAAGAGAAGTTTTTATAACATCTCACAAGTAACGATGTATGTGCATCGGTGTGTGTGTGTGTGTGTGTGTGTGTGTGTGTGTGTGTGTGTGTGTGTGTGTGTGTGCGTGTGTGTGCACTCAAGTAAAATCACATTTGTGAACTTTAAATGTAAAAGCACTGTCCAGGCTGTCTCTATCTGTCTTATAGTCAGTATGCTACACCGTAGTCTTGCTACAGATGCAGCTTTCTGAACCTTTGCTTTTTGCATGCAATGTGCAGAAATGTTTAATGTTATGCAGCCACATTCTTCTCTCTTTCCTTTTCTTCACTCTATCTCATGAAATTAATGATTAAAAGAAGGGGGCTGCAACCTCTTTCCTCTCTGTCAGTATAAAAAGCGATGTTGCTGTCTGTTGAGGCTGACAGTAAGCTGTGTGTGTGTGTGTGTGTTGGGGGGTGTAACCTGCTGACCTGAGAGGAAGTGTTGTTTCATGCTATAAATGGCCAGTAAATGTTTTCACACTTTCACGGGTAGCCATGTGTGGTAAAGCTTATGGAGAGGTAAAGCTGGGCTGCAAGTATTCAACTTGTCATCACGCCCTTCACACCTTAAAATAATACACAAACACACACACACATAGACTCACACAACATGTGCACCACAACATGTGCAATACCTTGCACGTTGTGCAGCACGCTAGTGGTTTGGGTTCTGGTAGAGATGCTGGTAGTTTGGATCTGATTCACAGTTATTCACAGATTAATTCTGACAAATTTCCAATTGATCGACATCTGCAAGTATCTATCTGGCAAAACTTTTATTTCTTTGAATTGTAATTTCTTGACTGTTAATTTATATACATACATATATATATATATATATATAAATTGTTTAAAGCTAAACCTAAATTAACTCAGTGGCCGTCTATTTAACGATATGATTCATTCAACAAATTAGTGCAATCATAAAAGACTCACACATAAAATACTTTCCACTCTACTGTTTCGGTTTTATTTGTCGATGATCCTCTCTGAGAAGGTGACTAGCACTGAAGGTTTTGAGCAATTGACAGTGCTTTTATAGGATCAGTAGGTGTGTATCTGTCTATAATAAATTACACTAAAAATGGTGAGAAATACACCTTGCAAAGGATGATGCAAATCAGGACCCTATCTAAAAGCAGCATGTTTATTCAATATAAACTCATTGATTCAACGCTCACTCTGTGCATTTGTGTGTGTGTGTGTGTGTGTGTGTGTGTGTGTGAGGCGGGGACAAGAGTGGGGGTACGGAAGAACACAGGCCTCACACCGGGGATAGGTGCTAAAATATACAGTGAGAAAAACTCAGTGAGAATGTGACAGCTGAGCAATGGGGAGGAATGGATCGGGTATGGAGGAGTTGTGTTTTGTAGACAATAACAATCTATTTTTACTATCAGTAGTGGTAGATATTTTCATCAGAATACAAATGCATGGTTTGAAATAAAGACATTTGTTTTCTCTGGAATTTTTTACATTGCTCTGAAAGTACTGGAGCATATTATTCATCTTCAAAATCCTTTGCATTTCTATTCTATTAAGTGTGGACAGTATAGTGGGGCAATGTGAGGCTATAGTAAAATATGAACAGCCAGTTTTCTGTCTATGCATATACTCTAAGCTATACTACTCACTGACATTGCCTACTTTTTGGAAAATGTTCCTGTCTAATTTCCATATCATCTTGCAGTTTCTGCTGCAGAACTCCTAGCACTCCTAAAGTATGCATGCACACACACACGCGCGCGGTAAGACACACAATAATACACACACATGACATGCACATACAGCACAGGGAGCAAGGAAGCAGCCTCTCAATTATCAACCTCTCTCCCACCTCAACACCTCATGTTTCTCTGTTAATGACTGATTAAAGCTTTGATTAAGATGCACTTAACCCATAAACAGCAGTCCCCATTCACATACCATCAAAAAGCCAATTAAAGCAAGTCGGGACTTCAATTCAGACCGACAAAGGCCAGACAGTATCATAGGTTTTGTGGGTGAGTGGGAGCAGGAACGAGTGTCTCAATTTATTTCTACAGTATAAAGATTTGGGTCAGAACATACAAGTGGTGTGTCACAAATTCTAGGGTGATAATACTTGCTATTTTGATTGAAAGGAGAAATACTTTTTTTATGGTGAACACAAAGGATAAAAGTACAGAATTGGACTGTGAAATGCTTGTTTGTAATTATTGTGAAATATTACCCACTGCCTACAGCAACTGCCTCAAAATATTCATTGCAGGTCAGTTTCATTTATAATTTACACTGACGGTGTTAAGATGTCTGTGTGTAGGGTTGATTCTTTTGTATTTCGACGAAAGCACTGGTCGATTTTTTAATTGAATGATCATTTTTAATGCTGGATTTGTAGCTCTCACATGACACTGAAGACTGTGTCCTCTGAAATATGACAAAATCCTAAATTTGCATTTAACAAGAAAATTAACAGAGTAAGGATGAATCAATGTAAATAAAAGACCTAGGAAATCATTCAGACATAATTTTGTCTGTTTACCTGCTTAGTTTTGATCTTTCAGGCTGTAACAAGAGATTCTAAGTCACAGGGACTGTTGCCTTTCTAGCGTGGGCACCAAATCAGACGGGCATTTCTTCTTCCAAACTTCTAAACAAAGCCGACACTAACTCCCAGGCTTATACCTCTGAACCATAAAGAGCTTACAAATTACCTTTGGGAAGTGATTACAACCATGGAAAACAATAAATCAATCAATGAATCTAATGAAGCTCGCGTGTCGCCGCTGGTATTTCGCTTACTCTCAGTCATCTGTGGAATAACAATGGGAAAGAAGGGATCATACTTAAATTGTTAATCATACCGTGATACCACAGTCAGCAGATTCCCATATGAGAAAAACATGCTCGGGTCCCGCCTATCGGCCTCTAAGACAGACATAATGCAGAAAATATTCCTCTTTCCACCCCACTGGAGAGAGGGACAGTCTGCAAACAATACAGAGAATGTAATTGTTCTTTTGCTACTGTATGAGTTATACTGATGCTTTAATACTGCTGGGTCAATATATAGATGTATTAAATCTCTGTGCACTTTGTGTGGGGAAAAGGCATATTCAGAACCAAGTGTGTGTGTGTATATATATATATATATATATATATATATATATATATATATATATATATATATATATATATACATATATACATATATACATATATATATATATCACCCTCTTTCATAGGGAGGTCAGAGGTCAGCTAGAGAAGAAGCAGCCTTATGTTACTACTAATACTAGCTTTGTGTTCATATCATGTGTCACTTGTTACCCTGAGGATCAACTTGGTTTTATGCTTCTGTGACCTAAAATGGAACTCTGGTTGTTTTTGAGGGGCTGCTGACACCAGCAGATTGGTGGGCAAGAATTCTTAACAGTACAGATTGGGTGATAACAAGGAAGTTCTCTAAACAGGCCCTAATTGGCCTGAGACTTCTAAAACTTCCCTTCTGGGAGTCATGGGTCTTGGCTGAGGAAAGCTTCTAGGAAGATGAATCTCTTGTGTGAAGCTGTGACCAGGGTGAACTGGCTAGGGCAGGCTCAGACACTTGGTCATCAGTGAAATGGTATGCCTTCTCGTAGGAAATGCAGACAGAGAAACAAAGAAAACAAGAAATAAGAGGTGTTGTGTTTTTTTGTTTGAAGATTTTTCAAAGATCACATGATCTCATAAACCTGTCCTTTGCCTTCCCAGCATAGGAGCTGTTTACAGTATTACTGTGAAGTTGTTACAACTGTTACTCCACGAACTGACTCTTAATGTAGGCGATACCTCGGAATGCCTAGTTCCTGTGTTACATCAAATTTAAAATCCCAAACTAACCACTCACAAATACAATTTTACCGTAAGTCATAACATGTTTTTGCTGATCTCTTGACCAAAACTTTCCGGCGAAATAATCTCAATGAGACTAATTGGCTAAC
Organism: Protonibea diacanthus; assembly: GCA_028641955.1. Lineage (NCBI taxonomy): Eukaryota > Metazoa > Chordata > Actinopteri > Sciaenidae > Protonibea > Protonibea diacanthus. The sequence goes on along the minus strand of CM053983.1, from coordinate 9,395,738 downwards.
AAAGGTTAAATAAATAGGACTTTGTCTGCCTCCTGTATTTGCAAAGAGATATTCAGAATGATAGCCTTCCAGTATAAAGTCATGCAAACAGGATCTCATTAGCAAATGCAAATGAGGAAACACCAAATCTTCGCGGAGAGGCAGAAGTGTATCTCCATGGGATAGCTGGAACATGACAGCTCACCAACCGCCCCCACGCTGAGCACCAAATGTGATGGTCCGCTCCTGCTGCTACTCTTAACAGGATGTAGGACCAAACCATAAATGTAAGCATAGGGGGAAAGACAAAGAAGTGGGTCACTAGAGGCCTTCACCTTCTGCCATCTGAAGTCCTGCTGAAAAAAAGTCTTATTGGTGCTTATTAGTTTGTGGAATACGGATTAAATAAAAATGTCAGAAACAGATTTTTGTGTATCTGAGCATGAAAGTTTAGCTTTGATCTGGCAAGGAAGGAATTTGCACAAATGACCACTGTTCTTTATGTACTGGTAACTAATTAACAAAAGGAAGTGAAAGATGAGTTGTAAAAGAAATTAATTTCAATTTCAAGTTTCTGGTTTCCTGCGTGATCTGCGATGGCAGCTCATCAGCTGGAAAAGCTCTAAAAGCTCAGAACACACTCAATTAAGATAAAATAAGATAAGATAAGACAGTCTTTGTTGTTTCCCACACCAGGGAAATTCACTTGTTACAGCAGCTCCCAATACACAAAGTGGACAAGAAAAGTACTTATAAAAGATGTCATACAAAATAAGCCTTAATTAAATTAGACATGTACACCTTTTAAGTATATGGATATCCATGATGAATTAAAGTTAATTGAGTTTGTATGTGTGCAAGTTGTTAAAAGGGAATTTCCCAGTGAGTGAGAAAGGCAATCCCTCAGAGCCAATCGGAATGCTCGTCTGAGAGCGTGTCTGTCGTGACATCACAAGCTGCGGCGGGCAGAGTTCCTGGCATGGCTTTAAACCAACAGACCTTCTGCTGCCAGCAGGGTGGCAGTGGCCTAGGGCAGGGCAGCAATGGCCAGGTCACCATCTTTTTCCTCCTGCCTGGCATGAGCACTGCGGGAGGGGTGGCCGGCAGGATGGCAAGATGTCAGAAACAGCCCTTTAGATGTGTCAAAAAGCAGGCACAGCTAGGGGAAGCTGCTCATCGAGCGTGGCAGAGAGAGGAGGGAAGCCATTATAGAAGACAGGCTGCCCAATAAACACATGATAAACAAACATTATGTGATGTGTTGTAGTACATTTTTAAGTATGTTTTTGCTTACGAGATTTGATTTAAGCTAGACATTATATGTTTTCATCATCACAGAGTGTTTTATGGGTTTTTGCCCGTTTAAACTAAAAAGCAGGGTACGAGGCAAAAAATGTAAAGGTCCCGTCCAGAAATGTTTTAAGACATATAAAAATGCTCTGATATGAATAATAATGTCTGTGATGTGTGGGGTCTTTCCCCACAAAAAGGTCTGATTACCTTGTTTAATGTTCTTAAATTACATTACATGCACAGTAGCTTCCCCATTGAAAAATCCAGAATCTATGAATATGTAAATGTAGCTTATTTCAAAGGTTAAACAACCACAAACTACATCTCATAATTGACTGAAAAATCCACTCTTAGCGTGTGTGCACTGGCAGGTTTTAACTCTCACTTGTGAAGTGTAAAGTTCCAGTCTTAGACTACACTTGGCTCCAAACTCGCGATGTTATAAGATAATGCTTGCACATACAGTATCAGTGTTAAACTCAGATTTAAGGTGAGCAAAGAAAAACTTTCCCACTATCAGCAGATGAATGTGAAAAGCGCTTCTACGGTGTCAAAATCTGCACATACATCATTATGCACAGTAAAGTTCAGACATCCAAGTGATGTCACAATAAGCAAAATACATTTTTGAGCCGAGAGGGGATATTCCTGAAGGAGGGTGAACACAGTAAATCTTTTGCAGCCCCAATGTGTGAGTGAGTGTGCAAGCCCCAGCACTGCTGGGACAATCAGAGGCTTATAAAGAAACTTCTCAAGAATCCACACGTTCTCACTTCTGACTCATTGGTTTTACCATCAAAGCATGCAACCATATGTGTTTGTGTGTCAGATGGGTAGTTTGCTAAATAAAGAAAGAGAAAGTGCGATGAAGAGGTGGAGAGTTTGATGTGCATGAATTTCAGTCCAATACAAACCAATACTTGAGAGTGAGCATTTTGTTCCTACAGTAAAATGTACTACAATAATAAATACACTCACTGATATAAGAATGACAGCACAAAAAGTCACAATTCTCTTTTCCCCAGGGACCAGGAACATTTGCAGGAACTCACACATTTCTACTGTAGAAACCAGACTCTAAATCAGGTTCCGGGGTTATCATCTTACTCCTCAAAAGTCCCTGTAGGGGGGTTATTACTTTCTTTTTCTTTTCTCTTTGGGGTGGGTGGGTTTAATACTTGCAGAACTTTATTTCAACCAGCATTTTTAAACATCAGCTACAAACTAGTTTCATTTTTGTTCGTTGTGCTTCAACCCATCAACATGAAGTTACAGAAGAAAGCATACAACAAGATGGACGGAGGTCAGTGGACCAATTTGCCTAATCTTTGCAGGTCTTTCGACTGTCTTGGAAACCTAAAGAACAGGCTGAAGGAACCTTAAGTTCCTAAAAAGTAGTTCCCAGCACCAAAGGTTCTCTTACTTTAGGTGGAAATATAATGTGGAAAGGGGATAAAGGGAAGCAGACAAAACTACTTCTAAATTTAGGAGCACGGAAACTGCATGCGCACACAAAGATCTGCGAAGTCTTACTTTATATTCATGACTTCCTGAAACAACCAAACAACTCATTCAGTTTATCAGTGCAACCCAGCAGAGGTGTATTAGCTTTAGACTGTTTGCTGTTCAAATAGTTTAACCAAATAGTTGATTTGTCTTGTTTGATGTGCAGTGTGTTTATTTCAGAGGTGGCGACCTGCTTCATTAATCCTCTCACTGTCTTTATCATGTAAACATTTCTCAGAGCAAGCAGCTGCAGCAGCTAAGCATCGTCTGGTCTTGAGAGAAGAGCTGGTCTTTAAGTCGTTAAAAGGTGGCCCATTAACACAGTAATGCAGCATAATTTCAGGTCTCAATTTGGTTTCCTTTGAACTGAAGAAGTTTAAAGAATCCAGGAGGAAACAGCCTGATATGAGTTCCTTTAACAGACAAAATCATCTGTGAATTCTTCTGTGCTCTTGTGTGACAAACTTATATGTATATTGGAGCATCTAATGGGCAACATTCTTCACCAGCACTGTACCTTTTCACTGGTGTGAAGGCAGTCGACAAGTACAGTTTGTGTGTGAGTTCCTGTGTTAACTTGTTGATTTGCTCGTACAAAAATCTGAAATAATACGCCTCTTGTTTCTCAGGCACTGACGACAAACGGGAACGCAGATCTGTTTCCTCATTTCAGCTCTGTTATGGCAAAATCACAGAACAACAATGTAACCATCTTATAATAATTCCGCTGATATGATCAGTGCTAGCCTTTAGCCACTTCTACAAAGACACTTTGAATCATGATGGGTTCCATCTGTGCAGCTATTGTAGCAAAACTGACCTGAAAATGAAAGAATTGTGTTTATTATTTTAATAATTCATGTCTTATTGTCAGCCCGGTATTTACTCTTCCGAGTCCTTACTTCACAGCCTGACACATTTAATGCAACATAAAGGATCACACTGGTTGAGTCTCTATCTCTATGAGTTACCAAGGCTCAACTAGAAATTGAAGTTAGCACCAACTTTTATATTGACTAATTTTGTCAATGTAGTGAAAGTTTTTTAAAAAAAAGTCCAATGACAGAGCTGCATCGGAACACTTTTACTTTCTGCTCAAATATGAGATTTTTTTTTTGATTTGAGGACCTCATGGCTCTATAACGTACACAGTAATGACAGTGACCTAGGTTATGTAACATCTATAAGGTCACCATAAACTCAGCACTATTGACCCCCCACAGACACACTCAAAGCCCTGATGGGAATGTTATTCTGGTGATATCTTTGTGAGGACGATGAGATGGAAACGATTCACAGATGGATTGAAGGAGCAGCCTCGCTCTTTTATACACCTTGGCTGTGATTTTGAGGATCCCCTGCCCCTCCCCTGGAGATCAAGAGAATCTGATAATAGGCTGCTATCTGTGCGTCACGGCCACATAGGACAGAGCAACGGTGAAAAGCAGGAGTACGCCTTTACACTGTGATCAGTCCGCCTCCTCATGGCTCAGGCTTTATCTTAGGCTCTCCTCCTGAACCCAAAACACAGCATGATGTCACGTTTGGGCTCAGCCTCGCAGCTTATTTCGCGAGTTGATGAGTTAGTTTCGTCTTTTCTCTTGTGTTGTTGAACTTGTTTTTGCGAACAGAAACAAGGAGGAAGGATCGCTTGGTAAGTTCATATTTTTAAAATACATTTTCATAGGATTTACACATTTGAATGTGAGCGTTTTATATGTGTGATTCATTTCATTTAATACTGTAATTAATGAAAAAAGAAAAAAAAAGATTACTCGCTTTATATTACATCCTGTATATTTTAGCCTTTGGATTTTTTTTTTTTTTTTTTTTTTTACAGTGAATTAAGCCATGAGAAATAATTTACACAGATGTATTTATTTCTATTTCTTTATTCTTGATGGGAGCGTTTAGATTTGTTGTCGTTTCTCATGTCGGACTGTCTGATCCCCGAAACATCACAGGTTTCTTCAAACGGAAAAATAATTGACTATTTCCCTTTTTCACGTCGGGGTATCCCTTTGGGACGCGGAGCCGCACCAGAATTGAATGAATGCAAATTCATTATCTCTGAATAATAATATAGGATTAACAGCACCCCATATATTACTGAGAAAGTAACTAAAATGTGTCTTTTTCACCCCCCACACACAAGCGAATGTGTGTAAACATAGAAGTATCGCTGACTTTCATTTTTGACTTTTTTTTTTAATGGTAAAGGCGTTGGTGTGTCTCGTGATAAAATACGAAAATAGCATTTTTTGTTTTCACTGAAAAGCTTGCGGTTTACGTTACACTATTTCATTAGACTTTGAGACTTAGAATCCGAGTTTCAAAAACAGTGGGCGAACTTTCATTTTACACCACAAAACTACCCCCAAAAATCAGTGCTTTGTTTCAAGTTTGTCAGGTGATTTACAAGAAATTGGCTCTCAGCTCAGGTCGACTCCCAATATCATCCAAAAATTATAAAACTCACCGCTTTTTTGGGGGTCATTGATCATAGCTGGTCTAATGACCAACCAATGCATTTGCATCAGATTACAAATCCGTCCTGGTTATATCTGAACTTTTGACCTAGATCACTTTTATAGCCTCTCAAACAATAAGCCAATTTACATTATTTTATTGCACTAGATTAAATGGTATAAATCTCCAAATGTCTCATTTTAAAACAGAGAAAGGAAGGAAGAGGAAGAACACCTAATGACAGACATTTTTTTTTGATGACTGAAATGCAACAGTTCATGTTACAGATAAACTTGACAGCCACATCCTGGCGTGCCTTCAAAGACTTTCGGCTGTGATATGACGGTCACTTTCCACCATCAGCTCAGTGTATTTTCGTTTACGCGCATCTTGACACTTAGCAACAGCACAGCATTAGGCCTCTGAAGTGTTGGTGACTCAGGTAGTCCAGAGACTGTAGAAAACGGGCTGCTCCCAACCACAATCTTTTTTTTTTTTTTTTTTTTTTAGCAGAAGACACCTTCTGCACCTTCGGCATAGATACTGCTTTGACCTCTGGGGAAACCAGTTTCAATTGGGATCAAAGAAAGCAATCAGCCTCTGTATCAAGACTGAAGGAAAGCAGTCATGCTCGGCGGTGAAGGAGAGAGCAGCACCTTCTCTTCGGCGAAGGAAACAGCGGATGAAAGGTGCAAGTCCCCGGCTGTGGATGGAGACGATCCGGCCGCTGGCAACAGATACGCAGAGCACGGGATGGGTGCTGACCGGTACTACATCCCTCCCTCGGTTTCTAAACAAAGCTCAGAAACGTCAAACCCCTGCTCTTTTCTCCCTTATACTCCCAGTGGGACGGTTTACACCCCGTCCAGCGCCGGCAGGTACCCCTCATCTCTCCACTTGGGGTCCGTGTTGCCCCCCGCGGGATTTTCCCCCTCCGCCGGCCGCAGTCACTTCAGCTCGGCTTACCAGCTCGGGCAGAGCCCGGGCTGCATCTACCCGCCCTACACTGGCGCAGGGTCCGCTCTCAGCAACATATCTATACCAACAAGCGGCCCCGGAATGAGGGCCCAGGTCTACCTCTGCAATCGACCCCTGTGGCTCAAGTTCCACCGTCACCAAACCGAGATGATCATCACCAAGCAGGGCAGGTGAGGTGACATGAACCCACGATATAGAGGGTGTAACTTTACCTTGACATAATGTTTGTTATCTATAAGTGAATGTTTTTTATTTGTTGTAAGAAAAATCGGATTATTATTGCTCATGGGCTATAATAATATCCTGTTAATATTCCAGCACCTTCTGTGATAAATGTTTATGATCTTGTGTGTTTGCAGACGGATGTTCCCGTTCCTCAGTTTTAACATAGCTGGTCTCAACCTGACAGCCCACTACAACGTGTTTGTGGAGGTGGTGCTGGCGGATCCAAACCACTGGAGATTTCAAGGTGGCAAGTGGGTCACCTGTGGGAAGGCAGACAATAGTAGCCAAGGTAGGACTGTCGATATTTGACATTTTAACATTTTTTTTCCATGTTATAAATTTAAATAAAGAAACATTGGAAATAAATGACATGGGAAAATAGTAATATAAATATTTCTATTTTTAAATTCAGCTTGAAACAATGTAATAATTCGATACAAAATTCGTCCGATTTTTATACACGTTCCTTTTGAAATATTTTACAGTTTGAATATCATGTTAAAATGTTTTGGTGTCTAAAATTGCATTTCTTTATTTTAGGAAACAAAGTCTACATCCATCCAGAGTCTCCTAACACGGGGGCCCACTGGATGAGACAAGAAATCTCCTTCAGCAAGCTGAAACTCACCAACAACAAAGGGACCAGTCACAGTACTTCACAGGTATGTCAAAGCAATAAAACAACATAACCTATTGCCCTAAGATTAGAGCAAATTGTATTAAAATGTTAGCATATTTTTGTTGCATTGAACTGTGGTTATAACTACGTGTTTATAATTTACAGCACACTACTCTCGATTTTTGCTGCCCAGATAAATATGCGTAACAAACATTATCGCCTTAGTTTTGCGTAAATTATGAGCACAGCTGGGGTTCGTTTTTTTAGTTTTTTTTTTAATTATTATTATTTATTTACATTTAGAAGAAAATGAATTTTTTAGGCTTTTGCAGCGCTCACATAACGTTGTGCAAACGAAGATTATAATAAAAACAAAATAAAGTAATATTTAAGATGCTGTTTATTGCAGAATAAATATTTTTAAATACGATTTTAGGTTAAAACAAACAAACAAACAAACAAACAAAAAACAAACAAAAAAAAAACAACATTTGCGAAAATTTGGTTTGTTCTGAAAATCAACAGCAACAATTTTAATCAAAAATTAACTGACGTTTTATGTATGCAGATGATCGTCCTGCAATCGCTGCACAAGTACCAGCCAAGGCTGCACATCGTGGAGGTGACCGAGGATGGGGTGGAGGACATTAGCAGTGACATGAAGACCCAGAGCTTCACCTTTCCAGAGACCCAGTTTATAGCTGTGACTGCCTACCAGAACACTGATGTAAGCATGACCAGTATTCCTGTGTTGTAAGATGGTCATTGCATGTTATAATAATTTGTTGTGCTCCGTTTATAATTTCTCTTCAGTGAAACTCATTAAGTGGAACATGAATAGTAATTTTCAAATCTTAATAGACATGTAACTGCACGACGCTTCCTTGCGTTTGTTTTCTTTCTGTTCACAGTGTGTACATTAATCCTCCATTTTGCTTTGTTTTAGATCACACAGCTGAAAATTGATCACAACCCTTTTGCCAAAGGATTCAGGGATAATTATGATTCGTGAGTATTTAACTTCACTGTCATATGTTGCACAAAAGTCATAAATTAAGTATAAATTTTATATACAGTTTTACAGCAAAGGAATACATCAACTTAAATACATTTATTGCATCCAATGTCCTGCAAGTTTCTTTCTAAATGTATCAATTTAAATCTGTTATTTGCACGTGTGTGCAAACTAGATTTTAACAGACATTTTCACACCATAATTTTTTTCACTGCCCGTCCTCGATCTTGTATTTTTTTCAGGATGTACACAGCTCCAGAGCATGACCGCCTCACCCCATCTCCAACCGACTCTCCCCGGGCCCACCAGATTGTCCCCAGTGCCCGCTACAGCATGCAGCCCATCTTCCAGGACCAGCTTGTCAACAACCTTCCCCAGAATCGCTTCTACAACAGTGAGAGAGCTGTGCCGCAGACTAACAGCCTCCTCTCACCTCATACAGAGGATGGAGCTTCACAGAGGTGGTTTGTCACCTCGATGCAGCAAGGGGGAAACAGCACTAGCACCAGCAACAAGATAGATCTCACGCCATATGAGGGGGAATACTCAAGCTCCCTGCTTCCTTATGGTATCAAATCTCTATCAATGCAAACATCTCACGCTCTCAGTTACTACCCAGACTCTCCTTTCACCACCATGTCTGCGGGGTGGGGGTCCAGAGCAGCATACCAGAGAAAGGTTACTCCCAGCCTGCCTTGGTCACCCAGGCCCAGTCCCACTGCTGGTTTCTCAGAGGACACAAACAAAGTTAAACCGCAGATAGAAGAGGAGGTGAACGGGAGTGGAGGTCTGATCTCCTCCTGGACAGAGACACAGCCATCAGCTCTGTCCTTAGACAAGGCTGATTCTTATCCCACAGCCTGCAAACGAAGGCGCTTGTCTCTTAATGGTCCTAGCACAGAGGACTCACCGACTGACATCAAGTGCGAAGACTTGGCTTCTGCTGTCACCAACAGTAGCTCCTATAGCAAAGAAACCCCCTCATCCAAAAGCATTGCAGCTTACTATTCCTTTTACACAAACCCTTAAATGTTGTGTTTTGTTTCGCATTTCATTTCCTTTCATGTCATTTTGGTTGTTCTTCATCTGTCATCATCCATAAGAAATATTGTTTTTGCTTATTTTGTTATGTGCACACCCGGGATTAGTCTTGGTAGTGATAAATGATTTCCTTTCCTTTTGTGGTGGAAACTGAAGGACACATTAAAACAATGACATGAAGTCAAGGGGCATTTGACATCTTGATATACTGACTTATTCCATCTATGTATAGTCCAACTGTCCTCCTGGGCTATATATTGTTTGACTACCCAATTTCTGTAACCCTGTATTTGTAATTCTGAAAGTGCCAAAGCATTTGTTTTAAGTTCTCTCTCTCTCTCTCTCTCTCTCTCTCTCTCTTTTTTTAAAACAACGTTATGTATGTTTCATCGTGCATACATTACTCTATCGGCCTTCACACCGAGGTTATGTGTTTACAGATTATTTATTGAAGGTCTGTTGATATGAAATTTGTGCACTCATAAATGTTAGGAAAAATATGGTGTATATACCTTCATGGCAATGATATTTGATAATAAAAGGCATATGTGTTCTATTTAGTATCTGAGTAGTTATTTTAAGTTTAAGTTAAGTTCTCCCTGTGGCCCATATGTTACATAACATGGGGTAATATGTACATTTAATATTAATAATGAAGAATTTGTTTGATAAATTAATGCACCAATTAAAGATTGTCTGAAACAGTTATGTTTGAGGCTTTTTGAATAGTTCATTGCGCGTAAGAACCACAGCATGCACAGGAACATGATGGAGGAAAAAACCACTTAAATTTAGCTCACCCTTTCTATGATGTAGTTTTTGTTTATTTATTTTTGTCTTTCTTAATGCAAACAATTGTCAAAACCGAGCAAGTCATATTAAGGGTGGACCTTTTTATGCACAACTTCATGCCGAGTCAGATCATAATTTGTTTCTATGGACTCTGTCGCACTCTAGTGGCATTTTATTGTACTCACAGCTACAAATCAATCAGTAGAGTAGCCTGTTGAGTTGAGATGCATCTGACATAACACTGAATTCAATTTCCATTTCACCCAACAATCATACGACCATAAGAGTCTACAGCAGGAACGTGGGGAGTTGAAAATGTCCTCATGGTTTCGCACCACAAAATATGCAATAATAATAATAATAATAATAATAATAATAATAATAATAATAATAATAAAGACGTCTAGGATAAAACTGGCTTCCATAAAAACAAACAAAAACATGCAAAGATTAACTAAGTGTTAATGATTGCATGTCATGGGTCCAAAAATATTGCAACGTTAGGATGTGACTCTCTTCTCCGCCTGTTTTGGGGGTTGTGCTGAAAACCTGGCAACCCCTCTATCAGCCAGCACAGAGTCAACGGAGAGTTGACAGGAACAACAGCACTGCTCTGAACACGCATAATTTATGGATTGTCTCACTTAACAAGAAACGCTTCACTTAACCGGAAAAAAGCCTCCGTTTATTATCCTCAGCGAGTGACAGCTAATTCACAACACCAGGTGTACACCAGTGAGAAGTACCATCTGTGTAAGTCTCAATACTTGTTACTCTTTGTTTACTGGGAGTTTATCAACTGTGCTAGCTAAGTTGGCTAGCAGCGCGGTTAGCTCGCTAGCTGACCCGCTAGCGTATGCACTGACGTTAGCCAACGCAGATGCGAGCGTCATGATGTTTTTATGTTTTTGAATAACATAACAGCTAGCGAGCAGCGTTGTGAACTGTGATGAACACAAACCCTTTCAACAGTCGGAATGGTTTGCAGCTCACGTTACCTAAGGTCAGTTGTCTGGTGAATGTTTCCATTAACCAGAAAGGTAACAAAGAGTTATCGCGGAGTGTTCATGACCACAACACAACACAGTAACGTCGGTTTGAGCTAGCCAGAACCGTAAACAAGCACACATCATGGGCAAAGGCCTGCATGAAGGAGTTTAGTGACAAGTAGCCAGCTACGCAGGCAAACTGTTCAATTTTTGATGTCGTTAGCTGCTGCTGTTAGGTGGCTATGGTTAGCCGAAAGGTGTGCGGCGCTGCCGTGGAGAAGTGTCGTTAACTATTGTCACATAGGTTAATTAGTTATCCATTTGCAGAGTAATCGTATCGAGTGAAATTGTGACCAACTATGAGGTTATATAACCCGAGATAAGGTATTTACAAGTGTTCACGAAGGTGGGACATGGTCTGTTTGTCTTTCCCTTTGACTCTGGTTATGAGGCTGTCTGCCCTGACATGGCACAAGCCTGACACAGATTTAGTGATGCAAGGGAGGTTAACTTGTGCCTGGCCTCATTGTTTAAATGATGTATAATTTCCTAACGTGTCAGTGGTGTGTGTGTGTGTGTGTGTGTGTGTGTCATTTGTTATGGTGGTGTATGGCTGGAGTTTTTTGTTCTATCCTAATATTGTCAACACACTTTGATTCACACATAATTAATACAGTGTGTAGTTACTTAGGTTGGCTGAATAAAGAACAAATAATAATTCATGCATGTAAACTGACTTATTACAAGTCTGTTGCAGAGAGTGAGGAGGAGTCCATGTCCCATCCCTCTCCGATTCTGCCTCTGTCCCATTTACCTCCATTCCACAGTGCCGGGTTTCTCTCACCAGCCTTCCTATAAAGTGGAAACACGACAGTGAGACATCATAACCATATTTTAAACTCAACGAGTGTCCGCTTCTGGACTTGATATTAACATGTGAGCACCTCCTTCACTAAGGATATATGTATACACAGTTGCCAGTCTATTAGGTACAAGCTAAAGCTGAATCAATCAGGACATTATAACCTTCATCAAGGTAGGATTCATTGCAGAACTGTAATAGACATAATAGACTAATAAACTGGTTACAGGCTGCATTGCTTTGGTGCCATTAAATAATTGAAGCCACCGCAGGAGTTGCACTGTTTACATGAATACGTAAATATGTTTGTTTATTCTTTTCCCAACTTCTTATTCGATTCATATTGTTTGAGGGTGTTGTCCTTTTCCTGGAAAATGAGCCAAGATTACTAAAATTGCCTCCCTTTTCCATTTTATATGTGACACATATGTTAGTCATTTAGGTAACTGTAGAGTGCTGATATTGTGTAAAGTTTAGACCAGTGAGTCAGATGCATCCTCAGCCTTGCTTGAAAGGTTTTCAGGGAACAGTTTTTTTCTTCTCTTTCAAACGTGACTTGCCTTCACCAAGATATTCTTGTGCACGGCGGTGAAGTAGAATATATTGTGCTGAAGGAAACAGTCTTTTGTTGTGTTGATTTGTGCTGTAGCTGACCAAAAATACATAAAAGCGTCACATTGCCCAAACAGTCATGACCATATGGTGCTCTGGTGGAAGCGAAATGCTGACTCGCCGCATGTTGCTCTTGAGTTGAGGATATCTTGCTTCACAATGACTCCTGGCCTCAGTGGGATGGGCAGCATTGGCACGGAGAGGCGGAAGCTCCTGGTGATGCCAGAGGAAGTCTTGTCCTTCTCTCTGTTTGAGCTTTGTTGGCACTATGTTTAGTTATTTCAAACCAAAAAATAAAACGATAAACACAGGGAGGTGGGTTACAGTGCAGTGGTGACGCTGACACAGGGGCAGAGCAGCCTGAGCAGCCTGAGATGCATCTCTTGTCCTTGCTGTTCAGTGGGAGTGGAAGCGATTAATGCTCAGACACAGTGGTGACAATATGTTCGGCTTATTGGAAGAATCAGCTTGAGTTTTTTTTAATGCCAGAGGAGCTCACAAGGCCTTGTTGAACTTGGACCCTGCCACAAAGGAATTTAACACTTTAACTGTTTTTCTTCTTCTTTTATTCAGGACATCAAGTATGCTGGCCTATTGGACTTGAACAGCTTGAAGACAATTTAAGAGGCTGCTGTGTCAGTTAAACCTTGAACCTACATTAGGGGAAGAGATGGGGAACACAGCGACCAAGTTCCGTAAGGCTCTCATCAACGGGGATGAGGTGCTGGCCTGCCAACTGTATGAGAGCAACCAGCAGTTCAAAGAGGCTCTGGATCCTAACGCTACATATGGAGAGTCCTACCAGCACAACACTCCACTGCACTATGCTGCCCGGCACGCCATGACACGCCTACTCAGGTCAGGATGTGGCTCAGATAAAATCAAACAAACAAGCAAGTGGACGTAATGTACACATTCCGAGCAGTGCATATTTTTAGACTGGCTGTTGTCAGTGAGGGGAAATTGATAAGTGTTGGAAGGACGAGGGTTTATTTAAATTCTGGATCTTATGTGGCACTCGCTCAGATATCAGGTGTCTTTTTGAGCACTATGTTGCAACAACGCTATCAGCTGATTCCATATAGTTCTGCATGGCTGCATTGAAAGAGAAGAAATTTCATGTTTTGTCTCCTATATGTCTGTCCCATCTGTCTCTCCACATAGCCATCTGTCAGCAGCTCTTAGGAATGCAACATGCTGGGATGGAATAGGATGGGGCTCCAAGAGCTTCCCATCCCACAAGCTACCAACCTCGCATGTGTTCACTTTTACTTCTCTCAGGCCCTTTTGTTTCTCTGCTAACAGGATGCTTGCTCAATTCTGCATTGCTACCTGACTTGAAAAAATGCTAGGGGGTTGTAAAATATCAGCAGGTAACGCAAATTAGAGTGGAAGCATAACATATGTCTGGATAGACCTGATTCTGATGATCCTAATATCAACATAAAACATTGAAATCGCAGAAAGGAGCCACATTAGTTATTTCCACCCTTTGTTGGTTTGTCAGAGGATTAAATGTTTTTCATGTTATTTACTGTGTTGTATGCTGTGGGCTCAGAAAAAAACTAATTAATATAGGCAAAGCCTAATACATGACTTTGTTGACCAAACTGAAATAAATTAATCTGTTTGCTTGTCTCAGGTATTAGCATACAAGGCAATTTCTAGGCAAGCATTTGAATTCATCTGCTCTTCCTGTCCCTGCCTTGTTCTTTTAGGTCTTTTCTAAGCAAAGATGGGAATCCTAACAAGCGTAATGTGCACAATGAGACATGTCTGCACCTACTCTGCATGGGGCCCCAGATCCTGACATCAGAGGGGGCACTGCAACCCCGGATCTCACGGCCATATGAAGACAAACAGCGTCGGGCAGAATGTCTACAAATCATCCTATCATGGACCGGAGCAAAGCTGGATCATGGAGAGTATGAGAGTGCTGATGTCAATGCCACTGACAACAAGAAATACACCTGCCTGCACTATGCTGCTGCCTCAGGCATGAAGACTTGTGTAGAGGTGAGCTTATAAATCCTGTGCATCCTGTTTTCAGTTCACGTTAATATAAAATATTCGTAGATAGTATGATATTTTGGGTATATTTCAAAGGCTTCACAGCACTAAGACAGAGAGCATTTTGTGCGGAAGGAAGATAAAAAGGGGTCAGAGTAACTGATGTGAACAGACATTGTTTAACATCTGCACTTTTGTACTGAGAACATTTATAACAGTAAGATGCAGTTGTGAGCCCGGATAATACTATTTTGCACGATCACATCCTTTATGTTAAGTCCGATCAAACCACTCCCTTGTGTGTCTCTTTTGGGACGATGTCGTGAAACACAGAACACATTTATTTATTTCTGTGGTAGGATGCATCACATAGATAAATATATCACAGTGTGTCTCTCAATATCTGCCCTTGTACGTAAATTTAATTTTGAAATGGATCTTGTGTATAGTCTAACTGCAGTTCCAATGGTGAATGATTTAGTGTACATGCACAACCACAATTTGCAATTATGATGCATTTCTATGAATTATAATCGATCCTAATCATATAAATTTGTACAGTAGATTTTTTTTTTTTTTTTTTGCAATTTGCGTTACACGCAAAAGCATATGTCGACGTTGGAGTGCAAGCAGGTCTGTTGCGATAAAAAGAGAGAAACCCTACATAAAGCGGGAAATGTACCGAAAGACAAAGTAGAAAAGAATGAACTGGGAAGCTGAAATTACATATTCATACTTGAGAAAATCATTTTTTACATTTTCTTAAAAGTGACTCAGCCATTGTCCTTGTAAAAAAGCACTTACTGTATTTAATTTTTTGTGCTCAGATGTCCCACAATAACAGTCAAAAGGACACATTTCTCTCTGTTGCTACTTTTCTGAAATTCTGCACTTTGAAAAGTAAAAATAAATTGTTAAGATTGTAAGTAATAATCACAGTCACAGTATTTATGAAATAATTGAGATGACCATATCTGCCATAATTATGTGGCTTTTCCATCAACACTTAGTGGCTCTCTGTGTTTTCTGTAATTTAAGCTGCTTCAGAATACATATTTAAGCCGCTGAGCTTTAGAACATGTCTCCGCATATAGTGCGTGTCCCATTACTCAAAGCCAAATTTTCCTCTTGTTTTCCCCCGCTCAGTTCTTGGTGCAGAGAGAAGCGGACCTGTTTGCGGAGAACGAAAACCGCGAGACTCCATGTGACTGTGCAGAGAAGCAGCACCACAAGGAGTTGGCCTTGTGCCTGGAGTCACAGATGGTCTTCTCTCTTGCCCCTGAGGCAGAGGGTATAGAGGCAGAGTACGCAGCTCTTGACCGAAGAGAGGTACAGACTAACATACCAAGAGGCAGCTTTCAGCTTTCAGTTTGTCATCCTCAACTGGTGTCATTTATAAGATTACTAATACCAAACAGTTGAAAAATCAAATGAAGACTTAACATAACATTTTTTTGTCACTGTTATTTCAGATGAAACTTTAAGTAAGCCGCCTACAATTAAGATTGAAAGCAATGTTTTAAATAAGAGTCCCATGCTTTCAGGTGCATAATTAATGAACAGAAGAGAGATATAACAACTGTCAGTTATAGATTTTGGTCTGTAGTTCTCTCTTAATCATAATCAGACTCTATTTGTCTACAGTCCACTGTTTAATATTTTGCTGGTCAGGCCTACATGTTGCAGATGCTTTGGTTAGACGTAAACAAACACAAATACAAATTAGCCACAGTCTGTCACAAGGCATGTGACTTCTGTCATCGTCGTCATCATCATCATCAGTGTGTTAGCTCATTGGGCCCAACTTAGTCATGTGTCAGCAATGATTTTACTTGTTTTTAATTCTGTTCTCTTTCTCCCCTTTGCCTCATTTTTCTTTTTAATTCCCTCCCTCCCCCCTCTTACCCGGCTCTCACCCTCTGTCTCTCCCTTTACTCTTTCATTACTTTTATCTGCCCGCTTTTCTTTTTGCCTCCTTACTTTCCTTCATTCCCTCTCCTCCCTTGTGTCATTATCCTCCTTTCCTCCCATCTTGTCTGTGTCCTTTCCTCTCCTGTGCCTTCCTCTCTAGCTGTACGAGGGCCTGCGGCCTCAGGATCTACGGAGGTTGAAGGACATGCTGATAGTGGAGACAGCCGACATGCTGCAGGCCCCTCTCTTCACTGCAGAGGCACTGCTACGTGCCCATGGTACTTTTAAACTCTCTTTTTCTTACACACTCACTCGAGTATCTACTTGTCCTTGTCCACTAGTGCCCAGTGGTTAAAACAGATACCATATATCTGCAATATCCCGAGGCTGTACACAAATATTGCTTTGTAAAATAATATATGCTTAAAAAACAAAGATCTACAGAGACCTAACCGTGTACTTGTGAAGAAAACATTTATTGTTAATTTGTCTTTTATTTTGTTTGTATTGGGATTAGAGGGGCTGTTTCTCATATAAACTTCATGCTACACTGATTCTCTTGCAGTCAAAGAGGCTTGTTGTGAGCCTTTGTTATCAGAAAGCATTTCACTTGTATTGCTCTCAGCGGAGACTGTCATTGTTACAAGCTCTAAATGTTATTTTAGTGAGCTTGTCCTTTCCACCAAATATGCGAAGAAACACGGGAACATCCACAAATTGGGGTACTTACACACTTGGCATTTACTGTAAATAACAACACAGACTCTAGCTTTGCATACAGTTGAAAATAAGTCCACAAACAGGTTGAACCATGAATTAATATGTATAATAACACAAAGGCTGTTTGTTTGTTTATTGCCTACATTGCTTTGCAAATGCAGGTTTGCATTACCTTGGGGGAAAAGTTGCATCTTCTACATTTGCACTTTCGATTTATTTCGAGGCTTTGTACTGTTGCTGGGTACAATGCTGCTCGCTTGAACTACATCATGCATCATTGCTTTAAGCATATGTTAATTGCTAGCATACATGGTAGGTGTGCATCACATATTAGGAATGGCATACCAACATTTTGGTTGGTTGGAGCATTGCAAAACAAACTAATATCTTTGCAGTGTAAATATATTCCAATCTAGAGAGACAAACTTTACTTAACCTGATTAAATGTGTTGGTGTATGAATTACTGGTAGCTATGAATTAAAGGCCAATTTGCAAGCCTTACTGAGTATGAGTCTAATACATCCAAATTTACGAACAAACATTATGAACACATCAACACAGTTCAGCTCATATAAAATACAATACTGTGTTTGTGTTGAGTCGAGTCATCACTGCGATCAAGAGACATGTACTACCAGTAGTTTAAATCAGTGAAAGCCTTTTGATCTAAAGAAAGTGTAGGAATTTAATTTCACTACATTCTTGCTCACAGACATCAGTGGCTTGCTCTGAATGACTCTGCTAATGCTCTTATAACTTGGGCTCGGTCTAGTACCGAGCAACAGTTTCACAGTTTTGATTTGATTTGTAGCCCCGAGCCACCAATTCTCAAACTAGCGTCACGTATGACGAACTTTAGATGTTTAAAACAGTGTTATTTGATTTGAGGCCCCTCATAATTGAACTTGTCTCAGATTAGGTTAGTACAGGACTTCTAAAATGGTGTCACAGTTTGGGGTTGATGTTCAGCCTTTACATACCACATTCACTAATTCATTGGGCAGAGTCTGGCTGTTGAGCTGTGTGTGCTACATATTAGACATACTTTTGGGAGCTTAGAGGGGAGAGAGTGACCCCAGATTCTTGCTATATTTATTCACCTCTGTCATGGGAATGCCGTCTGTCTGCTTAATGGAGATGGAACATTACAGGATTTTGTTAATCTCCTGGATTTCGGGTTTATGAATTTAGTTTTATTAATTTCTTGTGAAGATTTGGACACATTTCCACATGTCCTAACTTTTATATTTCCATACTTGTATTAGTATTTCCACAGCTAAGTTTTGATATTCAAAACTAAATGTGAAGACTTTTAATTTCAGACTGCTTTTAATGGCCAAAAGCATGAAGATAGGGTCGTATTCATTGATGAGTTTTAATTGAATGGAGATGGAGGAAATTGTTGCAGTATTCATTATCTAAACGGGGCCATTTAGAGTCTGAGGCATTTGATTGGTGGTGAAAACGTGTCTCGAGGCTGATAATGGCCTAATTGCACGGTTGACCGGGTCATGTTCCTTATTTTAGGAGGGGGCTTTTTTCGTCAGAGAAAATTTGGACTCAGGCACAGTCCACAACTCATTCAATATTTATTCTAAAAAGCTCTCAAACCTGTTCTTGTGCTAATGTGATATCGAACAGCTATTCTAAAACAGAAAACCAGATGGCAGCAAGTCTATGTTGTTGGCTGTTTGGAAGGCTTAGGTGGTAGTGTTGCCACATAAGTGGTATTTGTGTGGGCTTTGGTAGAGTCAGCAATGTGTTTCTTACAAATATAAGACAGGATGGACTGAAACCAAAAAGAAGTTTTATATTAAATAGATATTCTGTGTGGATGAAATGAGAATTAAGTTGAGGACAGTCTTGTTTATCAGACTAGGGATTCTGTTATATATTGGCCTGCATTCATGAAGATTTATAAAATTCTGTCACAAAATATACAATGTTTTTATTTTGTTTGTTTTGTTTTTTATGCTCTTGCGATCAACTAGGTGATTCTAGATCAGAGTACCTTTAGCTTTGAGTAAAAGGTCTGTTTGCACATCACAGGGTTTATAAAAGTCTTGGTTGTGGTTACAAAAAATTGTTATTGTGAGGGGCTTTTTCTTCTTTAAAAAGCTAGCTCAACTGGCCATTCAAACTTTATGATTCCACTTTTATAAGAACTAGTCTTTTACTACATAATGCACTTCTCTTATAGTGACAGTTTCCCTCTATCAACTGAAATTAATTAATTCAAATTAACTGAACATTTTCTGCTCATAAGAGATTTCTTGTTTACTTACACGATTCTTTTGAATCATTCTTTTTGTTTTTATGTGTTAGCATTCAGCAGCTTTCTCTCTAAGTATATCTTTACTTTTTGGCAGACTGGGACAGAGAGAAGCTCTTGGAGGCCTGGATGACCAATGCTGAGGAATGCTGCCAACGCTCAGGGGTACAAATGCCCAACCCGCCTCCAAGTGGCTACAATGCTTGGGACACCTTGCCCTCACCCCGGACGCCTCGCACCACCCGCTCCTCCATCACCTCCCCAGACCAAATCAGCCTCATGCCTGCTGATGAGGATGTTTCTCTGGTAAGAGATGCCCGAGGGATCCCTTTCATCAGTGTCAAATTAATAGAATAAGAGATGAGCGAAATTCAGAGATGGTCACTTTTCCCCCCCAGCCACATTTTACTGGTCAGAGTCCAAGTTTGACCAAAAAAGAAGTTACTCAGCTGTTGCCAAACTCCTGTTTTAGTTTTTATAAATTTTAGGTTAAAGGGTTATGAGAAAACTTTTAATGGCAGTTGCAGATAGAGTAGATAAGAACATCATTTTAGTGAAGTCTATCATTTAACTCTACTTATCAGTGAAGAGCCATCAGATGAAATTAAACCACAGGATGAGTAGCCCCAGGGAGCTGCATGTTTTCCTGGCCAAGAAGCTGCTACGGCAGCAAAGGATAAAGCTAGCATGGAGGAGCACAGAGTAATAGTAACTGGCAGTGTACCCATAAAAACTGTACACCAATGCTTATTTAAATTGAGTCCCTCCGGTGCCACAGATTTCCTGAAGTGTTTCTGCTGAATTCTTTAAATTTTCACTGCCACACCTGTCTTTATGCATAATGTTGCATTATTTCCCGGCATTACATTACAAGCATGCATTAGTATTCATGCCAGTGGTCTCACCCACAAACCTAAACACAAGCAGGACTTCCTGTGCTCCTGGGAGACTAAGTGGTTTGTTAATTTTGATGTAGGTAACATGAGAGAATATTAAAATCCTTAAATATTTAAATGTTATCAAAATGAGTCTGACGATCAAAACAAGTAGAACCCCTGTCAGATTTGTTTGCTCAGTGTTGAAATGTCATGCTCATCATTTTGTTCCTATGACGAGATGCTGAATTTACAGCGCATAGGGAGATTCTGAACACACTGCAGCTGTATGCTAATTGTTTTCAGTCCACGGATAACGTGAACAGGTATCAAACATTGTCTGCAAAGCCAAATTTGAACATGTTATTTTAACAAAGACTAAATAAATATTTGGTTAACTAGCAACAACTGCAGCTCCCGTGAGTCGTAGATGTGTGTTGTCTAAACCTCACAGCAGGTGTATTTTCCACAGCTATGCTTACAGAATTTGCACAACTCTAAGGTCATTATGGACCCTTATTGAGCCCCCACTGCAACAGGATCGACACACCCCCTGCTTAATTGTCCTCCCATTATTCTGACCTTGTGTGGGATTTCTCGATAATTATCAAACATGCTTGACATTTTCCTCAGCCGTCGTGAGCATTTAAGATGAGATGGAAATTACACCAGGTAATGTGAGCTGTCCTTTATGCTGCTGGCAGTTTAACCACTGACCCTAGAAGACTGCCAATGAAGCTATCAGGTGTATTTGATGTGACACTCAGGGTGTCACAGAAGAGGTCAGAGTATAGAAAGACAAAGTTGAAAGTTCTGACTTCCAATTGGTGATATGTGTTAACATTTCCAGTAAATTATCAGTTCATTTATACATTTAGATTTCCGTGTAGAAACCAATTTTAACCGTTTAAACATTTGAAATCTGAGAGAAAAATATAATCCCCTCTTGTTGTGATTCTTCTATACACAGAAGTGCTTGTATTGAATCCTGAAAATTGTATTTTAAATGAGTTGGAACTTCAGTGCACACATAAAAGAGGCATTTTCTTAGCTATTACATGCATTTCAGAATTTATATACCCTGTAAGGATGGAAAGCTTATCCTTTCAGTAAATCCCTTCTACAAAAGTTATGCATTAGAAATTCCTATAATGTGTTTGACACCTGATATTGCCGACCAGGGATTTTCAAGCTTTTGAAATAACATTGCTACCTGTGGGAATTTTTTTTTTTCCAGTGTCTGAAACATTAAGTAGATACTTTGTGGACAAATTATGTTTTGATTCGATATCTGAACTAAACTGTTCAATGATAGTTGAAGGTGACAGGCTTTTATTTCACTCCGTGAGAAATTATAGGTTGCGTTTGTCTGGCAGTATCTTTTGTCATGACTGAAAAGGCATGCCTTGAATGGCGCTGTGCCAATCGACCCGGTCTACTCAAGGGCCCATTTAAAGGTTACAGTTGATTATATCACATTTTGCTCTTTCACAAATCAATACTTATATTGTTAAAGTACACTGCTCCTTTTATGTCTTTTGTTAGTGTTAGTCCTTTACTGTAACAAGGCCAGTGTGTGTGAGATTGTGTGTGTGTGTGTGTGTTTGTCCCTGCTTGTGTCTACATCTCAAGTTTCTCTGGCTGTGAGAAAATAATCTGTTAGCTACATGCTAATGAGAGGTCATTAACTTGGCCTGGGCTGGCCTTTGGCACAGTGTTTTTTCATGAATCAAGGACTACCATTGTGTTTAGTTTACACACATTGACACATCAATCTCATTTTTCTCGATAAGTCATCTCATAGAATCTCAAAAATTTGGCCCCTTAAGCATGCCTGTTCTCAGGATTTGAAAGCTGCATGTTTTCATTCCAAAGGTTATGAAATAATGCATGACTTGTACTGGAGGGTTTTTTGAAACAGATTTTAAGAATTAGAAATCAGAAAATTATCTTTTATAGAAGGGTTTTTTTATTTATCTAGACTGACTTGAAACTATTTGTACTGTTTTTCCTCGTCTTTTATGTCACAGTGTGGTATCTGCATGTCTTCTATCTCCGTCTTCGAAGAACCTGTTGATATGTCCTGTGGCCACGAGTTCTGCAGAGGATGTTGGGAGGGGTAAGTTTTTGTTTGGCCTGCAGACTCTGCAGATGTAGGGTATACCTAATTCTATTACACTGATCTTCAGTGTTTTTTTATGTTTATCACTTTTTGCGATGTATGTATATTGCCTCAGGTTTCTAAATCTAAAGATCCAAGAGGGTGAAGCCCACAACATCTTCTGCCCGGCCTTTGACTGCTACCAGCTCGTGCCTGTGGAAGTCATTGAGAGTGTGGTGTCTAGAGAGATGGACAAGCGTTACCTCCAGTTTGACATAAAGGTAACAGAAATGTGCCTTCTATAAATACTTAAATATTTCAATGTAGAGTAAATATTTCACTGAATATATGCCATTTTACTGACATGGAAGAGCACAAAGGATACAAACATTGATGAGTAGAGAGATTTTCTTGGACTCCAAATGTACACTGCATAGTTTAGTTGAACTGAATACATAAGAAATGAACTGGTCTTCACTTGGAAACATTTTCTTTTCTGTCACAAAATTGCCCGAGCCCACTACAAAGCAGCCGGGAATGACATTTACTTTAGCTTGTAATACAGTTTCCATTAAGTACCTTTATCTCACTTGTAATTTTTCTCTTTGTTTAAATGATCATAAAAATATTTTCTCATTTAAGCTGCACAGTCACTGTCATCAATCCAGGCTACTGTCTTTTCATTTTTGGTTGAATAAAGGTTGAATTACTTCCAAAATAGGGCAGCACTGAGGATGTGTTCAGGTTGGCTGACTGATCAGAAGTCGACATGTTTTTATCAGCTCCATTTGTGATCTTGGTCACATGTATGTGCACCTATGCAACCTTCTACGAAGCAAATTGATTTCACTGATCTCTTCCGGTGGAAACTTTCAACCCTGAAACATATAATTTTGTGGTCGAAATATAGTGTGATGCAGTCACCCTCACTAAAATAGTTACAGTTTAACACTAAATTGTTAAATTGCTGACTGATTTTGTTCTTCTTTGCTTCCTCTCTTGACAGGCATTTGTGGAGAACAATCCAGCGATCCGCTGGTGTCCTCAGGCAGGGTGTGAAAGGGCGGTGAGACTGAACAATCAGGGACCTGGGACCTCCACCTCAGATTCTCTTAGCTTTCCCCTTCTTAGGGCCCCTGCTGTAGACTGTGGAAAAGGCCACCTCTTCTGCTGGTCAGTAATCAATACCACACTGTATCTGTATATGATGATGAAAATCTAAACATTTCTGTAATTATGTGTATTGTAATTTAAATTTGGACTTTTGCTGTGAAAAAACTTGACATATTCTAATGTAATAGTAAAGTAGATTACTAAAAGCAAAGAATATCTTTTGATAAGTTTGATAATTTAATGTGTCTTAGAGTGAAGTGTCAGTATCAAAGTGTGCACTGTTCCCAGGTGCTCTATTACTGTGAATGTAAAAAAAAAGGTTGAAATCACCAAGACTCATCTGAGAGTTAGGCGTCCAGTCAAACTCAGTAACTAGAAAAGAGGGACCATTTTCAGTGAGCCCACCAAGAATCTAATGGCCTCTCCAACAGAGAGCTCTGAAGCTCTGTGTGAATCATCTCCCCAAAAAAAAAAAAAACAGCACTCCCATTGATTATTTTGTAATGATGGAGTGGCTAGATGGAAGCCTGAGTAAAAGGCATATAACAGTCCACCTGGAGTTTGCCAAACAGCGGTTTAAGAGTTTTGAGTATGAGGACAAAGTGGTTTTGGTGAAAACCACCTGACCACTCATGACTTGGCTTTTACAGTTTTGTGCTGAGTTTGGCTAAAATCCTCCTGTCGCAAATGTTGTACTTGCACAGACATGGATGGTGTATTTTCTATTGGGTGTATTTTCTATTTAACCAGTCAGTCATCATGGAATATTTGTGCAGATGAGTGGAAATATGAATGTATCTGTCTGTAAGTCTGTTTTAAATGTATTTTAAGAGAATACGAATGTATGTTAACTTTTAATACTGTATATACTCAGGGTGGAGATACCATGCCACCAGAATGACTTCATTATTAAAGTTTATCTTATCTTAAACAGCCCTTGAAAGCCAAATTCCAAATTCCAAATTCCTATTACACCTATGCTGTTGTCATCCATTAATTTTCCATGTACATATATTTGTATCTACTCATGTTATCTGTCTGTGTGTGTTAGCTTAGCAGTATGCTCAAAGGCAGGAGGGCAGATGCTGTGCAGCCCTCCACCTTCTGTCCTGTGTATTCTTACTCACAAAGCTCTGGAGAATGCTCTGGCAGCTCCCTTATCGTCATAGCATGATCTCCACCACACCACAACCAATACCACACACCTCACTGCACCTCGCCTCACTAATGGTTCCTGAAAGTGGCCGTAAGGTTCAGTTGTCAGGTTTACTCATGGGTACAGTTGACATGACATTGAAACATAATGACACATAATGGAACTGGCTGTAACACAGGTCCAACTTATACAGTTCTCTTTGACATGAGGAAGGCGTGTGGCTGGAAGGCAGATATGGCCAATTGATGGCGGTTTTGACAGCATCTCTGACAGTGCTGTGGGATTTATGTTTTCATCATTCGTCTTAATTCTCTGGGTAGCCCTGTGACAGAATTGGAGCTTTGAACAGTTCACTTCAACTGTCTGCGTCACCTTTATCTGTCTACGTATATTCCAGGGAGTGCCAAGGCGAGGCCCATGAGCCTTGTGATTGTGAGACATGGAAGCTGTGGCTGCAGAAAGTCAACGAGATGAGACCTGAGGAATGTGAGTGTTGACAACAATTTACTTATGTTAGTCTTTGGTGTGTTTTTATATATGAAGTTACAGCTGAATTCACAAACTGTACAGATTTCTGTCTCAAATGGTCTGAATTGACACTGATTTTATCAACATAATGTCAAATGATTTTAAGGAATGATGGCACAGTCGATGCATTTTTATTTATCTGTTTAAATGTCACCCAAGTTGTCTACATACCAGTAGAATTGTATTAAGCTGCCGATGGTAAATTGTTGTAACAGGGAAGTTTACTTTGACCTGTCATCCCATTACTCGCCCAAGCTTTTTTGGGTTGCAGTCAAGTGATTGATTTGGAGCTAAATTGCTTGGAACTCAACCACAGTAATTACAAACTGTTTAGTGCTAAGCCAATTAAAATCCACCATGTTGATGATAAATTATTAATTAAAATGAACAACCCACTTATTGAAAGTACACAATGTTTAGAAGCAGTAATTGGAATGCGGGCAATCTAACAAATGATTTAAGATGGTCCAAGTCGCTCCAAAGTGCCACTTTGTTGATGTGACAGTCGAAAAATAAAAGCAATTATTTTGTTGTGGAACTATCTTCCCCTTCGATTTCCCCAGATTCTGTTTTATCTTGGCATTTGAAATGGCACACCAGAGGTGCTTTGATAATAGCCAATTATTCTGTTGGTGTGTCTGTGTGGGTGGGTGGGTGCATGAGCATTTTGGGAGATGTTAGCAAAATATAAAAGCAATACACATTAGTCAAGCAGGACAATTTCCTACTCAGTGCAGTGGTCTGTTTAGACGCTGTGGTAATAGCCATTCTCATTCTGTCTCATTATGCCTTTATTTGTTCTGTTTACGCCCCCCCCTCCTCCTGTTGAAGTGGCTGGTGTGAGTGAAGCTTACGAGGACGCAGCCAACTGCTTGTGGTTGCTCTCGAACGCCAAACCCTGCGCCAATTGCAAGTCCCCAATACAAAAAAACGAGGGCTGCAACCACATGCAGTGCGCTAAGGTAAGTCAGACTGACTGTATTAGACAGAGTCTACTGCTTTCCATGTCAACTCTAAAAATTAAAAATTAAAGTTTGAATTGGAAAACATTTGTCATATACTGTAAGCACATTTTAAAAATGTGCCCCAGCTTTTATATGTTGTTTTACTATCTCAATTATTTGTAAGAGGGATGGTGGGAACTGGTGTTTGTGCATCTAAGAATAGTTTACATGATTGACATACTGCAGTTACATGACTGACAAGTATTTGTAGGCTGTTTGCTGTCCTCGGTGTGAACAAACAATTAAGTGAAAAATCAAGTTTGTGCATTCATAAACACGTGCATAAAATGTGCATGGGTCATCATCCAAAAGGCAGCACTTTGGTCCTTGTCCAGACATTCATCATCCTCACTGGGTGAATTCTGATGCTTTTGGTGACCTCCCTAAATTTTCCTCCAGCCCACACTGTGAACCTAATTAAGGTTTTCCAAGGCGCCAACAGAGATTCAGGTGGAAGCATCACCGGGGAAATTGTTTAAACATGAATAGGAATGCTGAAGACTCAGGAAAGGACGCATATATCATTTCAGAAGCACACATGAAAAGAAGCACAATGAAAAGCTGCTAACTTTAAACTTCAGAAAACATGGTGGAACAAAAGATCTAAAATAGTGGCTAATTTCATATTTTTCCTGTAGGACAGCTTTTGTTGTGTCTTAGTACTATTTTGGATTTTTGTGATGATTTGCCTTGTTCAACTTTAAAATAGCACAACACCCTTGATGAATTTGCTCGGCAATACTTCTTCGCTCATTACTCAAGATTTTCCAGTAGCTGAGTGTGTTATTTTTGCAGTCTCTTAGGTTATAATTTACACCTGGGACCCATCTGATATTTATGATTAAATAATTGTGTATAAAACAGTTGTGTTAAATCGCTGATAACATTATTTTCTAGACTTGAGCAAGAAGCTCTATTGTTCTGATGAAGGTAACTGTAGCAGTGCTGCTGTAATGTAATTATTAGGGTGGAAATGAGTCTCATCACATTAATTCAAGCTGAATCCAAGAAGTGGTGGCTTATGATAATGTCATGCTCATAAACAATGAATCAAACAGTCCTATTGAGATGGACAGGAGACAGTAATACAGAGGTGATTGAAACAGCCAGTGGTGGAGGGAGAGTGACTGATAATCACACAGTCGTGTTGCCTGACAGTGTCTCTGTTGCTGCTGTCGCTGGAGGGCAAGCCATGAAAAGAGCACAGTGCAGTCACACAACCAGGCTCATTTTGTCTCTGTGACAGCAGCCTCGCTGTCTCCATCCCGGTTAAAGAGGCTGACTAGAGATGGAGATTAGTTTGTGAGAACTGGAGAGGCCACAAAGGGTACAGCCTCTTGACCTGTTATTACCTGGTAAGAAATGGCTGTTGCTTGGAAACACACGACTCAGTGTTGCCAAGGAACATTTCTTTGTCTTCTCACTGCCATTTCCTTCCCTCCGGTCTGGCTTCACACTTTTTTTTTTATCTTAAGTCTCTCCATTTCACACTCTGTCTTTTTGTGTCTCTCTGTCCTCCCATCCGTCCCCCATCACACTCTTTCATTTTGTATTGATTTTTCTGAAGTGTCATGTAAGCATGGTGTTTTCAGGACAAGTGAGGTCTTAGGCTTTAGGGTTTTGTGTTGCTCTAGCTAACTTGTCACCCACAGAAGTACTTGTGACACAGGGAGCGAAATCACTTACACCCAAATAGGCTGCGGACTGGAGTGGCTGTAGAGTTTTGTTGTTCTGCAATATCCAATGGGACTTCTCAAATGTTGTCTGAGTGCCTTCTAGTGGCAACAGGCTACAAGGATTCACCGCTTGGTTCAAACAAGCCACTGTGACTTTAATTTGTAAACATAAGAGAGGTGGGAAGAAGATTGAGATGTAGACGACTCGGAGACAAGTAAGTAGATCTTGAGTCCTCGGTTTAGGGACTCTTAAATACGTCCTTCAGCCTTGATTATAATTCTGATGTGATGCTGGGAGCAGTAGAAAGAATTGTAATAAAACTTACAGGCCCATGCTTGAAAGCCAATCCAATATAGCGGCACTAGCATTAGAATTTAGCTATCCTGTTTTTGATGTGATGGCTGACCAGGGCAGACTTAAGTTAAAGTATTTCTCTCCCTCCAGTGTAAGTACGACTTCTGCTGGATCTGTCTGGAGGAGTGGAAAAAGCACAGCTCATCAACAGGAGGCTACTATCGCTGCACACGCTATGAGGTCATCCAGCAGGTGGAGGAGCAATCAAAGGAGATGACTGAAGAGGTACACACACATGCACACGCATAAATATACAAACTAGATTTAAGTTCCTACATTGTCAGCTGTTAAAACCTTTCATCTAGCGGTAGGGAGATCACCTGTCCGTCAAACTAGACTAAACGAAATAGAAGTGGAGTGGTTGGAGTTAATTAACATCGCATTCATCATGTGTTTCACTGATGTCAACCTGCCATCATCAAAATGTGACTTTGCAGCAGTATGTGACAGGAGTGACCAAGGATCAGTGGTGACAGCTGGTACTGGGAGAGCCCCTTGTTATGATGTACAAAGGTACTCAGATGTAGCTAAAATGGGAGGAGGGGAGGAGGGGAGCAGAGCTTGGGCTGTTTTATATAAAAGAGTACTCCACTGATTTATCATTGCACTCCTATAACACTGTTGGACTCAAAATGGACATAGTTTTAAAAAAAAGTTGAGGGATCATAAATATGCAGCAGGACCAGAGATATTGTCTTTTTTAGCCCGGGGCTCGGAGGTAGAGCGGGTCGTCCACTAATCAGAAGATCGACAGTTCGATCCCCTCCAGTCTGCATGTAGAAGTGTCCTTGGGCAAGATACTGAACCCCAAATTGCTCCTGGAGGCTGCGCCATCAGTTTGTGAATGTGTATGAATGGTTAGCTCCTTAAACTGATGTGCAGTTGTCACCTTGCGTATGAATGTGTGTGAATGAGTGAATGAGATACGTACTGTAAAGCGCCTTGAGTGGTCGGAAGACTAGAAAGGCGCTATATAAGTACAGTCCATTTACCATTTTTTTCTCCCATTCTTCTTTGTCAAAACCTGACACCTACATTACCCATTATTTAACCTTTTTAACACACCTGATTGGAGCTAGAAGTTGGTAATGTAGCCTCAAGCTGAGATGAGGGCTGCAGAACCCTGGTTGGCACACTTCCTTCGAACTGCACACCAACAGATTTTTATTTTCATTTTCAGACTTAATGCTGCGCCCTCGAGAGCCACAAAAGTCTTTACATAACTTTATGCAAGAGCACTGTCAAAGACTTAAACTCAACCTTTAAACACATTTAGGAATAATAGGTTACCACATTAGACTGATTAGGGTATATATTCAACTGATGAATACATTCTGTCCAACTGCCCAATAATCATCAGGGGTGAAAAGAAGTTATTTCTCTGCCTTCACTAGCGTTCCTCTCAATCACAAGTACTGATTTCACCTGTGGCACTGCTCACTCACTGCTCTCAACCAGAGTAGCTACACTTTCCTCTGTGAGGGGGAACAACATGCTCAGGAGTTTATTGACTGTGACTGGTGTCTCATCACAATTTTGCAGGCAGAGAAGAAACACAAGAGCTTCCAGGAACTCGACCGTTTTATGCACTACTACACACGCTTCAAGAACCATGAACACAGCTATCAGGTAAACAGAGCTGGCTTTGCCTGTCAATGATATCTGCTTTGCATAGCGTACAAACAGTCACAAATATAACCAGTGTGAACCTCTGGTCTAGTGTAAAACTGGCATGTGGCTTCATAGTTAAGTATACAAGTAAGGTATTTCTGTGCATGTACAGTATTATTGAAGTCTACTGCTTTCACAGCTTTGTTAATTTATTTAGACCCATTTTCTGGCATTCCACTCATTGTTTGGTCGGGCAGCCTTGTCAAGACGTTTTTACTCGACAATAAAACCTAACAGCTTCTGTCCTCCTCACAATAGCTGGAGCAGCGGCTGTTAAAAACAGCCAAAGAGAAGATGGAGCAGCTCAGTCGAGCCCTGAGTGGAAGTGAGTGTGCAGTCTGCCATAACAGTGTCAATCTTGCTTACATATTCAGACATCTCTTAATCTAGTCCTCTGATATTGCGCTTTTGGAAATAGGCAAGAGGGAGATCAGCACACAAAGGTGTTTTAATAATGCATTAACAATGGTGTATGGCATAGTTGTTATTCAGAAGGCATGTCTAAGTTAGGAGAGAGCTTTGTGAGCTTTGTCTCCAGTCCTTCAAAGCCCCATCTGTACTGGCAATTACGACCTGTTCAGCATAGTTTTTTTTTTTCCTGATGCACAACACTCATTTTAAGTTTCAGTAGATTCTGATTACAGTGGTGTTACTTACATAGGCCTGGGTGCCAGCTGACAGAGAAATTGAAATGGCCATAACTCAGTGTTTATGAATCTGGCTCCGCTGAAAGTTACACAATTCATGCTGCAGAATACATTTGCAGACAGATCTAATTCTCCAGAAATTACAATTGGCCATGATAGACTGTCACTATTGTGACATGTAGTGTATCTGGATGCTTTTTTTTTTTTTTTTAATTAGCAGATCATAATTTGAGCATGATACCCACCTTGGATCTAAAAGTTCTTTTACCCTCACAAGCTGTTAAAGAAGGATTTCCAGGCACTTCATTACATTAAGAGATGTATTTTTTCCAACATAAAGCGCACTCTCATTGTTTATCGGATTCTCTCCCCCTCTCCTCCTTTCTCTATCTCCAGGGGAAGGAGGCCCTCCTGACACTACATTCATTGAAGATGCCGTCCTAGAACTACTAAAGACTCGACGCATCCTCAAGTGCTCTTATCCTTATGGGTTCTTTTTGGAGCCCAAAAGCACAAAGAAAGAGATCTACGAGCTTATGCAGGTTTCAGTGCTACTCATTGAAAAAAATAAATAAATTAATGTTCACAGCAGGCAGACTTGTATAGAACGTTAGAGATGTAGAACTAAAGCTTTCTACCTCATGATCTTTATGCCCCAGTAATACCTGCACATCTCAGCTTGTAGTTAAGGATCTAGTGTTATATAGGTTATAATATCCTGCTATGGATCAGGAATGTACTTACCTGCTGTCTTTATATAGAGGCCTTTTAAAAACTGTAAAATGAATGGGAAAGTCTGCCATAGGCTTTTTTATACAGTAAGGTCTTAAAGGCTAGTAAAGAAGATACATACACAGTAGCCTTACAAGTTCTTCTGAAATCACTTGTCCTTATTTTATGAGACAAAGTTCAGCTTGAAATTGTGTATTCTTACTCTAAAATCACTCACATACTGAGTATCCTGAAAAGAAATTACCCAGCCAACTCTTTCTATCCTCAGACGGACTTGGAGATGGTGACTGAGGACCTAGCACAGAAGGTTAACCGGCCTTATCTGCGAACACCGCGCCACAAGATCATCCGTGCCGCATGTCTGGTGCAGCAGAAGAGGCAGGAGTTTCTGGCCTCGGTAGCCAGGGGAGTGGCCCCAAATGACTCTCCAGAGGCCCCCAGGCGCAGGTAACATACAGACATGCAGCTCATTTTTTATTTAAATGTAGTATTTACAATAAAAAAAATAGTACAGAACTGTAGTTTGACATGATTGAAAGTGACTAATTATCTATGAAGTGTCAGCAATTAATTACATTGTTATATTGACAGAACATTTCTGTCTTCCTCACTTGCAGCTTTGCTGGTGGAACGTGGGACTGGGAATATTTAGGCTTTGCATCACCTGAGGTAACAGAACTTCATTAGTTTTCAGTGAAGTCTTACCAGTTAAAATGTCAAGTGTACTGTTTAAACCCAACACTTATATATAAAGGAACATGTGTCTTTTGACACTCTATATTATAGCCTGACAGATCAAATCAGGTTTTGACTTAAATGTATATATTTTTTTATAAAGTAAAAACAAATTAGAAGTGTTTCATTATGGATAAAATAATCACAGTCATCACAATTTAATATATATATATATATATATATATTTACATTTACATGATTTGATAAATCTACAGTTTAAATCAAACCGCCAGCAGTTGTAAAATAAACACTGATTGTAAAAATCAAGCCCCGGTATTTGAGATTTAGGTATATCACCTGAAAATAAGATTCATTATTTTAGAATGAGCCCTCTAGATGTATCTACATACAGAAGAGACAAACCAGACTCTGCCTCTCGATAGGGACGTTTCAGCGAGCTGTATTCAGGTGGTTGCAGTTTCACAGCTAGATGCCACTATATCGGACACACTGGCATTTAAATCCAATTTAAAAATAATGTGTAGACTTTTTGCCTTTTAAAACAGCACTTGATAATAATAACACCATCACCACAGCATGCGCTCAGATGAACGGATTAATCCGTCTTGAGGGTGCAGTCACATTTTATTTGCAATAATCACACTCATGTTTTGTGCCTGAAACCAATACCTGTGACTGGTTTATCTGTGAATAGGGAGTGCTTGATTTGATGAATTATTGTGGCCACTTCTGTTATTATTATATCTAATCAGGTTTTAATTAATTGCAGAAACTTAAATCGTGATTATATGATTAAATTATGTAGACCCACAATATACTTTATTAAAAAAAAAAAAGTCAGTCTGTGTCTAAATCGTTTTAATTTAGCTGGTTTTACTTTGGCTGTGTAACAGCACTGACAAACCATGATGACCTAAGATCACCACTTTTTACAACTCACTGGAGCAGGCCAGATGGTTCAGTGTTCCCCTGTGCACCCAGTTGGAATGATTTAAAGCACAGTTCTCTGGCAAACACCTAAGCAGGTTGCTCCCGATCATTGTGCATTAGCAACAGGCATTTCCAGTTAACTTTTACAGTCATAAAACTGTCGACCGCATAATGGTTTGATTATTGACCTGCCTCCTTTTTTCTCTGCACGTCTTGATGCATTCACTGGATAGTAGTGCATAAGTCAATACACTGCAGTTAATAGTCCAAGTTTCCATTACTGTTTAATTTCTAGACTGCTGCAGTTTTTAACCATACAGGCTTTTTATCTGAAACGCTCAACAGCTCCGTCATTCCGTAGGCTCTTACTGTTTCATCCTTCTGAAGTGTTAAAAACACAAATATGCAAATCTTACATCAAACCCAAGGCACTCAAGTTATTGTGCACATCTTTTAACAGCACAAAGCGGGCATTTTCCTATTGACAGGAAAACAAATGACAAGATCAGTCTGCCACTTTGATAAATGAATTTCCAAAACCCTGATCCTCTGCCTGCTCAGCAGCATGCAGTGTGGGTAAATCTCTGTGAAGCTTTTGTTTACTTAATGTTTTCTGAGTAAACGGCCACTGCTGGACAATTTTCGTCTTTCATCCCCAGTGTGTTCTTTATGCTATTTTTACTATTTCCAGGCTAAAAAAAAAAAAAAAAACAAGCTACAAAGATAGCACACAACACAGGCGCTCATCTGCAAAAGCCAGGACTCAGACACATGCCAAGGATGCCTGAAATTAATTCCTGTCTTTTTAATTTAGCATTCTGCTAATCACAGAATGTGCCTTTGTCTTGTATGAAGTACTTAACAGAAGCCATGCAGATCCCCTTGTTTATAGACTATTAAATATTAAGCCTCATTACATGATGATACAGGTTATTTGCTCTGTCGCTGGTCTGAACACACAGGAAAAGTGAAGTAGCAGTCATCTTTTTGAAACACTCCTCTCTGTTGTTACATGTAGGAAATTAATCCAAGTTTATCTTTTGCCACACTGTCGGTGCTAATGGGAAGTAACCTACTAACCACTATTTACTATATAGTAAATACTATCTGCCTCTTTTGCAGACTGTCATCTCTCTGTTCTTAATGTGTTTGCTTACAGCACTGTGCTATAACATTGTCTCCTCAGACAAATGGAGTATATGAGCCAACTGAAGCACACACAGCCATTTAAGTGTACGAGCCACAAGAAAAGATTTCATTAAGCTAGGTGCGGCTTATCTTCAAGAGAACAAATTATAATTGTAAAACTAGCTGGAGGCTCATCTCACCTCTACCTCCCCCGTCTTCCTCATACAGGATTTAAATAACAAACAAGCCCGCAATATCCTATCACTGTCAACAAATTATTTTGGGTGCGTGTATCTATGAGGATGTTCACCAGTAAACGTTGAAGCCAGATGCTGAACACCGAAAGTAGGTTTTTATTTTTGTCCCCTAATGAAGAGCCTCTGTCTCTCAGCTGCAGTAGTTAATGGGGGCACCATAGTAATAATCAAAGCCTGATGACACTGCCTCACAGGCACAGCTACAGATGGTCTGCTTCGTGGTTCTCACAAAGCTGAGATCACTTCATAGAGGGATATTTATAGAGCGGTGGAAGCATGAAAAAGAAGTTTCAGTGGCAGGATTTTGATGATATGAATGTGACTCACTGACTTTTGCAAATGTATGAGATGATTATTTCCTGAGTTACTGATATGCAGATGCACAAATATGGTATATCTAACCTTTTTATGTTAATCTGCAAAAGTCTAGATTAGCCATGCACTTAGTGAAGTGGCAGTGGGATTGACATTTAAGATTCGTTTTGCAAATGGCCATCTGGTTGAAGCAATGCCCCAAAACTATGATTCCAGCTTAATTACCTAAATTATTATTTCCAAAATAACTCCAGCCAGGTTTGAAGATAAACTAAGATGAAAGAAAGCTTATTACTACATATGTTGCATCAGTCTACACTTCCTGTTCCTGTAAAACTTCTTTTATCTGATCGTTGGTTCTCAGTCTCCTGATCTACAGATCAGTCATTCATCAGTTTATTTAAATTAATATAGAAGCCCTCATATGCGCTATGAGATCATAGATGTCCTATATGAAGGAATGTGTGCACATGCAGTTGTGCATACACTACTAATACACTATAATGTTTGTTTTGGACTTTGTTTTTTTTTGCAATTTCATTTAGACACGCTGTGTAAAGCACCATCTGTGTTAATTGATTCTACCTCATTTAAACTCCCCAGAGTGGCAACGTGCCAGAAATATCGAATTAGAGTTGTGTTGTTTGTCATAATAATAAAACGCATGCTTTGTGGTCTCACTACCTCTAATGCATAGAACATAAAGTATTATGAAGCTACTTTTAGGCCAGTTAAATGTGTGGTGTTCCAACATTTCATAACCATTATAACTGGAGTTAATATGTAAGTATAAAAAATAAAAAATGTTTTAAAACCTACAAGTAAATAAATATTTAGTTTACTTGACTTTTTAATAGCATCACTTCCACATTTGATAAGGTATTCCTTTGCGATATTATTTTCAAACATATCATCCTTGATCCTCGTGTTGCTTCATTTCTAATTCCCTTCCAGTGAGCGTGTGCTCTGCTTGGATGCAGTCTAGACTGGAGCCTAATGACTAAAAGCTTGGTCTGCAGATGAAAGGGTTTAAATCAGTCTCTAGGTGCTGATCTTTCCTGGAACAGAAGATTCAGACCACATTTGAAGCAAACTGCTTCACTGCTTGAAGTTAGAAAATTAACAAATGTAGTCTTTTAAAAGTTTAGAACAACAAAAAAAAAAAACTTAGATCTGAATCAAAATGTGTAACTGTAATCCCAGATCAGCAATGTGTGCCAACTTTTTTCAGGTCAGAAAGTGACGATGAAAGCTAAGGACATTTTGACTGCTGCATTTTTTTTTTGTGTGTGGTTGTTTTAAGGAGTATGCAGAGTTCCAGTACAGGCGGAGACATAGGCAGCGGAGGCGAGGCGACATGTCTAGTCTCCGGAGTAACACACCCGACCCTGATGACCCCAGTGACAGCATTTCAGGTACTGCAGTGGACATACAGGCGTGCCCCCGCTTCTAACCTCTTAGTGGTGGATTTGAGTCTCATATGTATATGACCTTCATTTTTGGGTTATTGGGCAGCAGTTATTTGCACAGTTCAATTCTTTATCATTATAACCTATTACTATAACCTGATGATATCATACGTGTGGAGGACGTGAACACACAATGCCCAGGCCTTTTTGCTTTTTTTAAATTTTTCTTTTTTTTTATTGTGACCGTAAAGAGAACACCAAAAACAAACATAAAAAATGTTAATGAAATGTACACTAGTGCAGTTGCCAAGTTTTTTAATCAATGATGAAATGAAACTCCATTAAATTAAAGTACATTGATCCAGTCATCCTCTCTCAGCTTTTGATATACAGATTTGTACAGAATCCAAATTAGGGTACTGGCCCAAACTTTGAAAAATCACAACTGCTGAAGTTCAAGAAGCCAATATTTCTAATCCATCAGTGTTGTCAATCACAGCACTGCTTTGTTTTTGGCTGTGTGAAGCGAAAGATGAACAGAGTTGCAGTTTTGAAGCCAGGTAGTCGCTTCTGTTGTGCCAAGAAGGATCCATTGATTTCAGATCAAGATACTAAATTAGTGAATTTCTTGGTAAAATACTGAAAGCACTTTCTCCGACAGGCTGCTAATAGTTCATCATTTTTCAGTGTTCAGTGACACGAAGATGACTTTCCTTTAAAGTAGTGATGAGCGTTCTATTCTGTGATTTATTTTAATGACAGTATTTTGACTGTCATTGACTGTTTTTGTCCATTTCATTTTTTACAAAGACTCACACGATGTTGGAGGTGGACGTAGACAAGGTCCTCTCATGGTGAGTGCACAGTTTCCATTTTCATCTCAAACCATGGCTTTCAGCTTTTTTGAATTCTTTCTTTCTTTCTTTCTTTCTTTCTTTCTTTCTTTCTTTCTTTCTTTCTTTCTTTCTTTCTTTCTTTCTTTCTTTCTTTTCTTTCCTTTCCTTTCCTTTCCTTTCCTTTCCTTTCATTTTCATCAGTGTGGATTGATAATGCTGGAGTAACAACATTCTGATTGACCAGCCTTGGTTTAATTATATTCTTTTTCAAAAGAAAATCCTAGAAGTATTTTTAAGCCTGATGTATTTCTTCCTATTAATTATAGATTGAATCCAGAGTCAAAGGTCAGGGGAAGTTTAGCCATAGAATTGACTGATTGTATGAAATTGTAGCACGTAAAACAGAACTACAGGACACATTCTGATAAATATGAAGTGTTTTCTCCCCTTTGGTGTCTGTCTTTCAAATATCTTGTGATTTCTTTCTGGAAAAACAAACAGATTAACTTCATGTACAACACAAGTCAACTATTAGATGTTAAGACCTCCATTGATGACCAAAAACTAATAAAAACAAATCAATGCCATCATAGATACGTTTCTTTATCACATAAGTGTATGTCATTAATTCTGATTAACAAAAACACACAGCAATACATCAGCTAGAAAAAAAGAAACTCCCATTGCCTACAGGGGGCACAAGTGTCCAGCAGCAGCAGCTGTTATTTTCCATGTCTGCAGATGATGCACAGCATGTCTACAGCTGCTGGTCTAACCTGCTGCGTCTTTTACTTTCCGTGCCAATAGGTGGTGCAGGTTGGAGCTGAAGTACAGGTGTGAAGCTACATGTGCTCTGTAACTGGTTGAGGCTGTACCACTTACACTGTGTTTTCTGTACTTCCTCGCAGGGTCTTGGTTCTTTGGATGACGATGACCCGAACATTCTACTAGCTATTCAGCTGTCACTCCAGGACTCGGGGATGGCGGGGAGCGGGTCCAGCCATGACATCCTTGCTAATGAAGCCTCGCTCGGCGCTATCGGCACCTCTCTGCCTTCTAGGCTTGAGCAGAGTGCTCCAGGTGTAGAGGTCCTCACCAGAGCTTCCCTAAGCAGCTCAGAACTGCTGGAGCTGGGAGATAACTTGGCTAGACTTGGCAACATCAACATCAGCAGCCAGTACTCCACTGCCACTGCCTCCGTACAGCACTGTGACAGTCACCACCGGGCCTACAGGGGTTCTGTGCCGATACCAGTGGCTCCAGGTGGCAGCAACTCTTCAACAGGCCTCTTCTCCTCCTCTAGTGACACAATAGATTCAACCACGTGCGGCAGCCACGACCCATCCTCATCCTCTGCGTTAGCAGCAAATGCTAACCTGCTGGGCAACATCATGGCTTGGTTCCACGACATGAATCCTCAAGGTATCACCTTGGTCCCCCCAACCTCCTCTGACACGGACTCAAACCTTGGCACGCTCCTTGCAGACGGAGGTGGGTGCCTGCAGGATGACGAGAAAGGTGGGGACGCCCTGCCTGGAAACAGAAAACCTCAGGAAGTGATGGCAGATGTGGGTTTTTGCTCTCAGAGACTGAGTGACATGGAGGAGAAGGAGTGTGCTGTCGCTGAGAGGCCGACCCAGTTAGATCTAGTTGGGCTGGACGCCATGCCCCTACCTTACATGGCCAACCTCGACACAAGTGGGGACCACGCCGAACGGGGAGGCTCCAAGGTCTGTCATGTTGACACTCCGCAATGTAACTCCATATCGGACCAACTACCCAGCACCAGTTCGTCTGAGTGGGAGGACCAAGTGCATTTGGTATGAAGTGACTGGCTGAGATGGGAAGGAGCTTTTTTGGAAAGGCAGAGAGAGAGAGGGAGAGAGAGAGAGAGGGAGAGAGAGAGAGAGAGAGATTGCAAATTCAGTAGAGTTAAGGAATATGTGTAATAGCTATTTAGGTGGAATGTATACAGAATGAAGAATGTGTTCATTGGAGGGTAGGGGAGGAAGCTTAGTTTAGCACTGCAGTTAGGTTTGCTGCGTTTACTGTATTGTCAGCCCCCAACAACCAGCCCTGCTGCAAAGAGAGCACTAAGTGAAGGAGAGATTCCAGTTTCATATACATTTTCAAGGATATATTTCCTCTAGTGATTCTGTGCTGGTAGAAATATGAGTGTTGCTTTTTTTCTGAAATCAATTTTTAGAGGAGATAAGAATTTAGAAACTTTTGTTTAGTGCAGGTATTCATTTTTTTTTCTTCCACTGGAGTAAAAGCCTACTGTATGTGTCTGAATCAGGTTTGAGGGAGGAATTTCAACTGTAAATATGAGCAGATTCATGTTTTTTTTTTTGCACCAATACTCAATCTGTGGTGGTACAGGCTGGGAATTTTTTCACTCCTGTCCAAATCTGCCTACTTTATGGGTGCCAAACACTGACTAGCAAAAGCACAATTTGCAGTCACCAAGTGGATTCTTCAGAGCAAATTGTGCCTGCTTGTTACAATCTCAACGACTCAGCTCAACTTAAATGTGAAAGTCTCGAGCCATATTTTTATTTGAGATGGCGGCTGAGTGATATTTTCAAATCTAAAAGCTCTAGCGTGCTGTGTAACTCTGTAGTTTCAAGACCATAACGGTCGTGTTCTTAATTATGTAAAACATTCACAAAAAGATGAATTATTCAAATGAAAAGTTGGCCTGCTCAAAAACATTTCAAAATCGAGTTGACAATGGTTATTCATTTCAAAGCTTCAGTCCAAACACACTTGCAGTGGGGAACGTCTCCTGATCTTCAAAAACGACAAACGCTGATGGGCCCAGAGGGGCTGTTCAGTGTCACTCAGTTCGGTATATTATGAATTCCATTGTTGCTCACTTAAGTTAATGTTTGAGTATGGCAGCTGAATGTGGAGGGTGGTTAGACAGTTGACAAAATAGACAGCGAGCAGTCTGACTTATACACTGCAAGAAAGTCCGGTGAAAGAGATAATCAGGCAATCGCATTCAGACTTTGGTGAATTAATTATTCAAACCCTGGTCACTGTAAGTTATCTCTGGGTTGTATTTAAGTGTAACATAAGCAAAGCTTTCTCAGAGCTCTGCAGACGTCCCGGACTGCAGAGATAATGCACAGAGAATTCATGAATGTGTGTTGCATCTCAAACACATGGGGAGTCCATGTCTTTGAAACAGTTCTCTACGCAGTTAGAGATACAGTGCCTTTATGTCAATCACTATTATTTAATTCTTATTTTTTTTCCACACATTTTTCTGAGTGCTAATTACACAGTATTTACAGTGTAAACAAAACAAACACCTGTTACCTTAAAGTTATCTTATGAAGTTTATAGTGTGCAAACATGATTTTTTTTTTTTTTTTCATTAAAATATTTGTAGCATGAGGCTTTTTGTTGGTTCTAGTAGTGTTGTGTTAATGGATAACACTGATTTTATATGATTTGGTATAAAGGGTAACAGTTAATGTCATAGTTTCAAATCTTGTTCCCAAATATTTTGAAAAAACAAACATTTTTTTCTTCATTTTTTTGTGCCGACGGGCTTCTTGCCCGAGACACTTTGAAAGAGTTGGTTTTTCTGTGGTTTAGGAACTAAAATCACTGTATGGACTTTGGAATGAGTTGACCTACTGTATGTGTATCACGTATCTTACCTGAAGACACTAAAATGGAGGAAAGTTGCAATATAAAGTTTATTTGAAATGAATCTGATCCATTAAAGGAAATGGACTGTGTATAACCAACATGAAATGAAAACACACTGATCAGTGTTTTACCTGAATTATGTTTGTACAGACTAATGTCTGACTGAAGTAATTATCTTCTGTTTCTCTAGTAGACACATTAGAGCCCCATTAGGCCTAAAGATAGCGATTGCTTTGGAAAGTGTCTTGAAGTCGTGAAGCTGAGTGCCATAATGCTGGTGGAGCTTAGTTAATGGAAGTGGGTTGAACAGAGGAGATAGCACATGTTGCCCTTCTTGTGTAACCGTTTGCTGTGCATGAAATGGGTATACGTCTAAATGGAATTTGTACTTCCTTTGTATTTCACCTCTAATGTCCAGGTGATTTATTTTAAAATGGCATATAACATTTTGTAACTCATTGAGATTTTCTATTGTAAAGCAACTAATCCTTGAAATGCTATTTGCACTTTCATAGTCTATACTTGATACATTCCCTCTTTATATGAAAAATGTTTGATGTGTGATGCCAATAAACTATGTGTTGAGTTTTAAGGTGTTTTTATTGATCATTCAGATGCCTGCAGATATTTTGCAGATTGAGCAATTGGAGTGGAAAAAGTCACAAAGCATTGCCTGGTTTTTGGAGTGGTAAACGCTGTCCTTTAATATAGTTCATTTGGTTTTCCAAAATCATCTTCATAACAATAGCATAACAGATAATAACATAACAGAAAGCTGGTTAAAACCTCACAGCATCCCTGAACTACTTTGATGCTTTTATATTATTGTAAATTACTGAGTAGCTGAATTGTTTAGGCACTTTATATTTGCCTTTTTCAGTTTTTAGTTCAGAAGTTTCAGTTTCTAGAAAACTAAAAATATCAATTGAGTTAAAGCTCAAATGCCATATTAAATATTAAAGCACTCAAATTTTAAGTTACATGTAGAAATATTAGTACAGTTTTTCTTAAAATCACAAATATCACAACCCTTGAAAACCCAATATTTTGCACACACCATAATAACAGCATATAATCACATTCATTTGGGAATATACAAACCTACTGTAGATCTTGGACACATCACAGTCATCTCTGCTTATTTATAAAGCAACATTACATAGAAATTCATATTTTTGTGATTTAGTTTCAGAGTGCAGCACCACTGTTGGAAATACAGACAGCTATATGTGTATTTGTTATGGTTTTATTTACTTGTGAATTCACCACTTGAAGTAGGTGCAACAAGACAGCTGCCAGCTACTAGTCCACCAGTAACCCCAGCTTGGCATCCTGTCTTTCAGCCTTCTATTTCTCTTACTCTTTGGTCTCCTTGCCACATTCACTCAGCTCCAGTTCTGACATGACACTGGCTCTGCTCTCTTTCAGCACACCCCCATGCCCCAGCCCTGAAAACCTCCTCTTCCCGGTGGTCCAAAACCTGATTATACAACAGTATGGCATCAAAATGTGTTTTTTTTACGGTAAGAAAGTGACACAATGTTGCTTTAAAAATGACAGCAGATGTCTGAAGGACTAAACAGTGTATTGTGAATGTAGGTAGTTTCATATTGTGTGTCGGAAGAGTTTCGTGTTTCTCGAGAGCCTGTCGTGGAGGTTCGGTGTTAGCTGCAGATGTTGATGAGCTGCAGCAGGAGGAGGAACAGGGAAATAATGTCCAAATAGAGGTTGAGAGCAGCAAACACATACTCCTCGGGAGAGACTTCGTAGTTTCTGTGTTTCCCACCCAGGATAAGCTGGGTATCACACACCAAATACTGCAGAGA
Source organism: Protonibea diacanthus (assembly GCA_028641955.1). Classification (NCBI taxonomy): domain Eukaryota; kingdom Metazoa; phylum Chordata; class Actinopteri; family Sciaenidae; genus Protonibea; species Protonibea diacanthus. The sequence goes on along the minus strand of CM053983.1, from coordinate 9,353,523 downwards.
GAAAGAAAAAAGCAATGAGATGCTTCAACATCTGAGGCAGCGTGATGAAAGAGACAGACAGTCAGTTACAAGAATCGGTCTGAAAGAAAACACGGGCTGTATTTCTTATCTTTGATAGAGGGGACTGTGCAGATAAACAGGCCATGTAAATAATCGCGTAGAGTTGTGGAGCTGAAAATAAGTTGTGACTTGCTGCTGACAGCCTGTTCAGCTCTGTGTGCTTTCGCAGTTTGTTCCACCAGCTGACGGGATGGGTCACAACATTTGCTGTTAATGCCAAAGGCACGCAGAGAGGTGGCTGTGAAAATGAAGCCTACTGCTGTTAAGCGGTGCATAATTGAAATTAAAGGGCACGAGGACATCAGAGTCTCTCTCTATACACTAACTACTGTGACAGACACTGGAGGAAGGCTGCGTGGCCCTGGGATCAGCGCTTACATCGCATTCACACTCACTTGACATTAAGCCTGCATTCATGATGGTTTCTTTCATTTTAAAAGGTCATGTTCAGTCTGTTTTTCGATTCGACTTGTGTTGCAGAAAACCATATTGTGTCATTAAAGTTTGACTGTACTTACTAAAGAAAACAGCAATGTTCCCAAGCAGGCGTACAGGATCTGAAGGTACTGTTGAAAGAATCAGAGACATGAAATCAGCAGAGGCATTCAGCAACACCATGGATACTGATTTGTACAAAATCATAGTATTTCTTCCACAAATCATCGTGAATTTGAAATGAAATGTTTCTTCTGTTTCTATATTAATTCAATGCGTCTCGTAGACACATTAATTCAGCCTCATCTTTTAACTCAGCAGCTGAAAAAAAGTATGTAAATATGAGAGTAAAGGATGATAACAGGTACACGCAATATACTATATAAGAAGGCAGTGTTTGTTTTCTGTTCCAGTTCAGTTGCTGTTGTGTAACAATAAGAGTTTATAATCAATAAGATGCGTATCTCTGTAAATTTCCTGCTTAAGGCTAAAACACTCACAGCCGTCACAGTAAACAGCAGTGAACATTTAAATGCATCTGTCTGAGATCAGCAACTCCTGAGAGGTTTGAGAGTGCACACTCTCCTCTTTATAGTCTGCTTGGAGCACAGGTCAGTGCCAGAACATCCTGAGGATAAAAGCTATAAAGCTGTATGTACCGTCTGCGCACCACCGCCGCAATTCATTTCAAACATGTTCACACCGCAAACATGCTTTTGATCTACCTGCGATCGGTGGATTGCACAAAGTAATGCAAACGAAACGAGGGTCCAGGCAAACACCCACAGGCTTCCACTCGCTCCGGTGAAGTCCCACTGGTGCCAGAAAAGGAAGAGAAAGACAGAGGGAGAGAGAGAGAGAGAGAGACAGTGAATGTGACGAGCCTCTCAAACAGAAAACTGTAGATAGAACATCTCTCATTTATGCTCATCATCGCCATAAAAGCCAGGGCGCTCAAGGTCGCCTGCATTGCAGCTGTGCTGTGAGGCGCCGCAGATTACTAAATGATGAAGACATATTGCAGTTCAACACACAAGAAAATCCTAACGATTCTAGATATAATGATGCTGGATAATTAATCAACAAGCTGCAACACAGTGCGCAGAGGAGGAGGGAGGGGAGGTGGCCTTTTGGCCTGCGTGCCCTTTTCAGGCGGACAGGAAAAATATGGCAGTTACTACCGGAGAATCATTAACACTGATCACTTGAGGAGCTATGAGTTAAACATGCAAGGCAGTCCGTACGACATTTAAATCGCAGTGACAGAGACGAAGAAGCTCTGCGCCCAGTGTGAACTGCAGAGCAGGAGGAGCTGGGATCTGCAGGATGAATGTAAAGTCATTGAAAAAAAAAAAAAAAAAAGAGTGGTGTGGCCACTATTTCTATTTATATCAAAGCGTCCCCCTCGCTCTACAAGCAGTCTCTTTAAACCTTCTTTCAACAGATTAATGAGCAGAGAGCATTTAAGAAGAGATATATTCTCAGCGTAATCATTAGACACCTGCTTGCTAGTTTTATCCACTCGAAGCAGGAGAAATAAATGTCTGCAGCTCCTTCAGATGCAGTAAGTGGCGAAATGTGTGAAATGCCAAACTGCATTTAGAGGCAATTAAGAAGGACTCTTAATGCAATTTGAATTTGGCCTACATCTATTTCACTTGTCTAATTTTTTGCCCCACTGACTGTATGATTACTTTTATTCTAAATACGAGCCTTTTTATTGAAGCGGTATTCTGTACCAGCAGTAAAGTGATTCTCAAAAGGTCTCCTCACTTGTGCACGCAGACTCTTGCGAATCAAACGTATAGCATCTTTTAAATGTCGCTTACACAAGCATGAGATATTTTATATAAACCATGTGACTTCCCAGAGAAACATTAAGACTGTCGAAGAACTTGGAAGTGCATGGAAGAAAATGGAAATTATCTTGGTGGGGGGAACTACTTCAGTTGCTCAATTATTATTGTAATTTTTAGATTAGATTCTGCAAGTCAATTGGATTTTCTTTTTTTTCCAAGCGTACGTGCGTGCCACTGCACACAACACAACAGAAATTACCTTCTCAAAATTAAAATATATCTTGCTGGAAGAGCATCATATTTCCCAGCGTGTCCCCAAAAGGAACCCTTTAAAGATTAATCTCGAAGAGTGTGTTTGCTTTATTAGACAGTTCATGTTGAAAGAAGACAGGTAAAAGAGAGGGTGTATTTAGGCAATGACAAAAGACTGCAGGCCATTTCTCAACTTAAGATTTATGGCATTATCAGGCAGCATGAGGACAGCCCAGAGGCTTAACTCTGTCCCACCACTGGACGTAAGGAATTAACTTGATTGACAAATGCACTGATCTCAGCAGTAATCATAGTTTTGCCTGCACAGCGAACTCATCAGACTTTTAAACCTCTGCATACAGCAAACACCGCATGAGAAAACCTGGCCAACAAGTTCAGCTTAACACTTATCCTTTGACTGCACAGGAAACACAGTTCAGTATGTGGACATTTACCACTGACTGCATAGCAAAGTCACTGCAGTTTATGAAATTTCACTTTCGGGCGCGCTGGAAATGGAGTTCAGAGTGCGTGACAGATCATACCTTTGACTGCATAGCAAACAGAGTCAAGGAGAAGGACACGAGCGCTGTTGCTGCCACAGCCCACAGAACTGCTTCAGCGTTGAAGCACCTGCAGACAGAAATATCAAACAGATAGTCAGTGGGAAAGGCACCCCACGGTACCGTGTCTGACTAGTCAGCAGGCAGAGTGCAGACATGAATCAGTAGAGTTGTGTTCTAGCCTAAAAGGCAAACATTACTTTTCTTATAAGAAATGTGGTATTTTTACATTTAATAGTCCGTATTAAATGTCTGTAGCTAGAGTGATGGCAGGGACCCCCCTCTGGACGTGCATTGCATAATGTATCGCCTATGTTCATTTCGTATCAGTCACAGTGCAGCTTCAGTTATGGCAATGTCCTATAAATATGATAATTTGGATGTATTATTGATCGTCAGGCTCCATCTGATGCCTTTTTTCTTTTTTCTGCCACAAGCTGCTAAAAAAGAAATGTCTCACAGGTGGGCTTTGTTGCTATGTGCTGCTGATTCTTTCTCAGCCCACAAAAAAAAAAAAAAACACACAAAAAAAAAAACATCTCATCAGGTTTGATGGCTTCATTGCCGGGCGCCAACATGTTATCAGATATGGCTCAAATAGGGTTATTATTGTTTAAATGAGTCAGCATCAGTTGGGGGATTCAGCCTTGGAGAGGAATACTCACGCTGCCACAGAGCCAAGCATCAAACCCTCTGCAATAGTCTGAGACAGAGAGAGAGAGAGAGAGAGAGAGAGAGAGAGAGAGAGAGACAAATGGAAAGTAAATACATGACAAAAAAACTGTGAAATAGAGCAGGTGTGGTGAGGGTTTAATTTGATGCCTGGCTGGTACAGCTTCTACTCACAAACAGGCCCAGGGCGATGAAATTGAGAGGGACTCGGCGACGGACGTTGCTGCAGCAAGACAGGACCAAGAGGAGCACCAGTGCCACTCCTCTAATTCACAGAGAATATAGAGTGTACCGTAAATAGAAAATAAACTATAGGCTATAAACAGAAAAAAAAAAAAAAAAGCACGGCGTTCGATATGTGAGTTGTGCATTATTTATGCACAGTTTAGCTGGAGGTTTCTCGGGATTTTGGTTGGTGTGACAGCATGTGATTTATAGATCTTCAAGAGAGATTTACGTAACTCACCACACACAGATTTGTATGTGGTCAAACTGGTTAAAAGATAGATAGATAGATACTTTATTGTCCTTACAAGGAAATTCGCAGTCTGTGCAGAGCCTCAAACATACGTACGTAGACACAAAGATACATAGAAACGCCACAACATAGCAACAGAATAGACATAAAAGAAGAAAATGTGACAACCAAACTGAATGTTTTTGTTAGCTTACATCATGGAGTATGAAAACCAGTCGTTTTCCAATGCCCATATCTTGAGAGTGTCCCTGTTAATCGATAAGAGAAAGGAGAGGGGAGAGGGGAGTGTTTAATAGAGGTGCCATTTATTTGATAGAGGCAGTAGAATGATTTTATTAAATATTAACAGAGGACAGGGCATTGTGCACATGGGAGCCGAATACAATTTATGAAAAGAAATTACTGTAGCAGTACTCGACCACATCCATTATACAAAACATATAAAGGTTCAACTACTGTAAGCAAAAATATTATGCGGCAGAAATGCACTTTATTCTCTACCAGCTTGTCTCACCTCACATATTTATGATGATTTGAGCAGTGCTGGGTTGCACGCTCAAAGCTCTGGAGGAGAACTATGGTACCTGTGCTCCTTTGTGATGTCGGGTGCTCTTACATGCTGATAGACTGCACTAAATGTGAATTGACACCTGGGTGGCTGACATAGATTCGGCTCTTTTTGGAGAGAACTCCCTTGTGTAATGGTGCCTCACCAGTAAAGAAAAGCGCATATGATCCCGACAGTCACCAACAGCTGAATCATCAAGGTCAGGTAGACTTTCCTGATGAAACCTGTTCAGAAAGAAAAGAAGAGAGACAGACAGACAGGCAACCACAACTATAACAATCTGAGTGAAGCAGAGAAGCAGATGAAGCTGTTTATGCCGCTCAACCTTTCAAAGTGGTTCGGTTTTCATCAAACCCACATTTTATTCTCTCACTTTAAATGATTTGTGTTGCGTGGGAGGTGAATAGCTGAGGCAGGGTACGGCAGAGATCAGGAAACAGTTTTCAATTTGAAATCAATTTCAAGAAAAGCCGAGCAGAGCAAATGAGGGAGTAAATATTGCTTATCCCTTTTTCAGCTCTGACCATGTGAACAAAAAAAAAACATATTATTAGCTTCTCTCGCTCTCTGTTTCTCCCTCTGCCCGTCCATCGCTCCCTCTAGCTCTCACCTCTTCGTATGCCAGCGTCACTGAAGGGGCTATCCTCTGAGCCATCAGAGTAGGCAGGTGGAGTTTGACCAGGCGGCTGGTTTCCCCTAGCTGCTTCCATGTCCTCAGAATGGGCCATGTTATTTTGCCAGTTGCCAGGAGGGGAGATCACTGCAATGTTCCCCTTCCCTACCCAGTTCATCTAAAGCAACAACGCAACAGTTAGGTCAAATAACACATCCAAAATATAAGCTCATAAAATAAAAGTCTGTTTTCTTTTTGAAGTGAGTTGATGAAAGAAAATCATCCATTTGTGATCACAATTGTTTTAAGAATGTTTTATGCTGATCAAAGGCTGGTAGCATATGAGTTTGGCTAATGCTAATCATCGGTACATAAAAAAAACAAAAAAAAACCCACACCAAATAAAGCTCACCATGCCTTATTCCCTATTATTCCCTGTGAGGTTAACAAAAATATTATAATATTGCCACTAACCTCATGGCCCGTCCCTGTGTAAGCACTTTGTCCATATTGCTGAGGATTGTATGGAAGGGGTCGAGGTCCGTAACCCCCATTTTCATTGGCATTAGTCTGATTCATACCAGAAGTTGGCAGATCTTTTCAGAAATTGAGGCACAAAACTGACAAGGGGAAGATATATCAGAGTTACAGGTGAGTTAAGGTCACAGGTGAGACACAAAAGCATCCTTTGAACAGCGCCAGCGCTTTCATCCGTGATGTTAAACTGGCAAATTGGGTAACGTCAGTGTGGAACAAATAAATGGGTAATTACAAAATGATGCATCACACAAACAATGAAAGTCAACCATGACTAACATCCATAATTATGGCCATAAGCCCCCATTTAATAGAGCTATATGTATGTTTAATGGCCAAATAGGTTGTGGTTAATTGATCTCTAAGGAAATTTAGCGAGGCAGTCAGACAGACAGCGATTCTTTTTTATATATAGTGAGGACAAAGACAGGAGAGTAACAAATTATCTCTAAGGCATTCATAATTTAATAATTCTGTAATGATTAACTACACAAGGACCAGTTCCTTATTATATATATGGCGGTAAAGTAATGACCACACTGACTGCAGATAAGTCCAATTATCAGAAATGGATGAATACTAATTTACACATATCAGTTATTAGTATTGACTGTTGGACTCATAGTCGTCATAATTCTTTCGCAACCACATTTTGACTTTTGGTTCCTCCTGTATTTCAGCTTCCAACTTCAACTTCAACTTAACTCTCCAAAGTAAAACCTGGGAACAAAGCGAACATATGTTTTGACATCATCCCAAATATTTGAATGACATGAAGTGGACTTTGTTTCTGTTCGCTTACACAGCCAGAAAGGCCCGAACATCACTTACACAAGTTGTGATAAATGAAGCACTACCCCCTTGTGTTTCTCACGTCTTCAACAAGTGATCATCTGCTGTTTGACTAAAATCTGTTCACATTAATCAGTTAATTACTGTTCTAATTTATGAGAATGTGTCTTACCTCTGCTGTGACAGCCGGGAATCTGCCCTGCTTCTCTTCCTGTAGTGTTACTTCCCCTTTAGGGCAAAGTCTACCTGCTATCAGTCGGTTCCCACAGAGACAGGACTTTAGCTCCAGGGGGAGAGGATGTATCCCTCATTAGGCTCAATGGGATATTCAGATGAAGTTCTTAAAATGTCATTAAACCACTCCGGTTGGCACTTTGTCAGCTCAAATTGTATCTTTACCTTTTTTTCTGATCCACACAAACCTTCAGAACAAGTTAATACTTCTGCTTCACACACTTCAACAAGTTAGACTCAGTTTCCTGTAATGATATATCATTAGCCTGCTATGTGTGATAAGCCGGTAACATTTTCATCCTTGTGTGAATGAAAAAGGTAAAATGGAGCACAATGACCGCCCTGTGAAATCCAGTGAGTCACATGACCTTCCCGTCTCACCTTGGTTACACATTGATAGTCACCTGCCTGTGGAAACCATCCGGTGAGGGTGAAAGAAGAATGAATGATGAGTGCCATCAATCCAGCCTACACAAAGGGATTATGGGTATTGAGTCACAGCGGCAAAGAATAGCTAACGGCATATTGTACGCTGAAAATACATGATGTAGGTCAATACAGTCTTAGTGCTTCTCCATGGAGAATCACCACTCAAAGGGATCTAGTGAAGACTTCATCCATGAATGGGAAACTAGTCCAGAATGAATCCATTTTCTATTAAAAAAAAAAGCTCAAATAAATTGGAATTTCCACTTCTTAGGCTTGAATATACTAAACATTAAGTATTTTAATGAGATATTTAAAGCGATTATGCCATGTATAATTAGATATTTAACCTCCACAGTAGATGACATTCCAGTCTTGTTTTCATGGTACGGCTGAACAACCGACAGACCTCCTTCCCTCATGTTCAAACACTCAGCAAATCTTCCTGGCTGCAGAAGACACTCAGTCAGCAGTTAGAGGTGAGGTTTCACGCCAAAAACTAAATTCCAAATTCGCTGGATCGGTGCACATCACAGGAGGAAAAGAAGAAGAAGAATTTCCAATCCACGAGAGTTTTTAATCCAATCATTCACAGCAGCATAGAGAAACTAATCACACTGTATATCAAGCAAACACTGGGGGGCACTAGTCTCCTGTGCTTCTCCTACTAATTGCAGTGATTTGGTTGTGACGCTTTCCCTTCTGCCGCTGCCACCTCCCTACCCCAACCAGCAACACCAAATCCTCCAGAGAGCTCTCTTAAAAACTGCTCACCTACATGTAACATGTGGTGTTTTTGTTTGCTGCTAAAACAAAAGGCAACATTTTTTTCCCCTTTTCAGACTGCAATAATTAATCGTTTAAAAGTGAGGAACAAAATGGGGGGGGGGGGGCTTTTGTGTGAAAAATTCACATTCTCACTCTGTTCTCTGCCAGTTGGTGTGTCAGTCAATACGGGCTGGATTTACACTGCCTGCTCAAATCTGATGAGCTCGCTCTCACCTATTCATGAGATCTCAGTTGGATATGAATGGACGGCACAACAAACAGAGTCACATTTGAGCAGGCAGTGGAAATCCAGCCTGTGTTGACACACCAATCAGTGTGGAGCCCAGTGTGAGGCCGCATTTAACACAGATCGGATTGTCTAGGCGCTGTCCAAACAGCCGCAACACACGAGGCTGAAGCCACATGGAGCAGAATGTGTGCAGAGCACGGAGCCGTGTCCAGACCATGATACACAGGCTAGATGGAGGAATGGAAAGAAGACAGGAAGGAAGGAGAGAAAGACAGATGTGAAGATAGAACGGATGGTAGGAAGAGAAAGGTCAGAGAAAAGGAACAGAGGAGAGAAGAAAGGAAGGGAGGATGGAAAGGAAGAGAGGAAAGACAGGAAGGAAAAGCAAGAAAGAAGGATGGACAGATTTGAAGAAAAGAAGGATGAAGAAAGAGAGAAAGGAAAGGAGGAAAGACAGGTGAAGAAAGTAGAGATGGAGGGAAGGAAGGAAGGACGGAGAGAAGAAACAAGGGAAGGAAGGTACGAAGAAAAGGCATATGTCAACAAAAGAACAATGGAAGTCAGAGTAAGAAGGACAAGACAGACAGACAGACAGACAGACAGACAGGATATATACAGAAAGACAGACAGACTCTTCTCTGTCTCGATGCAGACAGACGGCGACAGCTCTGTTTTGTCAGACTGATGCGATGCTCTTTGGGGCTTTTGGGACGGAGGATCACAGAGGGGAGTGTTCTGGTGTCACCGGAGAAGCAGAGATGTAGCCATCATACGAGTCTCTCTTTTCACTGTGTGCAGTTGTGAATTACTGCTTCCCGGCCGTTCTGGCCACAGAAGGATTTATTCAGAGAATTGAAATGGTGGCTTGTGTGGGGCCTCAGTGAGCCCCAGTGCAGGTCTGGAGGTCTGTGTCACTGGATGCCTCTTCATTTCTAATTTACGACCCTCCTGAAGCTGCTAATGTAGAATTTCAGCAGGATGTATGGCTGATGGGAGAGTTCTGGCTCTAAATACACTACGGGACTGCGTGTGTTACTGTAAATAATGAGACAGGCTGCACTGTCCTCTATTCAATAATATCACCTAGTCCAGCTGTGTCAAGTAAGGAATATCATTTCAGTAAATTAACATTTAAAAAAGTAATGAAAAACTTAAAATGAACGATCCTGACACAACATTTTGACTTACTGTGAAGGCCAAATCGGCATTGCATGGTTTCAGAATGACTTGCATTATCTCGTTTAGCAAATGAGTGCAATACAAAAGGCACAGCTGCACTCAGTCTAACTCAATGGACATAATTAAGTGAATAAATGACTGTTATCCATAGCTGATTTAATATATTACACTACCGTAGCAGAAAGCACAAAAAATGTAGATGAATTTATCCTTATTAGTCAGAGTTTACATTAGCTGTGTCTACAGTGAGCACTCCATTACTAAATTATAAATAATCTCCAAGAAACTTCTGTCTAAATATATTCAAGGAGGAGCTTAATTGATCGAGTATCATTAACTGTGCTGCAGACGTACCTGTAATAGTCCAGGATAATAGAGTTATTTTCATTTGGAACTCAGTTACAATTTGTCCTCAAAATAATGATATTAAAGGTAAATGAATAAGTCTGCTCTGACTTCACTTTGGATCTGTGAAATAAGTAAACTCACAGATCTAGTTTTACATAATGCTATTACAGTGGGATGCTTAATACAGCACATGTAACAAAATACAGAGGTTAGAAGTGTGGTGACTCCTTTAAAATCAACCGTAGCAACACACAACGTTACTTTCATGAGTCCGATTCTCTGAGTAGCATGACTGAGCTGTCAGAAGTCAAGCTCATTTTTTTTTACTGAATCTCATGACTAATTGGCTAAACTGTCCTCAGATCTAAGCAGACACTCCCGTCACAACCAGGTGAAGGTTGTTGAAAGGTTCTGGTCTGACTATTTTTTATCATGTTTTTGGTGTTACTCTGGCTTGTCTCCAGATGGGGGGGTATTGTGGTTTCTGGCTGTGCTTCAGCCACATTTAGCAAAGTAATGACACCACAAGCCAGGGTCAGAACAAACTAGCTCGACAATTATCACTGCAGGTAATTTGTTTCTTTTCTTCAGCATGCTAGCTAATGCAAAGCTACATCCCATAATGGAAAAAAAAAATCTGGTGCTTGCTGATGTGAATTTCAAAGTGAGACATCAAAACAAGAAAAATAACTTTTGAAGTGTGAAGTAGATATTCCTCTTATATGTAATTATTGTATAATGTGTCTTGGCAGTTGCTAAATCAATTTTAACCTATTCTGGGACAGACTAAAAGTTGTCAGGAGAAGAGAGAACAATGCACGCACACAATACAATATGCAGCAAACATACACCGTGTACAAATGCTGCTGGCTTTTCCTTTCTTCTTTTCTCTCCAACTTGCCTGTTACGCATTTTCATACTCCATCAAATTAACTTTTTATTTAGCTTGAAATAAAGCTGTCACGCCATTGTGCTACGTTTACCAACAAAACTGGAGTATATAACAACATCAGCACTGATAATGAGAGCCATTATTGCATTATTCACCCACAGTTGCCAGCTTAGAGAAAATAGCACACATAGTTTTTTCCATGTTTCAACAATACTCAGACAGCTGAGTCACCAAATTTTATTCAAGTTGTTTCAAGTTAATTTCGTTGAACTGCTGACCAAGGCCCAAAACTGTGACACATTCCATTGCATTGCCGACATACAGACTCTAATTAGTCTCCTATTATCCGAACTCGATCTGTCTGATAAATCTGTAAATGCTTTGAGATCTTGTTTCCAGCGATGAAAAGGTTTAGTTAAAATTAGGGAAAGCAACTTCTAAATTAACTGAATTTATATAAGACATCCTGTTTGGTTAATAATTTTGACTGCTCTGACTCAATTTAAAAAGCATCTGATTTTATTACCCCGTTATGTATTCCTCTGTCCAAACACAAACAGCCTGCGAGAGCTAAGCCAGTTAATTAGAGTCTGCATACTTGTGATGTTACCAACCCAGATGGATGTGAATACAGTCTGACTGCTCACTTTTCTGACGATGTTGAGGATGCTGGGTTTGGGATGCTGGAGATGATTCAGAGTGGAGTGGAGTGTCACGATGCCACGAAAGGATTGAGGGAAAGTTTCTTCAAAGCCTTGGTAGTGTTTGACAGGCTGAGTACATGCTGCCAGGTCAAATATAGGCTGGAGCTCTATAAAATCCCTCGGGGTGGAGAGCAAGCATCATCATGGAAAAGTCTCCTTCTTGTATCCCCGCTGCAGAAATATCTAATAAATGCTGCGATTTTGTAGCATTGAACTCTTAAATTAACTTGGAAAACATTATAGTTGTTCATCGTAGAAAAGAACATGGATTTTGCAGAAATGACAGAAAAATATATGCTGGATATACTATTGACGTTTTCACATATGGACTGCCGCAATGGTGTTTTCATACGTGCACAAATCCCTCATAAACAGACAATGCTTGTACCTTTAATGGTTATTTGATTATATGTATAATATAGAAAAATATATAAAATGTTCGTCTACCTATATGAATGGATATATCAATGTAACAGTACGATGCGGTGGATGCCTGCGATCCCCTCAGACATGGCAGATGATCAAGCAGATAGGAGTGAAGCAATTTGAAGCTAGTGTAAAGAAAATGAAGCCATTGTGAAAGACAGTCGGCGGTCCAAGGACAGATGGATGTCTCATCTGTGAACAGGCCATGCAGCCATTTGCTGTCAGATGCTCCCCGTCAGAAACTGGGCAGAGAAGATTTGAGTTTGGGTCTGTTCTTCCCTGACAGAATATATTCAAACAGAGAAAATGGAATTCACATAAGCCATGACAACCACAGAACAATAACTGACAGTGGTATTTCACTGCTGGTGTGTCTCTGACAAGAAGAACCACCGCTGCCACCATCCTGTGGTCAAATGTCAGCCTGTTCCTTCATGACGCAGCCTGCTTACCTAATAATGTCGTGAATAGATGTTTGAGCTTTGACTAACTTTGATTAGCCGAGGACTATTTCTATATAGATGACTTTTTATTTGCTCAATTAGCCAGAATTGTAAGAGTCAGACATATAAAAGGATATTACATTTTAATCACACATAATTATCTGCAGAAATTATATACATATTTAACTTATTTCATGGTTAAATAAATCATAGAATTATACATTGTATTTTGCCTCACACTCAGATCCAACCAACGATCCCAGGAGTTTGGTTTGTATTCAAACAACACTTCCACACTTGATCGCTGGTAAACTGGTGACTGCTTCGCTCTCTTTGAGCTTTTGTTTTCTTCTGAAGGCAGAGCGATGATGCCAAACCTTCGAGCATTTGATTCTAAGCTCCTGAAAAAAAAAATCTCTTTTCTCTATCTGCTTCTTCTTCTTCTTTTTTCTTTTTTTTTTTTTTTTTTTTACAAGATCACAGTATTGTGTTGTTAGTTTTGTTTATTTTACATGAGACATTTTTGTCTTTCTCACTGGTTTTACAATGTGGGGTTCTTTGCTCACATTGCCAAGTCACTGGTAAATCAAATGTGATCAAACCACACCCAGTCTTTGCATAATAAACTACAATAATACCCACTGGATTAGGATGTGGTAATAAGCATGTGTTCTTCTGAACTTGATGATTGTCGCTTATTTAGTCATGAATATTTTATGTTACAGAGAAGATTTGAAACCAAGTTTTTTGGTGGCTTTAACCCTGTTCAAAGAGTTACATAACTACGTATATATTTGTCCACTTTAAAAATGCATGCATTGAATCATATGACGTGGTTACGACTAGTAGACATGGAGGGACTGACAGACAAACATTACCTGAGCCCGAGCACTACCAGGACGAAAGCACCACAATGCTCCTTCTGATTCGAAATTTGTATTGTGACTTCACTTATCACGCCCTGAGGAAGATTATTTTTCAGATTCACATTATGTGTTTGATGACCCCTCGAAATAACTTGCGCCTTAGGCATTTTCCGTGCATGCAGCAGTCTACCCTACAATCCTTGTCAAACAGCTCTGGCTGTTGAGCATTTCTTTGGTTGGATTGGAGGGCAGCAACAAGAAAGCGAAGGCAGGAGGGATGAATAAACTGAGGACAAAGGAGAACACAAGTCTACAGCAGAGCGGAGAATGAAGGTCTGCACAGATACAGAGCAACTTTTAAATATTCTTTTGTACCAACAGCAATGTGCCAACTGTGAGGTAACAAAAGCGGAGCACCTGCAGTGTCCAAGTGAAAATTATCGTTTGAATTTCTGCGCTTAGAGCTATTATGCCTTTCTTTTCCATGGCGACGGAGAATAAAAATAAGTGAGTTCACGCGGCCTACTGTACATAGCACCTTTTATTGGTTACAGCATGCGCAGCCACCAAATCCATATATTCAAAACAACACATTCTTGTTTGCATCTGTAAAATGTACAGTCTTTATGTCTTTTTCTTTTTTTTTTTTTACAGCAGCCTTTTTAAATTTCCAAAGCATTTTAGGAAAAAAAAAACCTGTGTTGTCACATTTCACACTATATATTTAATATACTGTGGTAAATCCTATCTTTTTTTTTTTTTTTTTTAAATACTGCATTATGCAACACTTTCTTTATCTCAACTCATGTTTTGCAGTTATTTTGCACACGCTACACATTTGGGAATATTCCACCAGGAGAACGTGGTTCTCTTTGCTGTATATTTTCCTCCAGCAGAAAAGGACATTTTAAAAGTTGTACCATATTAGAATCTAGCAGCAGACAGAAACTGATTATGACAGTGACTTTAAAATAATCTCCAAGTGATCATCATGATATGGCTTCAGTTGTGTGAGTCAACAGTAAACGACGTCAAACCTGATGATGGCACAAATCTACGGAATGACTCCTCACTGTTGGAACTTTTGTGGCCAGATGCCAAATTCTTAGAAACAGGGAAGAGACATAACACGGCTAAAGAACCAGAAAGTTTGGAGGAGAAGACAAAAGTACAAACAGAACTCCAATGTCCTTGTGTAAGATCTGAAGGACTGCCATAAGTCAATAGATGGCACTCTCATTTAAATTAGACTGAGAGGAGAGTAACACATGTCCTTACAATGTTGCTCTTGTCCAAAGAGACAGATCAACTAAATTTAGCAAAGAGCCAAACAGAAGTGGCAGCAGACTGTGGGGACAGTTTGGGTCATCCATCATACACCTCTGACATGTGAAATGAATGTCGCCTCTTCCAGACTGTCCAGTTCATGCAATATGTTGCACACAAGCGCCATGATACACAGCTATTATGTACAGTAAACAGATAAAATTAAGAATGCTGTTACTGCATGACTGACTTGGGTTTATCACAATCTGCCATATTATCCACAAAAAAGATTTGCAAACTCTTGAATCCCAAAATGCAGCTGTGCCTTTGTGTGTGTGTGTGTGTGTGTGTGGGTGTGTGGGTGTGTGTGTGCAATTGACCTGGTCTGAGCAGGAGCGCGTCCAAAACACACTCATCCACCGATCCTTGACTCCAAAATATCACCCTTTAATGGCTACTCACACACCACATCTAATGCCTCTTCTCACACTGAGGCATAGTTAGTCACCAAAACACTGAACGGAGCTAAAGAAAGAGGGAAAAAAAACAATCTAAATACTAAATGCGTAAATAAATAAATCCCCGCTTAGACCTGACACTTAGTTGACACAAATCCTCGCCATGCACTGCCACGAGTTCTCTCTCTCTGCGCTGCTTAATGGACAACTTAAGCCGTCCTCTTTCAGAAGTCGCTGCAGGCAGCACCATGACACATTAACATCAGCAGAACACCATGTGATTATTCCTTGCAGGACAAATATACTCAATCATATGCTTAGATAGCATCATATATGGCACACTTTCCCCTCCCCTTCAGTTTTATGCTGAAATGAGTTCCACTTCCTGCCGAGCATGCATGATATCAAATCCAAAATGTCAGCGTCCTATGATTTATAACGCAGTCCTTTGCTGGGGGGGTTGTATATCATGCACAAACATTTCATTGACAAGATGAAATGTTACATACTAATTCACGGCTCATAACTGCTCTAAAAATGTTGCAGTATAAATAGTCTGATCGTTGTGCAGGGACACCATCTTCTTTCAAAGTGTGTCCTCGGGACTTTTATGCAGGTGGAATCTAAAGAGCATGTTATCTGATATTCAACGAGGGCAAACATTCAGTGCGCTATTATTTGTTGTTTTCATTCATGAGACAAGGAAACACAGAGCATATCATCAGTTCAGTCAATCGGATGGGAATGATCAAATGGATCTTTTTCAGTGCCTTTGCTGTGATGTACTTGCTTTCTAAGAAGAAAAAAAAAAAGGAAGCATTTAAGCATTTAACCTTTCAGCCAAATGATCATATCTTTTTGCAAAATAGTATTTTAAAAATGCTTCCCGGTGTGTGATTTACACAGCCTTTCAATGTTACTGTTAAAGTCAGTAGGATGTTTTTGGTTTGTGGTTATTACTGTATTTTACAAAATCTACACAAAGGGAGAGCAGGAATACTATTCAGTAGTTCTGGCGCTCTGAATAAAATATTACACGTGCTATTTCAATTATGAAGCCCAATTACTCACTCGCAAGCCGGAGTGCTCAAAAGCAGCCTCTTCTCTTCTGTTGGGGGCATTCTTTTCTCTGGATTTTCCTGAGGGGAATTTTCAGGGAGCGGAGGAGTTTTTTTTTTTTTTTTTCTTTTTATGACTGCCATGATCGAGGCTTTGAGAGCTGATGAAATTACAATAATACGCTGTGTGTTTTTAAAACTGCGCTCATGTTCTTCGGAAGCCTCATCTTCCATACAGCCGAGTAAATTACCAGCTTCAATTTGATGTCTTAAGGATTTGCCTTGTGGGAGAAGTGATTTTTCCGTGCTAAGGAATGTCTTGTGTGACAGATGTGATTGGCTGGTCAAAAGCCATTTTTTTTTTTTCCGAGACAGAAATTTCTCCAAGAATCTGTTGGTGCAGTAGCTTATTTTACTTCAAGCCGTATCTGCTTTCTTCTGGAGCGTGTCACAAAGCATTAGAAGCTAATTTAGAATATTCCCACAATTAATTGCTGAAGACAGGGGGGCTATTAAGCTGGACTCCCTTTGAGCAATTAGATCAAAGTTGTCATGTGTCAGGAAGAGCTTTAGTGTTCACTCTGGGTTTGTACAGTATATCAAGGTCATATGGATGTGGCTCAAGGCTGGCTTTTGTAATTAACCTGCCAGATATTCTCTGATCTGCACATCCAGGAAAGCGTGGAGGTGATATTTCTTTCTACAGCTTAAATCTTAAAGAAGCTGTGGTTTGACACATTGTTAGCACGTTTATCATCTAATGAATCATTTAGCCCAGATCTGTCAGTCTCTCCATGTTTTGGCATATAGTTTATGTGTAACATCAATATCTACTCATAAATAAAGTGATTTGTGAATGCCTCTGCAGCACAAAAATACCCTCATAAAGTATATTCATATTAAGTGCAACATTCATTTCAGATTCAGACTCTCTGTGCGTATGGCAAGTGTCAATGATGATGTTCAGATGCAACGGCTGATCTAAAAATATGTTTATTTTAATTTACAGCATTTGTCTAAGTTTATTTATCTTCATGTAGCATTAAGTAGAAGACACTGAACGCTGAGGAAGTCAAAAGAGAAGAGTAAACAAGACAACTTGTTAGCTTCTGTGGTGAGTGAGTGAGACAGAAATGGTTCAAAGATGTTCAGATATAATTTTACTTGACTTGATAATTATTCGTACAGCCAGGGGCCGATTAGCTTAGCTTAGACTAGAAACAGGGGGAAACATCTAGCCAAAGGTAACAAAGGTAATAAACTAACAAGAATACTTCTTGGCTGGGGTGTCGTTTAGCTCAGTTGGCAGAGCATCCGCCCCATGTACAAAGGCTCACTTCTTGCCACGGCGACCTGTCAAATAAAGCTCAAAAAAATACCTTTTTAAAGAGAAAAAAAAAGTTTTTTTTTTTTGGCTGGTTACAGTGACTCTCATGGTGTCTTTGCTGGTTGCCTAGCAACCCCACAGTGACAAGAAATAGATATGAGGCTATTATCTTCTCATCTAACGCTCAGCAAGAAAGTGTATAAGCATATTTTTCAAAATGTCAGACTAATCCTTTAAGGCTCTTTTTTGGAAAGGTTAGGAGCTATATGCATCTAAAAATTGACATTATTCTAATTAAATGTATGATGTCTCTGTAATGGGGAACATCATGTTACATTATGAATCTTGCTCATGATTGATGGCGAGAACAGCCTGATAATTAGATGTTTTGTGAGAATCAGCAAAATCTAAATCTTAGACATACTCACACTCGTGCGCACACTTCTGTCCTCTTGGCTGCTTTCATGATAGGTAGTGGTGGTAGAGCTCATTGACCTCAGTTTAACATCCTTCAATTCCTATCAGGCAGGAGACTTTCTCTGTCTACTGTGGGCTGTTTCCCAATGCCCATGTGATTTAACTGTGGGTTAAAAATTTATTTTGCTGAAATGGTTATAGAGGAAATTACATTATTCATCCACTTTAAGATTAAAAAGGGTATATTAAACCATATAACTCTTCTAGGTCCTGCTCTTATAAACCGTTCCACAGAATATTAAATCCTGGTGTATTTTCCGAGACATAACCTTTACACGGATTTCATTGTCATGAGCGGTGAAAATGCTGCTACTTAGTGCACAAATCTGCCAGATCAAAACAGTTTAAGCTTTGATTTTTTTTTTTTTTTTTGGTCAAAACCATGTAGATGAAAGTGTCAACTGATTTTACCTCCACGTTTTTCCTTTCTCAGCAGCTTCCCATGTGTACCAAGAACAGTCCACTACCCTGAGGACATCTGGCCAATGAGAGCAGAGTGGCTGAAAATGGCTCATTAGTGAAAGACTGAAATATGCAGCGAGAGAGAGGCTAGTTAGTCAACTGACAATCCAGCACATTAGAGCCAAAAGATCCACGGAAGCACGCACAACTCATTATGCTTCGACACGGATGAGGAGAGAAAACCAACAACTCCTCCAACTTCTGTTTCTCGCGGTAAACACGTAGTGTAATACAGGATGAAGAGTGAAAAGTGTTAGAGGAATCTATCAACAATGCTCATTGAGATCAATAAGAGTTCCTGTTGTTTTATACTAGCGAGAACTAGTATTATACCCAAAAGCACAAGTGCTTCCATCTATCGCGCGATGTGTCAATATTGCTGGCTGGGGATGTTGTGGGGTGTGATTTCACAGCACACATTCAACCCTTTGATGAAAGTGGAGGAACGCCACAGGGTATCTGAACATCAGAGGCAGCCAGGAACATCCCTTCATTGTACCCGAGCATCCACCTCTGCAAACCGATTTTCTACAGCAGGCACATGCATGCGCCACAAGACCACAAGTGCCTCCCTGAACAGGACAGTGAAATCAGCTTACTCCGTTAACCTGCTCAGTCACCAGATCTCAAATTGAGCATTTGTTGGATGACATGCTACAAACTGCAGCAGGATCACGCCGCTAAACACCAAAGAGGTTCCTCGAGGGATTCTCCGACACAGAAACCAGAGCTCTAATGAAGCTATGTGCTGTTCTGAGAGCAAACAGGAGGTCTCAAAGTCAGTGTTTAGTTGGTGTTACTTTAAGTGTACTACACCAAACATACACACTGAACCTATTTGACATCTCAGGCCTAGCACAAGTTTATATTACATCATCACCCTTTGGGAAAAATCTGCTTCATGAAGCTTCAGAGTAACTTCAATGGAAAAATCCTTCTGGCAAATATTTCTAATCCATACACAAATCCCAGGCTTAGACTTAACTTGAATCGAAAATCAAATCGGTTTCTGCCAGTCAAAAGCAAGTCATTTGATTTTTATAGGCCATCTCTCTACTTTCTTCATTGAGTGTTCTGTGATCTTTACCTCTCTCACTTACATTTTCTTTTCTTTGATTGCCGCAATTAGGTTCATATCAGTTGAATCACGTCCTGACAAAATAACACCTACTCATGTTGCCAAGTCTGTTTCAGGTATCCACTTCGACTCAGTCTTTCGATTCAGTGATGCCTGGATAACAATGATTTTCTTTGTTACTCTACCTTGTTTTAATTTGTTTGATTCGTCTGAACATTCAACTTTTAAGGCAACTTCGACAAACTATTTTTCAGACAGCTCAGCTTTCTGACACCGTGTCCTGATGAATCCTGTTCTTTGTGTAAAAAACGGGGTCATTCGCTCAAATGCTTCAGATTATAATGGTAAAAAAATGGTCTTGTTTTCCTAGTACTTACTGTACTAAATAAATGGTCATGAAAATTGCCCACAATGTACATTTGAAAAAAAAAGAAGAAGAAAATAGAAAAAAATAACATCATAATAGTAATTCATCTTACATGCATAGCAAAAAGTACATTCAAATGTCATTTCATTTTGTGCCACAGCTCGTCTTTTTCTAGAGTAAATTTCAGCTATTTGTAAGCGCTGATAGTGACAGAGAGAGAGGCAGGCTAAATGAGACTCCAGCAGATCACACTGGAGATGAGCTCAGAGTAGCTAATGCTGCAGTTTGACTGCATGCTTTCAAATGTGCAGTGATGTGGATGATGGGATTTCAAATTATAGAACCATTTCACACCCTTTTTTTTTTTTTTTTTAAAGTGCTTTAAAGGTGGACTACGGAGACTAAATTTCTGCTCACACCAGTTAACAAAACCACAATGCAGAGGCAGACTTTAAAGATCTACAGTGTCCCTTGTACTGAGATAATATCAGCGCTAATCTTATTTTGGCTAAACCGAGCAGTGGTCAGCAAGTGGAAAACTCATTAAGAATCTGTAATGGTACAACAGAAAGCAGCAGCAGACTGAAGGATAAAGCAAACACTACAGCAGAGTGCAGAGAAAATGGAGACTAAACCAAGCCGTGACATCTCTATTAATAAAACAGAATAGGAACATTGAAGTTCATTATTTTATATTTTATATATAAATTAAGGATTTATACATTGCTGATAAAGAAAAAATACAAAACATTTTTTGATCTTACATGACATTTACATGTGAAATTTTACACAACATATTCAATAACTTACAAATGCTTTATTTGCATAAAAAATATATCTCTTTACAAAAGTTTTGTAATATGTACATATTCATTTACACAGTTTTTTTTTTTTTTTTCGTTTTTTTTTGAATGGGGTAACAATTGTGTGGTACATTTAAAAGCATTCTACTCTAGTCTGATGTGAGACCGACTTGCCTTATACTGTTTTTTACCAGATGCATTTCTTTTTCTCGTCCATAAGAAATATGAATTCGCAAAATATAATACATATCGATAACACAAGACATCTCGCCAAAGAATGCCATCAAGTATCAAAACTGTATAAATGTACAAAATGTAACAGCAATGACAGGAATCAACATAGTGGTACAAAGTACTATAGCAGCAATTGCTATACTGGATCACTTTTTGCCAACATGCACAGGTATGAAACTATGAGCTGCTTTTCAAACACACCCCCTCTTAGATAAACCATCAGAACTGACATCACTCAGCTAAATCGTTGTTAACTGTGCAGATACATTACACTGATGTACAGTTTCATAAATGCAATAAATGTTTTGTCCTTAAAAACATATGCCCATACAGTATTCAAGGCACTGCAATGATGTAGAAATGTGATGTCAAATTTATTTTTTTGTTTTTAAAACATGGATGGACTCGGATGATAGTACAATACTAATGGTGGCTCATGTTTAAGTGTGCAAATTTTTTTTCCCATGTATACTGTACATTTGTTGGCAGAAGCTGATGGTTCAATAAGACAATGAAATAACCATTTGTATCAGTGGGTGTCAATAAAATAGGCCATGGCTGTGTATCTATCAAGTCTCTCAGAGTAGGAGTATGGATCAGGTTACTTACTGACTAAGGCACAGTTTCCCAAAAGAATTATAGACTAACAAACACTGTTCAGTTCATGAAAAAACAGAGATAATGTGGAAGTTGCACTTCTCTCTTCTCTCTCTTGGAATTACTCGAAAGTAAGGCGGATGCATGTCAAAATTCTTAGTGACATAAAACAAGACAACAAGCTTCATCTAACCTCAGAGTGCACGCTGACATACCTTTGCACTTTGATTTACTGACATCCAGGCTTAAATAGACTTCTGGGAAACCTGGCCAGCTGCAGGTGCTGTACACTGTAGGTATTCTCAACTTAATCTTTCGGTAAAACCTGAAACAATTAAGCAAGGAACTCCTACTTTGAGATTCTTGGTATACACAGACACGGGGCTGGGGTTATCTGGGACACAAACAGAGTCAGAGCTGGTAAATCAAAAAAAAAAAAAAAAAAAAAAATCTAAAAATAAATCAGTTTTCAGAAGAGTTTCAATAACTTAACAGGTTAAATAGATAGATGATTTGAGTACAGCCCAAACCGATATACTGGAAGGTCGAGTTGCCTTCACCAGACTCAATTTAAACTCTCATACTTAAAGAACATTTCTGTCATAAATTCATCGCACACAACTTGATAATAAACTCTAATGTTGACTACATATCTTTTGAAGAAAAATGCACTCTATTGTTGTCAGAGAACCTGCAGTGTAACAATAAAAGCCCTAGCATTCCCATTGGCACTCGAAAAATTGTACTGCACTTCAGTAATTAAATCCCTGGCCATATATTTGATCAGTAGGAGGTACCATCCAATTAAGAGGTATAATTGACCATATAACTTTGAAAAGACTACCACACCAATACAATTCAAAGAGAGGCAGTCTCTTTTCTACTTCCTCATCTCCTCTCCCACACCCCACGGCTTGGAAAATAGACTCTAAAGATTACATTGATCAACTCACAGTCAAGAGGCTTTGCACCTCCGTAAGAGAAAATAACTCTAATCAGGATCAACGTGAGACAGAAACGAAAAGGTCCAGATCTGGGCTGTTTTCTCAAAAAGAAAAAGTTTAAATTTTTCATTTGGCATTGTGAAGTAACCCCTCTGTATTTATACTGCAGAGCATAAAATACTCTATTTTATCTATATGCCAGAGGCTCTTTTATTCATAAAGCCAGCACTCACAGAGTGTAAAGAACACTTCTCTTCACCGAACTATGGGAAGATCTGGAGAAGTGCGGGACTTCCCCTTCCTCACTTGTTAATCATGATCGTTTGCAGCAGCCCTAAGTGTTGCTGAAAGTGTGCTTTATGTTTCTGAGCAATTCTGTGTCTTTGTTGTACGTCATCAGAAACAGGAAAAAATATAAATGTCTATATATATATATATTGATGTTAAGCAAACACAGCGAAATTGTATTCTCCCTCTTTGTGTTTCTCCTTCTGTGTTTCTCTCATACTGTAGACATCAAACCATGGTGCAGATGGTGTTGAGATTGGGGTCAAAGCGGACGACTTTCCCCTCAGCAGCTTTTGTGTTTGTGTTGTACATGGGATTCTCAAAAGTGGCCTGTCCATTGTTGTTCTCGTGGACAGAACATCCGGTGTACTGCGCTTTATCTGTTTTCCTGGGGAAAAAAGAGAAGAATGAGGTTGCATATTAGTTGAGAGACAGTATCCCAATTATCTCCTCTCCTTCCAATCCAATAAACATACTTCCATTATGTTGGTGTGGACAGCTGCAGAAGGCAAATGAGGCTGAATGGTAATTATTGTTGAAAAGATCAGCCTGAGAAGCTCTATGCCAGTCTATTGGTAACTAACATAATGAGTGCAAAATTTGCATGTCACAGGCTCTCTGCGTATGTGCTGTTCTGAGAGGTATCCGTTTAAATTCAGACAAAATCCACCCGCCTACACACAGCACATCTTTCAGCACGTACATACAGACATATGCCTAATATTGTATTAAAGTGATGCTCATTAAAAATGCTGTATAGTGGTGTGTAATGTGGTTCAGATGGTAACATGTTGACTAATACTGCATTGTGCTTTGAAGCCTCTCACAGGTAAGCTGCTGTATCCAGTGAAGAACCTTTTTGCAGTAATGCAGGCTGTGGAAGTGGGCCACAGTGTACTATCTACCTTATTTTGATGTGCAGTTTCTGTAACTGTACAAACATCCACATAAATCTAGGTTTGCGAAACTTTTTCAGCAGCAGATCCGTGGTAGATAACTTTAAGGCGCAACATGGGAGGCACACTCATGAAATTGTACTACTTTCTCTCTCAAGTGGGAACCAAACAGATATACACTACAGTAGCGACTAGATTTGGCTTCCATGTAAGATACCAGGATTCACTACATACCGCTGTTTGTAGAGATAAAAACCAAGGCCTGCAAAGATGAGGGCAAAGAAAGGCACAAGGATAGCGACAGCCACAGAACTGCTGTTGGTGGAGCCGCTGGATTCGGGTTCAGTGAGTGTAATATTCTCTCTTACACTCAAACCTGGAAGAAAAAAAACAAACATTATATTTAGCAAAAGAATGTTGAAAATAGCCAGTGTATGAAGGACATTTAAAATAATCACATTAACAAAATGGCACAAACACTGAAAGGTGCGCATCGTCTGCTGATGATGACGACAATGATGATGATGACGATGATAATGAAGAGGAAGATGATCACACTGATGACAAGCCGGAGATGCAGCAGCCAGCTGATAAAGACGGCAGCCATAATGATCGTACTGATAATGATCGCTGTGACTGTGATAATCTTGTTGAAGACAATCATGAGATGATGACAACAGGAATATTGAACACAAAGAAATGAAGGACGATGAGGTGGAAGGAAATAATCCACTTTGGGTTATACGACTGCGGCAGTAGTGGCAGTGTGCTATAAATGTATATATACTGCCAGTTATGAGCAAATATTGTACCTTTGCTTATAAATGAGGTGTTACAGCTAGACTATAAATGTGAGTGTTGCCATTTAACCAGAGTTATTAAAAAATACTATTTGTATTGTAACAGCAGGCATGAATAAAAAGAAAACCTGTCATAGCATTTTCTGTGTTCATAAAAAATTGATCACGATTAGCTCGCAAATGAGTTGTTGTAATGTTAGAAATCATTTCTGTATGCATGCATCTCCCACTCAGCGCAGAGATACTTTCCTCCCTCAGCAGTGGAGTGGGTGGTTCAAACATCATGTCGTTCTTTACTTTTATGAAAAATGAGGAGTGACCAATAGCAATGGGACTTTGTATTTGAAAAGACACGTACCGAGTCTCTGTAGTCCAAACTGTCCATAGTCTTTACCCTGTATGAAGCCTTGGAACACATAGCTGCCACCCTCAGGCTCAGCTGAAACCTGGAAGAAAAAAAATAACACAGAGCTCGAGGAACAGTTTGTTTTGTTTCAAGTGGATGAATAAAATCCGAAGACAGTGTCGCATCTCTTCCACGCCGCATATAACTACATATATTGTATTTAGTATGACAGTCAACACATTGTAATGCTACATTCAAAAATAACACCTTTGTTTTCTGAAAGCTCGCTCCAGAAGCGGCGCAGTACGCTATCAATAGCTCAGCCGTGCGCAGTCACCTGTCACATGTTAATAAGCGGACCTTGAAGTTTATTTTAGAAGAACTTCAGTTCCACCAACAAAAGAATGCTCTGCAGTCGTTCCGGGTGTCTTAGATGTCAGGTGTGTGTCTGAGCTTATTCAGCAAATTGTCAAGCAGGAAAGCTGAAATGGTTTGCACAGAGCAGCTGGTGTATCTGATGTACAGCCAGTGTAAATAGACGTAAACAAAAACAGACAATAAGCCAGGAAATTATTATTCTGCTTGTTGTCACAGTTTCTTCTCATGTATCTTTTTTTTTTTTTTACTTTGTTGGCACGCTAAATAGGATGCGAAAAGACTAATAACGAGGAAACACTGGCTTGATTCAGTCCAAGGAAAGCTTACTTTTGGCTCTCAAGTGGTTAGATGTCTGACAGTAAAATATTAAAAAGTAAAATATTAGAAGCCTGTAATACTTTACTTGTCTGTCAGACGGAAGGTAAAACAATAACAAATAAATAAATAAAATGAAACAGTCACAGCTTTTAGTTTATGTCAATAGATCGCTGGCCAGCTGCTTCAAATTCCTGTGTATACTTACAAATCCGTCCATTGCCCAGGTCTCATCAGTAATCCTGCTCAAGGAGCTATGGGCCAGCGCTCTCATCTGGTACAGCAGGAGCATTAACCGTGCCTCCTGGCGCTTGTACATTCCTACAAGGTAAAGGGAGGAGAGGCAACACGAGAAATGATGTGAATAAAGAGATGAGGCAGCGCGAGTGTGCGGGAATGATAAAATAAGAAGCAGAGAGAAAACTAGAATTACTGGCTTGTGGTTATGTGTCTCTGCCAACCAGTCAAGTTGCAGTTTACATTCATGTCTGTCCAGTCTTATAGAATATAATATATGTAGTGAAGACTTTGAAGGAATTCAATAAAAGATATTAAATGTATCTTTTGCAGAGAAAGCGGGAAAGGAAGGGAGAGAGATGCTGTCTTCACTAGTACAGAAGACGGATCCATGACGACGAACCTCAATATCAGCAAAGCCAATGAGCTTGAGGTGGACTACTGTTTGTGTAATAATATGTGAGTTCAATGAGACTTTTATGTGTTCACATGCTTAGTCAACAAAGCTGATGCTGACACAATGTTCTGGCCATGACAGTAGACAATTCTTCAAAAACTTTCAACCCAGCGGCGCATAAGATCTATACATAAGATCATAACAGTTTCAAGGTGGGCACCAAAGATTAGTGTCGTCAGTTGAGTATTCGATGTGAAATATGGTCACAATCTCCCCTTCTCTTCCCGAGTTGAATAATGACCAGAAAAAATGTTTTAGTACATTGTAATTGATGTGGAGAATTCTATTCATCAATGGTCAGTTCAGCCAGTGGAGACAAAGTGCACAGGAGTCCAAGATGTCTCATGCTGAAAGGTTTATTGAAGCTTGGCCAAGGAGATTGTCATGACATAATGCCGCCTTGATTCTGAAGAAGCTGTCCCGTCCGGCTTGTCTATATGTCCTCAGAATACCGACACAACTACTCCATGTCCCTAAAGGGTCACACTCAATGCATCTGTAGTACGAGGTCAATTGGTCATTGGTCATCAGAAAATATATTTACCGTTTGACGTTGTTATCTGATTCTATAGAAGTCTCTGTTGTGTATCGATCTGAAAGCCCTATCCTTTGACCTTGGTTACCATAGTAATCATCACAATGGTTCCTGCTTTTCTAAACATACAGCTGCTCTGTATCTCAAACCAGCATCCCCATAACAATCTAAGATGTAACCTCAAGTATGCTTGGCCCTGTGTAGAATAGACACAATGATGTTACAGTGAGGTTGACCTTTTGGATATAAAACACCATTACTTCTGTTATGGAATATTCTATCCTTGTGTTACACGAGGTCACGTGTGGGCCTTGAAGTCCTCAGCAGTATTAGTTGTTTGGCTTTGATTGGGAACAGTAGGTGCCAGTCTATTTCAATAGTGTCATGGCCAGGGTCGAAGAGACCTATTGCTGCCTTCTTAGACATAATAGAAAGCTTGCCGTTGATGTTCCAATTGGCGTAAACAGACAACAGTGTCTTCAGACTAGAATATGTTCACAATGACACCTTTCTTGGTAAAAACATTCTCTCTGTCTTATTAGGGGTGTATAGTATTTGTGGTGTCATCTGTAGGGATTTAAAGTCTGACCACCAGCAGGAGTCCGGCAGAATGTGAGACTGACTCAGACACTTCTAATGTACTTTGAGAGTGTCTCTATTTCTCCTTGGCTAAGTGTCAATAAATATTACAGCATAAGACATTAGAGGGTCCAGAACACTTTCTTCCCTCCTGATCTCACCATTGACCATTGATTCCAACAATTTCTCCACAACAACTTCCATCATTTTTATCAGATTAGACATTTGTGTGAAATTTTATGTTATGGCCAAAATTTCACAAATTGCCAAAAAGTCACAGTGACCTTTGACCACCAAATTCCGATCAGTGCATCCTTGAGTCCAAATGGATGTGTGTGTCAAATTTGAAGAAATTCCCTCTAGCTGTTCCTGAGATAACATATGCATGGAGTCATAATGAAGAAAAGCAGTAAGAAAAGACGAGAACAGACTCTTGAGTGGGCAGTTAGTCAGTCAGCACAGGCTAATACATCCATCTTTAGAGCCAATAGTTAATTTCGACTCTCATGCATGAGATCATTTGGTGATTGACTGATTGACATCCAGGCACCCTCAAAATAAATGGAAGTGACACACAGAGGTAGTGAGAGGAGGAGAGGGGGCGGAGGAGAGGAAGTAGAAGACAGATGATTTATAGATGACTCACCAGAGAGCAGAAACTCCATGCTACTGTCGGTTAAAGTTACATTGACTTTTCCCGTTGTGGCATTAAAGCTTGTGACTGTCAAAGTCATCGGCTGTTTCTGGCCTTTGTAATCATAGGAACCCTTCCAGACGAAATCAGGGGCAAAGACGTTGTCAGGAACTAGAAGATGATCGAAGAAAACTCATTAAATAATGCCATTAAAAACAGAGTAGAAGGGCTGAAAAACATGTTTGTATGAAAACGTGTTAGTTATCATTCATATTAACCATCTTGTCTGACATTTTTCTTTTTTAAGAAACATCAAATCAATATTTGGCATTATCAGAGAGCTGATAACAGTCTTTTCATTCAATTTGAATAATATCATGTCCCTTATATGCTTTGACACTCTCAATTAATAATGATTAAAGCATTCTGGAAGAGATAACTCTGGGCTCACTCTGCAGAACTTTTTTTTAATAGTTTTACAATGATAAAATATCTTGTAGCACTTTTACAGCACAGTCATTATCTACTGGTAATTATTTACAGGGAAATTATGAGTCAATTATCCTGACAAAAAGGTGACTGTACTTAGTGCCAGGCAGCACATTTAATAATAGTCAGAATAATTATCGAGTATTTACTGTGTCAATTTCAGTAATTGTTGGCACAACAACTTAATGTTTAAGAGGTGGAAATGAGCATGTGTATCATTATTCTTCGACGTGATTGACGTGGCTAATAGCTTTACTTTGATATTGATTAAGCAACAACAATATTTCTATAGGGGATGAATAATTCCAGCCCTTCTTTTCTCATTGCAGTTTCACCTTCCTGGGTATTTTGATTAGTTTACCTAAAACACCGGATGAGCACAGCGTATCCAATGATAAAATATCATTGGATACGCTGTTAAAGACGTGGTAGTACTGTGGGAGTATTAATGACATGTTTATTTGTTTGTTCTTGGGCTACCGTTCACAGTACAGCAGTGCTCTGAGCTCAGTGTTAGTAGGTAGTAAGTAAGCATCCTCAGTACATCATGTTTAGCAAGCTCACCATTTTAGTTTAGCATCTTAGCATGCTAAAACAAGTTAAACTACTAAACTAAGGACCTTTTAAAATTTGTTTGTTGCATTATTTAGCGTAGTAATAGTGTACCTATACCAGTTACATGTATAATCTGGAAATAATGACCTTGTTACATCAAAAATCTAATCATAGACTAATTATATAGCATGTATGTAAGTACACAATGTACCTTCTATGACCCATTAGTATGCCGGTACTAATTATATTTAATTAACCAATTACTCACTCATACATGTAGCTGGGAAAAGGGATCAAAGATGTGATGCCCAAAATACAAACAATACACATCAGGTTCTATGCTAATTATTTTCCTCTGCTGTAAGAAATGCTACAGAACAAAGTTCTATGATTTTGCTGAAAATATACACAGATTCATCCACTGTATAAAACAATACTCTAAACTATTTCACAGCTACAGAGCTGCAGTTCCAACACATTGCAGAGTAATGACATACAAAGTTTAGGCTCTGAAAAAAAATGTTCCTATAGCTGGTGGTAATGCCATCAAATGATAGATGCAAGACTGCTGACTTCTTTGGCTACCAGCTGAAACAGCTTGTGCAATTCAAGACTCACCATTTATTTTAGGGCTTGGTGTCCCCGGTACGGGTTTGACAGTTTTCTCATGTGATTTGGAACCGACTGCAGAAGAACATAAATATGTATGTCACAAAGATGAGGTGACACACAGCAAGGCTTAACAGCTGGAGGATGTTGGAAAACTAAACAATGCAATGCTTGCTGCCTGCATTAAACTTTTCCTCACTTTGGTAAGCTCTCTGGTGGTACGATTCTGACACTTCTGACACAAAAAAAACATCAACGTCTCTGCAAAAACTGCAATGTCTCATTATATTTAATGAGTTTTATGCATGTGAACAATCTTCAAAACATTTTAACATTTACTTGATCTCCTTCCTCCCTGCCATCTTCTTTATAATCTGCCCTTGCAGGCCTCCACTAACCACGTACCTCTGCAGACAGGCACCTTGCCAGTCCAGCTGCCGTCAGAGCGGCAGACACGGTGCTCTGAGCCCCCGGAAAGGAAATAACCTGGCTGACAGGTGTACACCAGGGTGTAACCGTAGGAGGGCAGATCAAGACCCATGACGTCAGCGTTTGCCGGGCTCCGTGGCTGTTTGCAGGAGTGAGCTGCAGAGCAAGCAGGGGGCAGACACGTTAGTACACACACATCTACAGCCACACACACACACACACATACTTGTATCTAGCAAACAGTACTTGAGAGACACACTGCTTAATTTTAGACTAAACTAGCCTGCAAAATGGGTAGAGCATTATTAATTAGATTAAAAAACAAACTGTGTGAATTGCTGTAGTTCATGTACCCAAAGCCTTGGACTGTGATTCAACAATAGTTGGAAAAAAATAAACCAAAACAGTTTTTGTATTTCTTGAATTAACCAACATTTTCAAGGGTGGGACCAAACTAATCGCACCAGTGTCTTTGCAAAACAGTGCTGAAGTGAACATTCTTGAGAGAGTGTTTTCCATCACGATGATGTACTTATAGGTTGCAAGGTCACTTCTGGACATTGAAAGTAAGCAAAACGCTGACAGAAATAATCGGCAAATATGAGGCTTTTAAGTGCAGCCTACGTTCTGGAAGTCAGTCAAGTGTGACCTGAAAGTAAGATGTCTCGGAGCTAAAGTTTTTTAAAGACTGTGATTCAGTTTTGACTTTCTTGGCTTTGACTTTCTTAGCTTATTAAATTATTCTGTCTCAAAAAACAGGAAGCTCGTGATATGCTGATTTAGGATAGCGCTGAAAAGCTTTCGCTGAATCAGAAACTTGGGACAAAAGCTGTTATTGCTGTGTTGCCAAAACACCAGCTCCCTCTTATAGGCCATATTAAATGTTTTCATTCTCTCATGAGTGGGTTGAGTATACTTAGTTTAATTTTTCACATCAACAAACTCTCGACGAAACAAAAATTTATGCAAATCACCCCGCACCACCAAAACACTGAGGGGTTGTACATTCAGGCGCCGAGGCGTCAACAATAATATGAAAATAGCGAAATAATTTTGCAGCTTGTGAGTGAAAGAATATGTTGCCAGCTGTCAAATGGGCGACAGCTGCAACTGAGTCACAGTACCAAATCGGTCCTTCATGGTGTCTTAATGACATTAGTGGCAATAGGGCGTAGAAGGGATGCCAGGATGAAACCCAGTTTCTAAACCTTATGAAAGACGAGAAGACTGCGGGAAATTCCTCTTATTGGATATTGCCAGCGTTTGATTCGGTAATATTATGTGTGTGTACGCGTGTCTGAAGACATACATTTGTCAGTTCTGTGGAAATTAAGACAGGTACTGAAATCCAGCAGGATGGACAGGAGCTATAACAATTTAGTGTACATTAAGAAAGACTGATGAAGAAGGCACAAGGACAACTATATGAGTGTGTGTGCCACCAAGAGATTTTGCAATAAACTGGAGGAAGTTTAATGTTTTATCTACAGTATTTACACAGCGAGAAAGAAGAAAAACTGCCTCACACTGTAAGTTGTAGATATAGTCTGGAGTAAATAAATAAATATATAGATAAATAATTAAATAAACTCCCTTCTCACTTCCCGAGCGCAAGTCTATGTAACCCATTTAAAATGACAAACTGTCAGCACATGTCCAGAGTGGTTGTAGAGTTTGTAGACCATAAATACAGAAGGCACTTACAAGACCGGTGAATTGTTGTATCAAAGACATGTCATATTCCTCATCAACTTCTGTTGGCAGTACCATGTTTATTTACACTTCAAACAACACAGCAGGCTTTACTCCCGAGATTACATAAGCCCTCAAAAGACACTTTCACTTTTTTTCTGTCACACAACAGCATGTAATGTTCTCGGTTCAAAGTTAGTATCTCTGATAGAGACTGGAGTGCATTAGTTAGGGACACAGATAGACAGAGACAGATAGAGGCTGACACGTGGAGACAGCCAAGCCGACTGATTTCTGTTCCGGCCAAAGAGGTTGGCAGGCTACAGACAGCAACTGTAGGTCACACTCAAGAGGACAAAGTTAACTTTTGAAAAGTTAACATCTTTTTTAACAGGCAGGCTTGTTAGCATGCTTTGCTGTCCAAAATTCAGCTTGTCAAAGTTTGCATGATGACATGATGTGTTGGCAAAGTAAATTTTGAGACTGTTGGTGTTTTTCTGAACTTGCTGTAGCGCTCACTGGCACCTTTGAATCTTCTATTTTCACTGTTGATGTTTTGGAACTGAGTTTACTCATCATTTGGGGATTTGTGAGTGTGTCCCTATGAGCAAAAATATTAATCTGATAGAAAGATAACGTGATTAAGAGCCAACTCTCCAAACACTCTGACTTATGTCTATTGCATCTATTACATCTATTGTGTCGATAATCCCTCAGGGTTTTTTGCTTTCGCCAGCAGCACAAGATTGGTTGGCTTCACCCTTAAATCCATTTAAGTGGCTTCACAGTAACAAAAGACCATTTAATCATGGAGAAAGGTATTTTGACTGAGGGTCAACACAGAGTGTCGGACCCATACAAAAGCACTCATAATCAAAAAAATATACATAAGCACAGTTTTCCCAAAATGTATTATGACGCAGACAGCCCTCTGGGTCTGCATGTCTACCTTCAGGGCTTCACTACTGAAAAATGAAAACATAACTTTAAAAATAATGAAAATATGTCAGCGGACTGAAAATGAACTCATAGTTTTACTCCGAAGCTGAAAGACACAGTAACCTTGTGGTTTACATCTCTTATGAATCTCCAATTATGTGATAAACGCTCTTTTATCCAACAGAAAGTGTGATAAACTATTAAGTAAATGGGCTATTCATTAACATTCAATATGTATTATTAGTATTATTATGACAGTGCAGCTTTACAAATGTATGCTGTCAGTGCCAGAGTAATATAACGTTTCATGATTTATGTGCAGAGCTGTACAATGAGGATGGTTTCTTCTTTGCACAAATAATGCTACATTAACCAGACCAGTGAATTTAAAGTGAGGAAAGTCTTAGTGTCAATATTCTAAAAACAGACTCTGCAGTAATGTGACAAAACAGCAAATGTGTGTATAGGGCAAGTTCATTTAATTTTAAGGATATCTGCATTCAGTAAAATAAACTTGCCAGGTTGCAGCTTGTCAGTTGCTGACATTAGAGCCTTAATGCCACAAGGCACGGGCATCATCGTGTCCGCTGCTGTTTGCCACGTGGTTTCATAGCTCATATGGAGCGTTTCTGAAGCGTGAAGAGTGTTTTGCTTACCAGACTTTGTTAAATTGCTTATATTTGGTAATATTTCCTTTTTTTTATGTATTTCTACTGACTGGATTCTCTATGCCATGCCTGACCACATCAATCTGCTCTGTAATACTTCATGTGGCTGGCTGCAGCTTCCTTCAAAACTAAACCAGCTGTGTATTGTGCACTGTGACGCTTCTGAAACGCACTGCAGCACTTCTGGTGGAAACTCAAGCATTGTCTAGAGCTGACTCAAGCAGTAATTTATTTACTTTATTTAACTTATGTAATATTAAGATAAAAGATTCCTCAGTCCCAAATTACGGGACTTATTCTTAAAACCATCTGTGGTGCTACACTCTCGTGACCATCACAGACCATCAGAGATACATTTCTGTATTTTAATTCCGGCACTAACAATGACAGGAGGAGGGCAGAGGAAAATCAATACATTTTCAAGCCACCACAGGCGATGGACCAGAGCCAGAGAGCAGCTACTGAAAAGCTGGCTAAAAAATGCACCTGCGGAATAGAGTGAGTCAAAACTTTAAAATATGATGCTTCTGAATGAAATCCTGACTGGTTGTCAGACTACCATGTCAGTGGGTGGTTTTACAACATCATGGTTACATAAAATATGTTGTTTTATTTTTTTTTTGCCACTGTGAAAGTAAATATGGTTGCTGGGATATACATATTTTTTTTAACACCAAAATCTTTGTGTTGAGGTTTTGCAGGGCATAACAAAGGTGCAGTGCTGTTTGATCTGATTTCTATATGATTATATTATAACAGCAGCTGGCACCAATACCAACATATACAGTAAACAAGACAAATGATATACAGATACTGTATATGCTGTATAATAAAACAATCCCTCCTGAGTCACTGCCAACTATGCATTCTGATACTGTATCTACTTGGCACACCAACATCTTGCAGTGAATGAGTGAATAGAATGTAATCAAGTTAAGCTGCAATTAATATTCAAGCATTCACAGGGTCTGGGATATATTTTTAAAAAAAAGGAGCCTACGCTTCCTGGAATTTCCCCATTTGAATTCTGAAGTGAATATCTGATTTTTGGACTTTTTAATCGTGACATGATGTCCTTCAACCATTGTCCAGGAGTGGGTGGGGCAGCCTCCCTCCACCTGAGTGGGATTGCTCGCTGAACCAAGAGGGATTGTTTTTCAGCAGTTAATTGCTTTTTCCATCCAATAATCCCAAACAAAGCAACCAGCGGATTTGGTTCCAGTTTGATGTTTAACACCTGAGATAGGGTGTGAAAGATCTCCATCCAATATTTGCCGAGGCTAGGACATGACCGGTACATATGAAAAAAAGGCTTCAGCACTTTTGCATTTGTCACAGTGTGGACTAACCTCAGGATCCATGATGATGATCCACTACTGTTTTTCCAAAAACACATGATGTTTATGTCCATAATGACTTTATGTTAACATATATCCTTTTTTTTATCAACAGTTCATGGGCAACGTGACATCCATTAACCCCAATTCTTCAATTCTAAATATCATATTTAAGCACGTAGCAAGTTACTGGAAATATCAGCTATTCTCAGTCAGGAGTACAGAATACGTTTGCCTAGCAATTGACTCCTGGCCTGGTCCAGCAGTAGCATGCTAAGATGCTGTTGATAAAGTGCCTTATATTAAAGCCTTGAAAACAGCATTGGAAGAAACATGCATTTCCATAATAATGAAAGTTACATTATTATGCATTAGGTTTCCTGGCTATGGACAACTTTAAAGTGACTTAAAGTGAAAAAATTCAATTTCAAAGTAAAGTTTGCCTTCTTGTTTCGTGGTCATGTTTTTTTTTTTTTTTTTTTTGAATTATCACAGATATTGGTATTTTCCATTTTCCTGTGAAGCTCTAAGACAAAGTGTGGCCCTCACGGGGCTGCGCCATCTAAACCTTTCAAAGATTCTGACAACAGTACATGCAGCTGCAGAGAGGAGAAAACTGTGTATGATCCAATTTGTATTTCTCTCCAGAGAAAGAATGTCAATTTTCTGGTTCTAACAAAATTTGTAAGTGCCAGTGTGAGAAGTTTGCCGGAGCTTTAACCTGAAATTCTGTTGACTTAAACCTACTCTGACTGCTCTTTTATTTCAAGCCACATCTGTCACAGTGCTGGCAATAAATGCCATTAAGGAGTGAGAGGATGTGCAACCTCGTGAATCATTCCACAGTGAGTGGGATGATGGGGTCAACAGTTTGACGATACAGGTGGAACAGGGAAGCCTGAGGAGCTGTCGGGCGTCAGAAGTCTAGACAGGAATGCTTTTTGAATTCTTTTCTGCTGTCAGCTGTTTGAATGAACATCTTAGATCATTTTAATTAGAAAATAAACTCTATGAATATAATAAGCTGTAAAAGCTTGCATTAAATCATATTTTTTATTAGATTATTTGCTCTGTATATTACAATTAAAGTTAAGAGAGAGAGTTTGAATTTGAATAACATTTGACTAAACGGCTTGCATCTGCACACGGTGACATACATGCAGCCCATTTGTTTCAATGACGGGGACTAAATATTAGAAACACCTCTCAGTATAATATGAAATAATTTGCCACAAACTGTTTCCTCCATAATAACCACACAGTTAAATCAACATCTGTCTAAAACAGTTGACAAAACATGAACATGATAGCCCTCATGAACTTAGGATTTAATGCAGTTATCTTGTTGGACTGCATTAGTTTCAGCTAGGTGTGCCTACTAGGAGCTTAGAGTATGCACAATTAAAAGAACATGATGCACATATTCAAGGATTCGCAGTCAGTTAAAACTTCCCCTCCTCCCACTAAAACACGCACACACACACACGTGCGCATGTACACACGCACACACATTAAGCCATGCTGCAGAGTGAGATCAGGCAGTGAATGAAGGATAGGTATTGCAATTTTTCTGCTCCCTCAGCACAAACGTCTCTGGGAAATTCAAGTGGGTGTTATATCTTGGGGTAGTTATGAAATCAAGATTACAAAATATCATTTGAATTCCCTCATCATCACACAGCTCAAGTGTTTACACTTTAAGTGCATAGTAAAATGCAGACATAGTGCAATTTGAATTGGTAATATTTCCACAAAATATGCCATGGCTGAAAGGGATTCTGCTGAGATACTGGATTACATTACTAGAAACTGCGCAGGCCTAGTCTGATGTTGGCCGACAGTTCGGGTAGTTCAAACAGAATGACAGTAATAACGATCAACCCCTCTCTCTCTCTCAAAATGACTCGTATGTCAGGTTGATTGAGGTGGGAGCTGCAATCTACTGGGAGGTCAAAAGTTATGGCAGGTTTGGGCGAATGAGAGAAGTCGTATTGGCAGAAAAGATCGACCGAGAGAAAAGAGAGGGTGGGGGAAAAGAAAAGAGAGTCTCTGAGGAGCCAGCAATGCAGATAACCGTGATGAGATGCCAGAAGGGGAAGTGAAAAACAAAGATATATAGAGTGATATGAAGATATAGTAAGAGAGCATAACCAGCAAGCACTCACGGATGCAGGTAGGCTGAATGCCGGTCCAGGTGAGATCAGGTAAACAGAGCCGGGTGGTGGAGCCCTGCAGTAGGTTTCCCTGTTGGCACTGGAAGTCTACTCTGCTGCCCACCTGGCCACAAACAGACAGCACACAAAGTGGAGAGAGTCAATACACTGATGCAAATGCCAATAGGCTCCCAGCATCAAATCTAAAGAGCTTGGTAAAAATACTGCACACGAAATAAAGTTTTTTTTCCCCTTTTTTAATGATTATCTGTAGTGTGTGGAGGCAGATGGAGACTGTTGCTAGAGGCGATGGGCCATGTTTGTGTTCTCAACTGATGCACAGACATTAGAAAGGGAGGGAGCTGACTTTCTGTTATCTTAATAAATTACTTTTATTTCCACCATCCAAGTTGAGTGTTTAAAGACAGCACTGACAAAGAGCTTTCTCATTCTCTGGCGTCAAGATGTTGCTGAAGTTGTTCAGTAATGCAGAAAAATGCAAGACTACAGCCATTACAAGCAGTGATCCAAATAATAAGCTGCTTCTGCTTTCATTTGAGACAGCTTTCATATCAGATATTCCGCTGAACGTTGTGAAGAAATTGTTTGCACTTAACTTGTAAGTGACGCTCTAAAAGCAACAGGGAGGGAATAAAATGAAACACACTGGCTGAAAGCATCTCAGGGGAGCTACTGAGCACACACCAATGGCCATGATATCAATGTTTTTTTTTCTACTATGATGCATTTTAGCATTTTTCATTTTACACACGTGTTCTAGTGCATACACTGCAACGTACTAGTACTATAAATCCTGCTGTTTTTTTTTCTTTTTTTCTTCAACCACGCGAGACATACATACACACGCTGTTTCATCCTTGCACCCACATAACATCATCCAAAAGGAATAAATGATGATTCCACTTGGAATATCAAAACTGCCCATTTCAAAGAGGACTAAGTACAGGTAACAAAGTAGAGCAGCGAGCTTTGAGCACTACTTCGATTTGGTGCTTCTTGTTCATGCTTCCTTACCTCTGCCTCTCAAATACTGTTCAAACGCCAGCTGGCTTCAAATGCTGATCATGTGAGGATTTGTTGTACAGCTGAATTAAGTAATGACGTATAGAGTACGGGACAAACAGCATACAAAATAAAACGTGATAGGTTTTATGTGCAATACCTGTTAAATAAATCCGTGTGCAAAGAGGAATGTCATTAGGCCCTCTGGCAGAAATCACTCCAGAATTAAAGTACAGAACACCATCCGTTCATAAAATGGATCCATTGCAGGTTTTCTCATTTTACCTTAAAGCCACTTGTGTAATTCATGAAGCCATGCTCAGGTGTCCCTGGATTTTCACAAGTGGTTCTCATGGGCTCTGGAACAAGAAATCATTGTCATGATGAGCAGGGGAATTGCAGGAGAGCAAAAAGAAGAATATGACAGAGGGGCAATCACTGATAATGATGAAGCAATTCCTCTCTGGTGTACCATGTGGCACAGGGCAATTACTGAAGTGGCGTGGTAACATGAGCAGAATTACCCTGACATCTTTACTCTCTTTGAATTCCTTTAAAGTCTCAGGAATAATAATTTTCTTTTTTTAATATTTTTTTTTGATCGTTGGTGAGACTAAATTCAAAGTATGACACATCCTAATAGATACATACCCAATGTGCAATACTGTAATACACACAAATCCATCTTTTTTTTTCATATTCTTCACTCTTACTTTACTCATAGTATATCATCTATCTATCTATCTATCTATCTATCTATCTATCTATCTATCTATCTATCTATCTATCTATCTATCTATCTATCTATATATATATCTATATCTATATATATATATATATATATATATATATATATATATATATAAAACGTTTCTTCAGCACCATTTCCATCAACTCTAAGCTGCAAATATGAACCATTGCCCCTGAGGTAACAATATAAATAATGCATTTCATTCTCTTGATACCAGATGGCAACAAACTGACTCTACTTCACCTTCAACCATGTCTTGTTATTCATGTTAGCCACTTCAAGAGAACCGACCGAGAATAATCATTTGGAAAATGAGTTAAATCAAGTGCTCTGACTTGAATTTCACTTTTGATTGTACTTGGCAGATGTACTTGTATTTAATTTCTCTAGCTTTGTTATTTCACTCTCTCATGTCTTGCATGTAGAAAAGTGAAATCATTTAATAACCAATGATGTTTTGAAACACAAGAATTACAGTCCAGTCTGAGTCCTGATGAATAATACTGTGTATTAGCTGAATCAACATACAGGTGAAGTGTCAGTACCTATACATCGAGGCTGAGATCCACTCCAGGTGCCGTCCTCCTGGCACATGCGGGTTGTTGATCCCACCAGGACATAGGGGGCATTGCAGCTAAACATCACCTCGGACTTAAAGATGAAACTGCGCCCTTCTCTCCGCCCTTTGGCAGGCGTACCAGGGTCTCCACAGAACTTGGCTGCAGAGACAGAAATGTAGAACACTACTGATGTGAAAAGCCGAGGGCCAACAAATCCAAACACAGATGTTACATTTTTCTCTAAGTATCACACAGCATACCACGAGGCACGGTTGTGCCTTCCCTCAAGTTTATGTCAGTGTGGATGCCCTAGTGTTCTGCCGCATTTCATCTGTTTTTAACTTATTATACATAAGGAATACTGCAGCAGATAGTCGATTGAATGCAGCGTTGAGTACTTTATTCAGCATTTAAGTCAGAAATAATAAGCTGTGTGGGCTGCTGTACCCATACAAGATCAGAGAATGATGAAGAGTGGCTACAGTGGTTTCCACCGCTGCTGTGAGCTTCGCTGTTTTCAATGGACTTTTTATTATATCCCATTTATCTGAGTACCTGACTGTTAAAGTGACTTTCTATATGATTTACAAAGTCTTCATAGACTGAATTATTCAAATTGCACTGACATTACGCTTGTTGCACAAATTCTTTTGGACATTTTTTACTACATGTGGGTAGATACCCTGAAATCCTTGTCTCGGGATGACTTGCTCTCAAAATTTTTTTTCTGTTTCCAACCAACCTTGCTGGTGACTGATTACAGTAGGTATGTGAATATTCATTTTGGCAGCAATGAGATAGCGAAGGAGGTCATGGCACTCAATTTTAGATCAAAATAATTAGCAAGTGAAATATTAACTACTCTGACAGGGCCTTGAGGTTAACACAACTGGAGCCATCTGCTGCCGCTGTTGCTCTCCAAGCCACTTGTATGTTATCGCCTTTTTAATGGGACTCCAGCCACAGCCTCGGCAGATGAAGTCCATTGTATTATTGCTGCTGCCTCTTGAATTTATTGCTTATAGACATCTAATCAACTTGACTAGAATAATTTAGACAGAGAAAGTTTGATGGGGAAACAAGTCAGCCATTTCACAGTTTGCCAATGTATGTTTCTATCCATCTTTACAGGGCATATTCACATCCATCAATCCACTATAATCATAGTGATCAGTAAAAGTTACTTGCTAGAAATACTCAGTGTGAGAGGGAGCGGAGGCGAGGATGAGAGTCACAGCATTCAGTCACGCAGCCAGAGCACTGTGGGATCAAGCCAATAATAAGGCAAGCTGCTTCTCCAGACCTGACATGTGCTGCTGTGTGGAGGTCTGGAGATGGAGATAAGTTCTCACTTGCTCTCATCCTAGAAGTCAGGAACCAACAGGGGCTTCTCACAGCCATTTCCTGACATAATAGATATCTAGTAAAAGAGGAGATTAGAATTCAGCTCATGCAGGACTGGCTGAATAAAGCCATTACTGCAAATACTGTTATCTCACAAACAAATCCTTGTATTCAGCGACATATCTTACTCCTAGAAAATATGTTTGCCTATACTGTAGGTCCCATCTGAAAAACGATGCATTGTGAGTTTCACTCCCACCCCCAGCACCCATTATTTTGATTGTGTTTGATATGATAACAAATAAAGATGCAAATGTCTGGCAGGATCTGAAAACGATTCTTGTCACTTTTCAAGTAACATTGTAGGACTTTGCATTCAGATGCCATTTCTTTGGAGGGTTGACAATACAGGCCAAACAGGTGACATGCACATCAGTCATGAGCTTCAGGGAAATAATGCACTGCTTTACGGATATATAAATGGCCCAGGGCCAAACCAAGCTCAGCATATTTAATGTGTGTGGGTGTATGTGTGTGTGAGTGAGTGTGTGTGTGTGTGTGTGTGTGTCAATGGATGAGAGAGCGAAAGAGAGAGAGACTAGTCAAAGTTTTTCCTCACTCTCTCTTTCATAGCACCACCCCTTTCCTTGATGAATTATCAATGCTTTGAAGTAATCAGTATGCAGAGGCCAGATTCAAAGTTGGGATCACAGTCTCATCCCTGTAGACACATGAACTACCATTCTCAGACAGTGAAGTTCGCTGCTTACTATCCCATGTGTTCTGTTGGGGAGCATGAATATGCATCTTAATGTTGTTTGGCTGCAAATGCTTTGCAAAAGTACAGCTTTTAAGAAATGCACAGTTGGATTTGCTTTTGCAGATGCAAGGCATCTCCTGCAGAGTTGCTGAGCTGTATTTCAACTAAAAGTGCTGAATATGAATTGCAATCATATAAGTCTACAGCAGTGCAAGCCTACTGTATGTCTAATAAACAGCAAGTGACTGTGGCTTTAGAATATTATGCACCAAACTTATTTTGATGAAGTTATTGGGTTAGATATGCAGCAGATGTGTGTGATAGAGCTCAGTCTACAAGATGATGTATGTAATATAATGTTAATCCTTAGAGTGTATCTTTATAGTTGCATCAATTGCACGGATAAAACTGTTACTGACCTGTGTGCATGTAATGCTGTTCCATGACAGATTCGTAGTATGTGTGCATATGATGATGATGTACGGTACTGGTCAGTTCTGTGACTACGTTGTGAGTACTAACACCGACTTAAGATTTACCTCTAAATAATGACTTGATGATTTATAAGAAGTAGCACCTACGATTGCTGTGAATAGTGCTGTGCTGGCACTTTAATGCATAGATAATAGCCTTTTCTACACCAAATATCATCAGCACTTTCTTCCCCGTTGTTCCGTTTTCCAGTCTCATTTATTTGCCTCGGTAAACCTCAGTGATTTATCACTAGCTTCCAATCCGTATATTGTAGCAGGAGGTTAGCTATAAAATCATGTTTAGGAGAGCTAGATTCTTCACAGAAGGTAGTTATTGATCACACCGAATGATATTTACAGTGTATGGCTTTAAATTTGTGTCAATTTTACACTAGCGTTGCACCTGCAGTCTAGGTTGTAAGTAATGTAGCTATTAAATGTAATTACTACATCAAAAACAATTCTATGCTGGGACACATCAAACACTGACGGTGCATCATGGGACATAAAGGTAACCCGCTCACATGTCTGCAGGAGGTTACTTTGAGGGTGCTGATGTGGAAAAATGATTGTGGTGTGTTGAGGGATGACACTGCTCATCATAATTGCAGCAGACAGCAAGTAGACATGGTACATTTACCAAGTGGAACCAAATCCATTTTATGTCCAGATGACATTTTTTTACTCACCATAAGAACCTAGGACCAGAACACAGATATACCAGTGCACCTCGATAAAACAGGCAGTTGGTCACTTAGTGCTAAAGCACATATCGGATCATTACAGACAAATACCATCCTTTAAAGTTAAGCAGGACATAAATCAGACAACAGTGTGCACACTGACTTGCATGAATTACAATAAACGACTGCAATGTGGCCATTTAGAAGAGCAAATGGCTGCACTACTGTGCATCTGGTTGCACGTTCACAAACACTAGCAGTCTGTCAGCTGGATCTCAAGATGCTAAATACCCAAATGGG
Organism: Protonibea diacanthus; assembly: GCA_028641955.1. Classification (NCBI taxonomy): domain Eukaryota; kingdom Metazoa; phylum Chordata; class Actinopteri; family Sciaenidae; genus Protonibea; species Protonibea diacanthus. Next base: position 9,310,917 of record CM053983.1, on the reverse strand, counting down.
ACCATGTTTGCCTGACTGAATACAGCCACAGGCACCAAATTCGGTCATTAGCATCAGTTACAAAAGAACGCACAAGTGAATGTAGTTATTTTTAGATTTTTTTATATTATATTTTTCTTTTTTTTTGCCAAAGTCCATCATGTGTTACTAAAATAGTGCAAACCAGCCTATTTCCCTCCAATTCACTAGCCCTTACATAGCATTCAACACAATGAGTGCTGTCTACACAATTATGTATGCAGCCATCTGACAGAAAAGATTCCCTGCAAAAGAAGGGTTCAGTAATTGAAGTTAACTGAATGCAAAATGTAGTAATTCAACAGTCAAAACAAAAGGACTGACTACATTCACCAGAAATGATGGCGCTTTTAGTGCAGAACAGCAGTCAGGAAAACAACACATCTTTCATCACTCGGAGTGTTGTGCGTGATTATTTTTTAGTGGCATTTGTTTTTATTCTACTTAGTCCACATTCAGAGAGCAACAAACACATGTAAATACTTTAGTCTTCTTGATATTTCATTCCTGTCTGACTGATATAATGCTAGAATGATTTTGATGAGAGTGAGAGACTCTTGAGCAGTCATGCATCCCAAGGGTTATTATTATGCTTGCAAAGATGATCCTGAGATGGTCTTAATGTAGTAAAGAGCATCAGACACCCCACTTGTGGTTCCACTCATATCATCACCTTCATCATCAACACTGTAGCTTTGACTCCAGGGCAAGAGGTCGATTCATTTTTCATTTAATCAAAATGTAAATTGGAGGTTTCATTTCATTTACAAATGATGAAATATTCATTTGTGTTCCCTATGAACAGGTAGGATACAACACCCTTCTCATGCTCAGTGTTGTACAATATATTCTTTTCAGTAGCTGCGGATGGTGGTTTTAGGATTACAGCAACATTTTGTAACTTTTATACCATTAAATGACCATAAACCTACCATAAATTTAAAGGCATTTTGATGCTTCATTGACATGTAATTGGGTGAATGGTGTCTCTGTCAGTCCCACTGCAGCTTGTATGGCTGTTCTTCCATTATGTAACTTTGTGCTCCAGGTGCAATCACACTTTACAGCACAAAGTCACACACCAACTATTTCATTGATTTATATGAAAGTGGATCATATTTTTTTGGAGAATTTCCTAATGAACAGTAAAATACACTGTTACATAAACTAAATACACTAAGCTGCTTTTAGCTAATGTTAGCTAATGAGTTTTTAGCTGGGCTGCCTGGACCACACCACAGGTGTTTTGGACCACTGGGAAGAGGAGATTTTCAGGCCAGAGGCATGGGTGAAAGTCTGTATTGTGCCAGAACCGTAGCTGGGTGAGCGGGGAACTTGTTGCACTTGTGTTGTTGCACTGGCTTCATGTTTGGTTGTTAGCGAAGTTGTTGACTGGCTAGTTTTTGATCAGAAGTATATAATGAAAACAAATACATGTGTGCAACCATCCATATTTATGACAGTGGTGTTGCACTCTGAAATTGGGAGCACTAAATTGCAAAAATACCAATTTCCACGTAATGTTGCTTTAAGTATAATCATAATATAAGTCGTTGCTTACAAAAAAAGACACTGACGCTGCAACTTGTAGCAATACTAATAATCCTGTAGTTCTGAATCTCTGAGAGACTGTCTTATTCTATTTCTTGATTTAGCTTTTCTACCTCGGCCCTGATGTTAACTTCCATGACTTATTCATGGCTTTCATTAATTCCATTAACTGAGATAACCTTTAAACGGGCAAGCAGCACAGTTGCCTCACAGAAAAAGTCCAATGTACTGAATGTAAGCTGTAAAATAACACTATTTCATCTTATTTCTTCATTTTCCACAAAATCCATATAGTGGGAATCCTGGTAATCACATCATACGTGAGGCAAAGTGGAATATTTTCTTTTTACTTCAGAATAATTTAACATAAATGTATGATGAATAGATAAATAAGTAACAGGAAACAGGATGTCAGATATTAATTGAGTCCAATATTTAATGTGCGTGAATATGTTAACAAAAAGGACATGAAGAGGAAAGACCTAATCTAGCCTACCGTTCAAATAACTGTGTTTCAGATGGCGGCAGAAATGTCACCATGACCATTTCACTCTACACGTAAGGAGACCTTCTCTAGAGACCTCTATAATTATCATTATAATTATCCTCAAAGTACAAAATGGTGACTCACGCAAGCACTGAGGCAGGTCTCCACTCCAAGTTCCATTCCCTGTGCAGGTGAGCACAGCAGGGAAAGACAGCTCGTAGCCAGGTAGGCAGCTGTAGCTCACGCTGGTACCCCACTCCAAGACTGAGCCCTCCAGGAGACCGTTGGGTATGGGTGGGGGTGTAGGACATGTCACCACTGCGGGAAAAGTTAGGGATAGAGGATACAGAAACAGTAAGAAAAAAAAACTCCAGTCCAGTGATGAACAATAGGTACAGTCTTAATAGTTTCATAAGGATTGTGGGACTGAGACTAAAACAAGACAGCCATGAGAGCAAATCAGGTACTACTCAAGAGAGAGTAGTAAAAGAGAAAATTGACCAGTGGGTTGAGGCAAATCCATCACTAACTGTACATCAATTTGTAATTGTAAATATCAACTGCGTATGGAGTCCAACCTAAAATATCTGCTGTGGTTGGATGAAGTTAAAATATGAATAAAAGCATGTAACCTTCATGACATCAATTCAGTCATGTTGAAAATATTTGGTTCTACAGCCCTGGACACAAACATGAAGGAAGGATGATAACAAATCCTTAAGAAAACTTGCTTGCTTTTTTCCATTTTGATACCATTGAACTAAATCAGCTATTGGGAGTAAATCAAGGATAACAGACAATGTTAAAGCTCAGAGATAATTACTGTGATTTGAGTGGATTTACAGGGATATGGATATATCCTGGGTCTTTACATTTCTAATTAAAATTTTGATAAATGGAGGTGGTAGTGATAGCAAGAAGTAGTGGTGTTAAAATGTATTTAACATTGTAATAAACCCACTTTTTACCCAATAAATTGACATTCTCAATGTTTTAATCTTCCCATTTATTTGCAGAATCATAAAATATTTTATTTTAGACTGCCTAAACACTGCTAGTTTTTAAAAGGACTTTAAAATTACTGAAATTAGCTTTACCATGTCGGTTGCACATGAACATGTTCTGTAAAACCTATTATCACACTGCATGCTTCGATTTATAGTGCTGTTTTACAGATCAAGAGGCAACAGGGGTCGCACAAATTCACCATTCTACATAGTGTGGATTACGACGGAGTGAAAACTAGGTCTTAAGCACAGAAAAATGGTCTGTGGTTTGACTGTGAGTGTGTGGGATTTCTGCTGTTTCTGTTTGGAGTACACTGAATAATGTCTTTGAGAAATGAGGGGACATCTTGTGTCTGCGTAGCCATACACTTTGTGCCATACACTCAACAAATGTAATAAATGAATGCATGAAAAAGCTCTGAATTTGTTCTGACACACTTGGAGATGAACCCGTGGGGACACAGATGGGATATGGGTTTTAGGGATGTGAATAAATGATAGCAGTTGTTTTATACCATTACTATATCCCTCAACACCCATGATTTTCCCAAGTCTCCCATTCGTTGAAACACACGAAGAAAGATCTGCAAACTGAAGCAAGGCCATATCCAAGTCTTGCAACTGTCTGGCAAAATCAGATGTTTAGTTTACAAATCCAGTTACATAAACTGTCATGTTAACACCATGGCTCTCAAGTTAAGGTTTAGTGTTTTGGCAGTACAAAAACATAGTCATTTTCACTTTCCAAACACAAGACAAAAATATACGGATGCAGCCATGTGAAAGCAGACTCTGTAGACATCTCTGCTCTAGGCAGGACCATGGATAGTGACAAATACATACCCACTGTGTTTGTGGGCACCATTAAAAAGACAAGCTGAGGCATGTTGGACTAGATGCCACTTGGGGAAGAGATTTAAGATTACTTGACCACTGGACACTTCCATGACTGCCGTCTTCTCGCCTGGTTCAATCAGCTTCATGCCAAACATTTCTTTTTTATTTCAAGAGCTCCACGCCTCACCTCCAAACCAGCAACATTCCTACTAGTGAAGTGCACAGAAACCCACAGAAACATCTAAGTAAGCTGGCATATTGCATGCCAGAAGTTATCATGCTGATTTAATGCTGATCAAAGACAACAGACAATACAGGTGACTACTGAGCAATTAAATCACTTGCTGTTGTCTTTGGTTGGCTAAAAAAAAATCAGTGTACAATAAAGCGCACTCTGTTGTCTTAAATAAACATATGCTATATTGTATGTTTAGTCAACCTCTGGTCTTTCGTTGTTTGACTCATACAACCTGTTAGGGCTGTTTAAGGCTATAATTCAATAAATTTAACAAAATGATGGCTTTACTGAATTTAAATATACAGATAGGGGGCAAATGAAAGTAAAAACCTGAGTAGAGTAGAGAAACATATCAGATGCTTCCTTGCACCAGGGCTCACTAAACAGTTTGGTCAGTATGAAAATGTTGTATGTAAATGTATCTGCTGTACTGTCTAGCAAAAGAGACCTTTATCTCAATAGGATTACCTGATTAAATAAAGTTTCTATTATATATAAACGAGGGAATAGCTGGTGGAGTCACAGTCTTGGCAAAGAGCACTGAAGTTGTTCTGGAGGCTCGTGGTGGCCTGTCTCCATACTAAGATACATCATGTTGGTCTTTCCTTCTTTTTTGTCCCCCATCTGTATATTCATACACAGTTTCTGATGACCAGAACAAGTCTTAAATTATTAGTAGCCTCCCTTTTTTCTTATTAAATTATGATGGTGTTATTATAAGTAAGGTACTAGATGGACAACTTTCGTGACTTGCTAAGTTCAGTTTGCTTCTCTTTTTCTACACAGCCAATTACAGTAAATGTGGAGCAAGCCACTGTGGGATTTTCACACATTCTCTCTATGGTGGAAACATCTTTTGTTCTTGGTTGGCTGTAGATCCAAAAACATTTCCATACAGACATGTTGTAGCAGTATACAGTATATCTGCTTTATATGTGTGCTATATTTGGAAAGCTATTTAGGCCATGATGAATAGTGAATTGAAGAGTTAAAGGCATAACCGTACTAATACTGCAATATGTTTTTTAATGTTTTGTTTGGTAATGTAATTTTGTTTTTCAAGTTCTGAAGGAGAAACATGTTCACTTGAAATTCTTTTTCTTTGATGTTAATGAATTAGTAATGGAGTGCCTTCAATTTGGGATTTCCATGTTGTTGCTCTAGAGCCCTAAAAAGAGGCACTTCATTCTGAAATATCTCCCTGAAATGCCCAGCTGAGATGTGGTAAAGTAGAAAGTGTGCGCTTACCCACAGTAGTCCGTGTGTGAGAAAGAAACCAGGGGTTAGAAAAAGACAGATGACGGGAGAATGTGTGAGTGCACGTGTGCAAGTAGGCAAATTATGCTGATTATTGGAGTAGGTCTACTAATCCCATAAGCACTGCATCAGAAATGACTTTAAATAAATGAAGAAAAAAAAAAGAAAAAGAAAAAGGCATGGGTGGCAGGCAGAAATGAATAGGAAGTGGAGAGTGTCCCCATTTTCCAAAGCAGTTCTAAGCTGCATTAGTGCCTCTTAGCTGAACACGCCAAACCTGGGATTCAAACTGAATCCTTGCTGGACGAGGCTTAAGATGTGTCACCGGCTGTGTGTGTTTGCACATCGCACACAAACAGCATGGCTCGCACTGACGCGCACATTAAGTGAAAAATTATGCACAGAGTCGGCACATGTAAAACCTCTTTGTTTCCTTTAGTCTCTCCCTTTTACTTCGCTTCCTTCTTTCTCTCTCTTCACCCCTCCCTCCCTGGAATATTGGTGCACATCCCTGCGGCACTTTATCTAAATCTATGACAAGTTGACGGATGCCCCACATCATGACTATTTCAAACAGCTCACCCTGACTGAACAGCTGCACCTTCAACTTGAACCCAATCGTGTAAAAGAAAAAAAGCCGACCGATAGTACTGAAGGAGGCATTGTTTTCGGTTTCAGATGCCAGAAGGAAGATTTTTTTTTTTTCATTTTTTTCTAAAAGGTCTTTCTGCGTAGGCTGTCAGTGAGAGAGAGGATAAAAAAGCCGTAATTACCAGTTAGCTGTTCTATTGCTTGCCCTAGATAGTCTTCGAAAGAGACCAAGGAAGAGGAAGAGAGCAATGACAAGGAGAACATAAAGGATAAAACATCTGTATTCTTTCTTAATACCCATCCACACTGAGGAATCACAAAATTAATATAGAGCACCCACTTAGTAATCAGACTCCTCTCTCTTGGCTTTCTTTTATTCATTTATCCCACGAGAGAAATAAGTACCGCTGGAAAAGCGCTGAGAGTGAGGGGGGACCTTGTGGCTCACTAACTAATGCATACAGGTCAGCACAAGATGAAGGTATGTCAGCATCTGTGTCTATGTATGCATGAGAGAGACATTTGTGTAATTGAATGTCCCTATGTGATTCTATGTCTGTATGAGTATGTGCGTATGTGTGTGTGTGTGTGTGTGTGTGTGTGTGTGTGTGTGTGTGTGTGCATATGTGTGAAAAGGAAGGCTAAGCTCTAGGGTTTTGCTTTTCTACCACACCACCCCCATCAAGCAAAGCAGCACTGGGGCCGAGTGCCTGAGCTGTTGCGGTAGCTGTCAAGGATTAGAGCTCCGAGGTTAAGAGCTTCACACTTTTACACACACACACACACACACACACACACACATACATGCAAACACACACCCAAGCTTCTCTGTGTGCATGTTTCTCTCTCGCTCCATTTAAACTGCCCTGGGTAACAGTTGTGCGACCATCAATTCATCCAACAGCTTCAACATACCATGGAACAGCGCATGTTAATAATGAAACACACCCATGAAATATTACAAATCAGTGTCAGTTTGGATGTTGTAAACTCCTAGGCAAGGTTCTAGGGAGCCTGAGGGGGGGCAAGAAGTGTGGCTTAAAACCACAGTTCTCTATCAAAGGTGTGGACACAGACTCCTTCTGGGCCTGTAAAAGCATGTTATACAATAACATAAGAAGAAAAATGATCAACAGGCTTCGTATTTTTACGATCCCTGATTCTCTTTTGCAGAATGTGTCTGTATGCATATGATCTTCTCTAACTCTGTGCCTTTCGGTAACTTGTCTGCGTCTGTGCTTCCTACCTGTTGTTATGTTTGTCTCTCACATTTCATTTGTCCTTTCCCATTTCTCAAGAGGCAAACACAACGCCAGCTTGCTTCTCTGTGACTGAGACAGCAGCCTGAAAACAGTTCCTTAGCAACAATGAGCCACGGTTTGCCTCGTGGGCTCTTCCTTTGCCTGGTGTACTTTTGAACTGTTCACTGCACGAGTTAATCTTCCTTGTGATACTTACTTTTGGGGTGTCGATGGCAGACGTGCTAATCTATGCCGCCACTCGAGTGTCATAAATCATACAGTGATGTAGTGCTGATGGGCATACGGCAACTAAGTCCTCTTGGTGGATAATAAAGCCCAGAGAGTGTGCGCAAACTTTTAGAGAGAGAGAGAGCCAGTGATTAACAGTCGGGGTACAATTAAAGGACCCTTGCTGTGATGAAGAGGATTTGTTAGCCATCTATCATCAAGTGTCAGAGGAACCTTTAGCATTGCTCTGCGCCACCACAGGTGCAACTCTAGATTCAGGTGTGGGTGAAATCACTGTGTCCTACATCAAGGGATATACAATGTATTGTATATATCGAAAGCCATTTGAGCATTGCAATATGCAATCTTATCTCTGGGCACTCTGGAAATAATTTAGAAAAATAGATTAAAGTGTTTATGTGTGTTTATACTTAGGCATGCACACAAATATATGGGAGTAATATATGCCTGCATACGGTATGTGAATGGGTGTGTGTGTGTCTGTGTCTGTCTGTCTCAGACATCCAGCACTTTTGTTATCAGCACACTGAATATGACACTATCTGACCACCTAGGAAGCTCTGTGTCACCTTGCTTGCTAATCTCATTAGATCTCAGGGTGTAAGCATGTACTTCATACTGTATATGACAGTGTCCTAGTGTGCCAAGGTTGTTACAGCACGGTCTGATGGTTATCAAGGTTGACTGTCTACTGCGATACAGTGTATGTGAGTGTGTCCATTTTACGGGTGGTACTTACCTTGGCATGCTGGCATGGTGCCACTCCAGGTACCATTGTTGGTGCAGGTCCTCGTGACAGTGTTATCTGCGCCTATCATCACATACCCCGGCTGGCACATGAACGTCACGTTTTGGCCCACCGTGATGTCATCGCCAAACCTAAGTCCATTCGCTGGAATGCCAGGGTCACCACAGGTGATCACTGTCAGGTGTTAAAACATAAGGAACTCTTATCAGAAATCATCCTAAATGGTGTTGTTGGATAGTGATGAAAACATACTGAACTGGAATATGAAATACAGGGTGACTGATATAACTAACCATATGCCTAGACATTCTGAAGAGAGAGTGGTGATTTTTTTTCCTTTTGATTTTCTAATCATAGCATTCTTTTGTCAAGTCGCGATTGGCTTCTTATTTTTGAAGTCGCTCACTTGTGCCATCAGAGCATAACCATGCACTTGTTACTTTTCTCCATATGCTATAGTATAGGTAAAAAGGTAGCTTCTCAGCCCCAGTTATGCTTTTTTGTCAGATATATAAACAAAAAAAACACACACAAAAAGAAACTTTGAACAGCTATGCCAAATACAGCTCTGCATGATGCTAGACCATTAAAAAAATCACAATCTTTCACCATCATTTCATATGAACTTAAATACTGTAATAAACAGTGAGGATTTGCAGGACAGAAGTGCAACAGAATGAAGGTCAACATTTGTCACCAAATCAGTTCATTTTGTGGCAGTCTGTGGTAGATTTCAGCTTATACTATGTCACATAGCTGTCACTAGCCCCGTTGTTAAATTGTTAATGCACAGTAAAGTATTATTAACCCTGACTCAAACGACTCTGTAATCCATCAGTACAACCATCTTCCTGGGCTGTTCTGTCATGGGAACAGTCACAAACATGGGAATGTTTCCCATCTCTACAATCCATCCCATATGACATGAAAGCTGCATTAGTGCAGGACACAGGGGACTCATTGTAATGACACAGTGGTGGTTACAGTGATTCACACAATGATGTTGTCAAATTAAAAACTAATACCTCGAAAAAGAAAAACAGCTCTGCTTTAAGCTTTCTGACACAGACATTTCTCAATAATACAGTTTGAAAAATGCTTTGCCTGATATAATTCTATGAACATAAATTGCACGAAGCACAAACATTTGTGAGGTTATTGTGCAGCAGTCTCCGGGACTGCCTATGTAATAAAAAATGACTCATCAAAAATAACTAAACAATGATGGTCAATGCTTCTGAAGAAATAGATAAAAGTTGATAATACAGCTGTAGCCACAGTAATATTTGACCAAGCACCAAAGCACTATTACTGGATATGATGTTAGCGTAGCATTGAGTACTACTTGCACAGAATCAAGTGACAGTTCTACATCTAGATAGAGTCAGCATGTCCAGTTGCTAGGAAAGTAGGTGCTCTCTAAAGACCTTGGTCTTCAGGAGTTTTTTTAGGCCCCTCAGGAGGACGTTACAGTAATCAATTTCATATATTTCATGAATGAAATGCACATTTCATATACATTTTCCAAAACGCACTACTGTGGCTGTACGCATTTTGAGATATTACTTATTTTTTGTCCAAGTTAAGGGGAAACCCAGTGGAAATAATAATATTGGGAAGCTTCTTTCCCCAAGTGAATTGAAGTCTCTTGTTTACTAAGGCCTATTCTTGGCTTATTCTCATGGCACAATTCTCCAAAGTAAACAGATGGTTGAGTCCTGGCCCACTACATTGTCAGGTCTTAACCTAGTGCTATCTCTGATGAAATTGTAAGTTGCCAGTCTTGATTTGATTACTTTTTCATAGCCCTCGTTTCATCTTACAACCCTAATTTGTGCCCACTTGTTACAAAAATCTTTCCTGACTTGTTCACCTTAATGTAAGAAGCCAGTTTGATGCATATGGCTGTCCCTGCTTCCGTCGCCTCCCTTAAATTAATTCCTGTTTGTTTATTTTCACTTGCTGCCAAGGACTTCAACACTTGGACATATTTATCATCACTGAGCAGACTAACTTTGTATCCTGACAGGATGCATCTACGAGCTATTAACTGTGAGCACAGAGAAGAAGTGAAGTCTTCACTTTGCCACCAACCTACAGTTTTGAATTGATGGCAGTATGCGCTTGCTTGCTCGTATAATGAATCTAATGCTAGATGTATCTGTTTTCAAAATCAGCACAAAACAACACTGGCAGAACAGACAGATACGCCCTGCAGGTAATCAGAAGAAATGAGAGGTTAACTGTACAGCCTTGATGTTTGTCTGATGGATGACACAGGTTACATTTGTTATTTCAAATGTCTGTTTACTTGGAGAAATTCTGTATTAAAGTTCCACAGAGGTTCCTGCACTCAGTATCCTGTAATCTCTGTCAGATTACTGAATTGCAGTGCAACTGGCACTGATGTGTTTGACATTTGTGCACATCAAATGTGCACTGCTCCCTGCTTTTTATGGAAATTGTTTGTGTAATAAATAAACTGACCTGTCAGCCTATATATTATGTAATATCTCAGCCTTGTGTGTAGTGAACTCTATTTATGGGTCGGTTCAATATGTATATTCATGCAGTTAGTAATTTTCTCTCTCTCTCTCTCTCTCTCTCTCTAATTATATATATATATATATATATGTAATTGAGCATTGTATGTCTCTCCACACAGTTGGTAGTAACAAAAGACCGCTCATAAAGAGCCCATAACCCATAACTTCAACTGGATGCAACTAGTAGAAAAATCCTGTGAGAAAGAGAGAGACAGACTAAGTATGTATGTAAATGTTTACATGTGCCTTTCTGTCTGGAGGAGTGAAAAAGTCAGTCAGCACAATACTGAAAAGCTGCAGGCTGTTGATTTCAACAACTCAGCTCTATGGCTTTTTCTTTCAGTAACATGTACTTGCTCCCAATAAAACTGGGTTACTGGTTGAGGCAGGAAATCAGAGCAGTACATGCACATGTACATGCACTGCAACAACCCTCTCCCAGTGAAGCCTGCACTTCAATTTAGCTGGTCAGTAATCAGATCTCTCTTTACCCCTTACTGTATCATATTTTTTTTAACCATGCTAATATATTTTATGATGCTGCAGTTTATTTTATCATAGCACTGGGAAGGGCAGGAACTGTGGTTTTTAGTAAGACTCAATGCATGTGTGACACTGCTATGATTTATGGTAGTGCTTTGTTTGTTTCAATTATGTTTAAGAATCAGATTATTGGAGAAATCTGACTGTAACCTGGTTACTTCTAAATTAACCACACATCCAAGAAACCAACAAACCAATGTGTTGGTGATTAATCGAGGGACGAGAGGAAAGGAGTGAGGAGAACACGAGGAATACTAAAAGCAGTAGATATAAATCAACGGGATCACAAGAGCATGGTACAGGGCAAATAGTCTCCCTGAATAATCAGTGTTTACTGTTTATTTCATAAAGTGCTTTATGGCTTGACTTCACAGTTCACTGAGCGAGGCTCTTTTCGAGTGCACTTCTACTAATTCCCTAATTCCCTAATATGCTCTATAAATTTCATTCACCAACCATCAAGAGCGTTAAGAAGAAAAAAATGGAAGAACTTTTCCCTCTCCCCTTGAGAATGTTGTGTGACTTTGATCTGGTAACCTGCATGATCGATTACCCATGAACCGTGAAAATGATTGCCTCCTTAATGAAGGCACACTGAGCCAATCTTGGCATCTTAAGTGTTGATGTCCCTGAACTGACCACTAAAATTTAATGCGAAGTGATAGCATACAGGAGGATGACAATAATAAGTTTGGTGATGAGCAGGCTAAAAAGTGGAGACAGAGGCAAGAACGCTATTCCGCCTTTCTGCATGTTTGATCATTATTATTCAGGCAATTTCCAATCTTTCTCTCATTCTTCCTCCTTCCCTGTGTATATCTCTTCAGAGACTCATTTCATTCCAAAATTGAAAATTATGCCCATACCATTTATCTTTCCTTGTGATTCAATAACAAGCAAAAAGAATGAGGAAGAGAGAATGCTGTGATTTTCAGAGAGAAGAACAATGTGTAATTTTGTTTGACAGTCATCCTGGTGCAAATTGAATATAGATTGGCATACTTCTTAATTACAGCAAGGCTCATTTGCTGAGATTCAGACAATAAAAAAAAAACTGCCTAAGTTTTGAAGCTTTGCAGGGAAAGAGGCTCAAAGAGATTTATGTGCTATTTGAAATCTTATACCGTATTTTAGCACCACTGTTTTTCAATCAGAGCGCCTCCCTTTGGCAGAAATAAGGAGCAAAATTATCTTTAGACTGAGTCTGTCTTCATTCTTTTCAGAGGGGTTTATCGGCTTTACAATATTTATTATAACATTTGACATATTTCATCGCACACAACACAAGAATAGTGGCTGATGCAGTCTACTGTACTAAAAGTACAACATTTATTGCTACTGACATGTCTGGCCACGTGTAATTGGTCAGCAGCAGCTCACTACCAAGATGACAGTGACAGGATAAAAAGGTTGCCCCCAAGACACAAATGGGTGTGCTGGATTGTTTTAATTTATTTTTCTGTTATATTTCTGAATTCGACAATAACAAATTACATGACTGCCAATGCTGGTGTTTAGTGTGACTGAGATAGATATGATCAACCAAGAAACACTGAATTGTACTCTGTTTCTCTCTTCACAGCACTGGTATAATTGGGACTATGCCTGACCACATATCATTGGTCAGACGCATAATTCATTTCACAGTTCTCTTTGACAGTGAGTAGGCAATGCTTTGCTCTTCTCTCATCCCATTACGTTAAACTATGCAGCAGAGTGGTCTTTTAAGTGTATTCCACAAGACCGAGAGACATGACTCCAATCTCCCTTCACGTTTCCATGTATATAAAACTCACTTGTGCAGTTTGGCGGCGTGCCAGACCACGTGCCATTTGCCAGACACTGGCGCGTGGGCGAGCCAGTGAGGAAAAATCCCTCCATACAAGAATACACGATGGAGTGGGAGAAAGTTGTACCATCCACACGGGAAATACGGCCATGAGCAGGTGTAGCTGGGTTACTACACTGTACCGCTGCAAGACAGGAGAGAGAAGAGAGGAGGTGAAGGTCAGAGGTGTAAAATAGTAATGGATTTTCTATTTTCCATATCAGTGATTCACAATCTGAGGATTGGGAGCCCCCAAGGTGTCTGCCAGATGACTTCTGAAGGTTTCAAGGTCATTAAAGGGCTTCGAAAAACATATTCCTGTCGGACTGTGTGAATACTAACATTTGTTTTTGAAATAATGGCTGTTTTGCTTTTGATTTGTAGTTTCTTGGCTCAATCTGATTAGCACACAGGTGGAGCCGTCTGAAAAGAGCACAAAGAAATCGATGGCTTGTGTCAGAGTTGTCATGCGTGTATGCGGTTTTTTTTTGTTTTGTTTTTTTTAAAGAGGCCGTGAACCAAACCAGTAAAGAACCATGAATCTATACAACATCAGAGCTTTATTAAGAGGGGCTAATGAGCAGAGCTGATGCAGTGGTACACAAATCCCCTATCGTTCATCACACTATTGATGAGTCATCAGTAAATAAAGTGCAGTTAGTGTATTGTCAAGTCCCGTAGTACCTCCATGGTAATGACATTTAATGCTGTCTCAAAATACAGTAAGAGGAGGATCGTGGGAGTAATGTGAAAATTTGCAGCTGTGGTTGAAGGACTCAGGGTTCAATCTTACCAACAACAGAACTTTCAGTTACTGCATTCTACTAAACAATGAGCAGATGTAGAAACACGTTATTTTCACTTTATTTGAAAATGATTTAGAATAACTTTAAAAGGTCATATGATGAAATGTCATTTCTTACAATTTAAAGCACAAACTGAGATCAGACAGTAGGCGGAAGATAATGTTACTTTAGATGTGCAATGCCCAGGGAGGAGAAAAATTGGCCGCGATGGGCTGAATGGTTGGGCTTAAACTACGACGTCCTTTACAGAATTTCCAGGATATGCCAGCAAACGTTTATCCCTGATGAGGGGAAAGGACAGCGTTAGTTTCATGTGTTTTTCTTCTGCTCCAGATCATGTCTAATTCTGAAACTGTTTTGCTCTCTCAATCACCTAATTGCCTGGAAAATTTGAAACAGTGATTCTTCTGAGACAGACGTGTTGTAGGTGCTTCTAGATTACCACATGTGCGTGCACATACACTCACACACACACACACACGTTGAGGTGAAAAATGCACCACTCAGGCACATACCCAAATACATCAGGTGCCAACACGCTCACATTACTGCACTGTAAGTGCACAAACGAGCATATGCACAGGCCAAAAATAAAGTATGATCGCCACTTTGGCTTCCTTTCTTAATAATTCAAGACAGACATGGTGACAGAAACACAAAACAGACCTTGATGGTATTGTGAGATGGATATTAGGCTGAATATCCACACTGACTGTTCTGTTCCAGAGACTGTAAAAGGTTGTGGATAACGGATGGATGGGCTTTAACATTAGACAGGGCTTTAGATCACAGACAGACAGCACTGAAACTCATTCAGGCTCCAGTGAATTCCTGCCCCCTCCCTTCCGAGGTGGCTAAAACAATCTTTAAATCAGGAGTTCAGCGGGGAGATGGAGAGATAAAAAGGTAGTGGAAGAGAGATGTGGGGTAAAAAGGAGAGGGGGGGGGGGGGCTAAGCAACAGAGAGCGAACGTGAGAGACAGTGGGACAGATGGAGGAGTGGACGGGGACGGAGAGACAGCCAGAGAAGGAGATTAAGACAGGGAGAAATCAGAGAGGAGGCGAGAGAAAAAGGCTGACATCAGGGGAAATGAAGGATAGAGGGAGGGAGAAGTGAGAGATAAACGGAAAAAAAAAATGGGAGAAACAACAGAGATGGAATCAAAGGCAGATATATACAGAGTAGTTCAGAGAATATGCATCAGCCTATCATATTAAAAAATTACACTGGCAGTGTGCCAGGCTGGCGGACACTAAGTAGAGAAGAGCAGGAGCAGTCAAACATTTGCCTCAATATCCGGTTGACCCCTGGGGGTGATTCATGCAAGATGTAGAGCTGGCGTTCGGCGAACTAATATCTTCAAAATCCAACAATGATTCATTTATCACAATCCAAAAATTACTTGGCTTTAGGTGTCTAGAATTAATGAATTTTTTTGGATGCAATCTGGAAGCTAGTCACAAGACCATGTGCTGGCAGAAAATACCAGACTGCAGCAGAGAGATACTTATCCATCTGGTGCAGTACTGTGTTTGTGAGCTTTTGCAATCATTTGTCTGTGTAGGTGTGGATGCACACGAGCAATCTATTTGTACATTCAATGCACGTTGCATACAATCTTTGCATGTGTAAGCTAGGGCTGGCTAATGTTAATGAGATTTTTTGACTCCACAGCTGATGCAAGCTTCAGTGTCATACCAAACTAATATTTTTTGATATCCTATGTTAGGGAGTATACAAAACAAACTCAACAATCAAATTCCAAAAAAAAGCAAAACATAAGCAAATTTGTCAAAAGGGCTTTCCAGTGTTTGCTTAAAAATCATAAATGTAATTTTTCTGTTAATGTTACATACATAACATCAAAGACATTTTAAAGATTTCCCTTACGTTTGCAGAATGGCTGCCTGCCCGACCAGGTCCCGTTGGGAAAACAGATTCTCTCCGCTGAGCCGTACAGTGTATGTCCCACTGCGCAGGTAAACCGCACCTTGCTACGCACTTTGAAGTTCCCTGCCTCCCTGCTGGCATGGGCAGGTGTGCCAGGATCCCCACAGGTATCTGATGAGTCGCCTGCAATGTGAGATAACCAGAAAAGCAGCAATGAAAACAAGAAACCCAAGATGCTGTCCACTTTAACTGTCTGCGTGTGTGTGCACAGATGGACCCTTTAAGGTTGGTATGGCAGTGAATTACAACACAGTGTTCCTGTCTGTCAAACAGAGGGACACTACAGAGAGGACTTGGACTCAAACTGTACATCTCTTGAGTCGTCCAGGAAGCAGCTATAAAACACAATGCACCAATGAGCAGTTGTCACCACGCCAAAAAAACCTGGAGGACCAATACCTTTCACTGCTTTGACACCAGGAGCTTTCTGTCCATAAAAACAGCGAGACCAGCATTAAAAGGCATCCAGCTGTGGCTATGAGAAGTAATGAATAGAGTTTGACCTCTGAGGCCAAATGCATTTTCATTATCCTGAATTATCTGTCCAGTCTTTTGTTCTGTGGGAGAACATACAGTACAGTGTCTTGCACGACCTGTCTGGTACGTCTATGAATTAATTCAAATAAAGAGATACTACCCATTAGAGGCGTCTCCTTTGGTTGAAAAAAAAAAGTTTTCTTTCTAAGCCATAGGAAATGAAATAGAAATCACAGGTATGAAGTCAGAGTGGTGCCACGACTATGGAACATTTTATTTTGTGATGGAACAGCAAAGCAGAGTGGAGTGGTGTCTGAGTCTGGAGAGGATCTCTGGGGTGGGGTAGTTTTTTTTAATAGTGGGGATATAACACCAAGCAACACTTCACCGTCTTCTTCCATTCTCCTATAGACCAGCAGAGGAAAGAAAGAAACACGTTTGGCATCAGAAGACAGAAGTATCACATGGAGAGAGACAGAGACGGACAGACAAAGTGGAAATACTGACAGACAGAAAGTCAGATGGACAGACAGATGGATGGAGAGACAGACACCAATGTGCAGGTTACAAGTCACTGTGGTTGTCTGTACAGTTCAGTATGTGTCTTCTCTTCGTGAAGAACCTGTGCTTTATTGACTGTGCACACACCCTTTGCAGAGCAGCAAACAGCTGCAGTAATACTGGCCGTGTTGACAAAGCCTTACTGCACAAACACCGAGCTCGTATCTGCTACACACATCCCACTGCTCACATGCACACAAACAGGATTTGTCAAGTCAAGGGCCCACAGCTGGAGGTGATTTGTTTGTGTGTGGCTGTGGTTAGCAATGAATGTCACTTGATGCATGTAAGTGTTTATGCATGTCCTGAAAGTCTGTGCATGCACATTTACATACACTACAAGTTACAAGTACGTGTTAAGTATGCGCACTTATTTGTCGCCTGTGTGCATGTCCACTTATGAGTGCATGTATGTGCATGTATGCCTCACAGCAGCTGTCGGCACTTCATTAGTCTCCTTCGGATAGGTGAGGCAGCCTGGCTCTGCATGCACTGTGACAGCTATAATCTCACTAATTGGGATGGTGGTGGATTTGGTTTGAATCTGAGTTAATGTCCGTTCACCAGGCTCCCTTTGTGAGGAAATAATAAGGCCTGCAACTCAGCCATGCAACAGACGAGGACAAAAGGGGAATGGCTTGGCAAGCAGTTAAGCCCCCTCTTACTAATTAACAAAGGAGCACTGAGAGGAAGGATAGATGCATGGATGGATGCATGAATGAGAATTGTTGCTGACGCTGAGTTGGAATTCTAAAGAATTCGTAGCTCAAAATGATGTTGTTGCTAGTGGTGATGAATACTCTCAGAGAGTTCAAATGTAAGGCTGCAGCGACCTATCTGTAAATACAGTTTAAAAGCATCACAGGAGCAGTGAGGAGAAGCTTGGACTAAGCAATGTGTCACAATACAGGATTTTTCTAAAAGGAGACATGGGACATACATTAACACTTTTCAGATAGCTCATTTATCTTGCTAACACTGCAGCACTAATTACTCACTTCAGAAGTTTTTGCTAATGTGCTATGTGTGAAAACTAGATGTTAAAATATACAATCACTAATTTCTCTCCAGACATTTGCTGCATCACAAGTTTAGTCTTTGTAAGCAACAACTGAGCTCCAGCTGGGCTGTGGTTCTAATTTCTGTTACAGCTGTAACAGATGTTTACTGCCATGGGTTTGAATTCATCAAGCCTCTTAGTGATGAACAAATGATTTACAAAGGTGTCTTCTTTCCATTATAAGTAGCTGATTACATAGTTAATTAGAAGCACTGATGCAGTATAATCCTGTGTGACAATGTGAGGACATACAGTTACACTCTAATTACCATCATCTATAACCAACACCAATATCAATATTATCCTTCCTTGATGTTACAAAAAAAGTCTTTTTACTTAAATTCAGTACGACCATGCCATGAAATTAGTGATTGGGTCCTAAAGTCAGTCACAAAGAGAAATCAAGACAAAATTGCCTCTAATGCCCTTTTAGTGTAAAAAAACTAAAAAAGAAAGCCAACAGCATATATTTCTTTAATAGCATCCGTTATAGAAATGCTGCTGCGTCACTACAAAACAAACTGAAGTTGCACTTTTGCGATCTGATTACATGTAATCAAAATTCATATTCTCTGCAATAGCTCACCTCAGCACATCATTTTTCTTTTGCTTGGCAAGTCACAGTGTCATTTATTATGATTAAATCCTCTGGTCACTGACCCAGGACTCTTATTTTGCTGCACAAATTCCTCTACAGGGGTTTACTCTCTAAACAGCAGCTGCTCTTTGACAACTGAAATACTAGGGAACAGATTCATGTTGGCTTTACTTATCTCACTTTTCAAGCGATGGGTTGATGCTCATCTGGTCTTGGACAAGTTTTTTTTTGCCCAGCTTGAAGCAGAGTGTATTAGCCAGGTTTCTTCAGATAAACAGAGGCAGTAGAGCTCATGTTGCCGATACGCAGCTCAGAGTGAGTGATGATATGAAATATAATACAAAATTGTAAATCATCACTTTCCGAGAGGCTCGTTTGTCATAACAGCAGGGTGCTGATCAAATCATCTCAATAACAGATGCCAAATTGCTTTTAAAGACTAGGTGATAAAGAAGAAAAATACCTTACAACACTCATTTTTGGACCATACGCATTAAAATTACATGCTTTATTAGATTCTGCGGCTATAATTTTAGGCCTAAAAACTGCTATTAGGCTGTACACATAGCAGATAATTATGCAGGCGCAAACAAAGGGAAACACTCCACCACACCTCTCTCTCTCTCTCTCTCTCTCTCTCTCTCTCTCTCTCTCTCTCTCTCTCTCTCCATTTTGCAAAACTAAGAATAAAAAAAAAATGTAATGGTGCCTCTGCAATCATGTGCATCTCCTTACTATCCTAGGAGTTTTACTGCACTACTGCCTCACTACCTTCCAACTGTCTGAGTAAATATTAAATATAGAAGGTGAGGAGAGAGTTTGCACTCCCATTTAAAGAAGATGGGGAAAAAAAAACACTGTCATAGAAGTCTGCTTACAAACATTACTCCTGGGTCAGTGAGTCGAACAAACCAAGTGAACATTCAGTAAAGAGAATCCACTTAAATGGTCAGGAATGCTTAAGTGTGACGGGAGGGAAGAGCACACAGGAGATTAAGGGGCGAAGTTTGTAGTTCGGGAGACGTACACTATAAGACACGTTTGTTTTAGGTTTTCAGGAAATGTCAAGAGGAGAGGCTACAACTGAATGTACTGAAGACTGGACATGAAAAGTGTTAAAACTTTTTTTTTTCTTAGCCAGAGTCTGTATTTAGGTTATGTCAAAGGTGACATCTCTCGCTCAGTTGAGAGAATTTTAAGCAGGAAGAAAACTTTTGCTTCTACACATTCTTTGGCTGATCACTGGATCAAAGAGGAATGATGGGTAAGAGCTATCATTTGAGTTTTTTGTAATGATCCACCATGAGTGCACTTCTTGACACATCCGTCAGCCATATGCACATACATCAGATAAACCAGAGAGAATGACTTGTGAAATGCTGAAGAGCTTCGAGTAGATGGGGAAAGTGAGGACAATAATGGTCAAGCATCTTGGCATGTACGTACCATTAAAAAATCTTGTAAGAGCTCCACAGGGTTCAAGCTTGAGCAGAGTAAATTGGCCAACTATCCTGTGCTGTGTTTTCTCTGAACTGAATCCAATTAATTCCAAGAATCCCACGTACTACACCATTGTGGTGTGGTGTTCACTAGCTAGCCATACAGACTGTTTTGGTTTAATTTGCCCAGGGTTTAAGATATGTTTTTTTCAAAATATTTCGGGCACTCTAAAACAATGCTGTTGAACTGAATTTTCTTTGTGGTTCTTCTAACAATGGGAAATTACATCTAAAGAATTCAACAAAAAAACCTTTCTCTCAGGAATCTGTGTCCTGATTAGGCTGTATAATCCGCAGACATTGCTGTGAACAGTTTTCATTGGAACTAATTATTACCAAAGAAATAGTCCTTATGAGAACTGTTGACAGCGTGTGTGGAATATCCAGAGTATTCTGAAAATTCTATCAGGAAAAAAGATGCGGACTGAAGATTGCTGCTGAATATTTAAAAAGTAATTTCTAATTTGAACACAGCATATGGAATTCTATTAAACTCTACAGTATTGGGGTGATGACAGTAATCTCAGACATATATATATATATATATATATATATATATATATATATATCTCAAAGGCTTGGAATCATGTCACTAATTTACAACCATCCCAGTTGAAGTCCAGTTGAAGTCTCCAAAACCACACTGCTGACAGGGTGGTTTAAACAGCTGTTTAAAACTAATATGATATGTGTGACTCACTAGAGGAAACATGAGAAAACATGTTTTATGTTTTGTGGTTTGGGTAAACCGAATCTTGAAACACAACTCTGTTCATTCATTTAGAGAATCTGTGTAAGAAGTACAGAATTTAATTGAAAGAAACAAAACAACCACCAGTCCCTAATATGATTCTCTTATGATTGACATAAGGAAGAGGGTGACTTATGGAGACTTATGTTTCTCTCTGGGGATGTGTGCAGATTTGCTTGTGTGCATGCATGATAACTTTCGTGTGTGTTCGTGTACCTGAGCAGTGGGGCAGCGGACCGCTCCAGTGTCCGTTTAGCTGACAGGTGAGTGATGAGTCTCCTATGAGCTGGCGGTCTCCAGAGCAAGAATAGCGCACCGTGGAGCCAAATGTAAACTTCTCCCCGCTTATCACTCCATAGGGAGGTGTACCTGGGTTGCCACAGTCCACCTCTGCATGACAGAAGTGATGAAGGGAAATAAGATTATCAATGGATGAGTGAATGGATGAACGGATTAGTGCTGCATGACTCAACACACTTGATAAAAATCACTACTCACATTTTTATTGGTGCTGCTGACACACCCTGTAGTTTTTTTTTTTTTTTTTACTGTTAACCCTATTGAACCATTTGTGGATATTACTGTGCTTTTCACCTTCAACTATTTCATTGTCATAATAATTTTTCGCAAAAAACAATTAGTTGTACCATTGTATAGACTTTCTCTGTCACTTTATTATTCTTTTGACCTCAACGTATGTGGGAGCCGTCATTTAATCAGCTTAGTGTCATAATGCAAAATAAATTTCTGCAGTTTTGTAAAGCTAATTTCTTCACAAAGAGTCAGTGATGCCTGGGGCCGTGAATAAACATTTAAGACAGACTCCTGTGTATCTCTTTAATTACTATTGATAAAATAAATGCCGTGTGTCCTCTCTCTGCCATGAAATGAAGTGTTTTCTGAGCCTGCGTGCAAAATGTAGACGTTTACTTAAGATCATTTCACTTGAAAGAGGTCATTAATGTTGGCGTCCTCACAGGAAAGCAGGGCGCACAGTGAGCCAGGTGTTACAGAGCAACATTTCAACCTCAGATAACCCCTACAGTTCATAAATGGTTGTTATAATTTGAGCGCTTGGTTTTGAGGGAACATTAGCTATAGCCTGAACAACTGGTACTATGACAGTTTCCCCATTTCTCAATTAAGAACCGCGCAACATAACCATAAGCCACTGGGGCATTGAACATTACACAGATGTTCTCAGTCACAGCATTTAGCAACGTGTCTAAACTCTAGAAGCAAATGAGGACACAAGCAAGGTTGTGGACAATCAGTTGAGATGAAACTTTTCTCTTTTTGTATCTCTTACTATGCATACTAATTAACCATTGCCTAAAATGCACTTATTACAGAGAAAGGTGGATAGGTGAATGCACAGTGGACCAAAGTCAAAAAGATCAACACCTTTAATAACAGCATGAATATTAACAAGATTTATCAGTTTATTGGTGAGGTATATGAAAAGTAATCACTGTACCGATGCATTCTGGTAGTGGTTTGTCCCAGTGGCCCACTGGCTGACAGGTGAGCACTGATGAGCCGAACAGGTAATATCCTGGATTACAGTCGTAGAAGACCACGCTGCCGAATGTAAAGTTACCGTGTTCAATCTTACTTTCCCGAATGGAATTGGGAGGGATGCCTGGATCTGTGCAGTTTACCACTGGATAAAAAAAGAAAAGAAAAAAAATACAGTTATGCCACCATGAATAATTCAATTAGTTTAATCATAATGGGAGAATACAGACAGCAGAATACTGACAGCGGTCCAATTAATTTTTATTGCTGCAAGGATATTTCAGGAAAGACAAACGTTTTCAGTGCAAATTACTGCTGGAACTGCACAGTCAAATGATTACTTGTTGAACTAAAGGTTGAAAAAAGACCATACCCTGCATTGCTGTTGCCCTGAGTGCAGTCATGCCTATGTCTATTTATGTACTGACCAACGCATCTATGTACTTTTTATCTTACACATGCTGCAATATTGTAATGATGCCTTAACGGGTTCATGCACATCCTTTCATTGTGTTTTGCGGTGATATTGTAGATTCATTATTGATGTGTGGTTCAGGATATTATTGTACACTTGAAACAAAGTGAATATTCACTTCTTGACAGTGTTTCCGTACCATCTTATGAATACTGTATTTACAATCATCTCTGTACAGTACATAATGTTATCCGGTACTATAGTTCATATAAATCCACTGCACAGCAGGAGATGAAAAATTAACATACAGTGATTCTTTACTATGCCACCATACAGTACATATAGCTACGGCTCTGTCAAGGTTTTGTTATAATATTTACATTATTTATGTATGATGGGTTTCTATAATTGCCTAAATTATATGGACTGTAGTCATGTATATCAGGTTAACATTATCTAGACAAGTTGTATTCTGTCATGAATAAATTTACATTTTAACATGGCAGTGGTGTAAAAAACAAGGCAACACATAAAAGCATGCGTGGCATTCTGCCTGGTTGACTCCACCCAGTATCATCGCTGGGAAACTGACTCTTCTTTTCTGGCCTTGCAGTATTTTTTTTTTTTTTTTCAGTTGGCCTTATTTGCATAAGTGTTATCTGTCATGATGTGACTCACTTGTGAGTTAAAAATAGAACTGTCGATATGATCTGATCAGTGGCTTTTTTTTTCTGTTTACTCTACAAACAGGGAGGTAAGCTATATTTAAACATTGTCAGTAATTATAATAATGCATCATACTCGCTGTCCAAAATGGCAGAACCAAAGGCACATCTACTGTCACTAATTCACAACCATCCCTTTTGGAAGCAGTTGAAGTCTCCAAAACCACACTGCTGACAGTAAGGTTTAAACAGCTGGAAGTAGATTAGGGTGAAATTAAGTTCAGAGCAACACCAAATGAAATCAATAATGCAAATGTGAGAAAAAGCTGGCTTTATGTGAGAAACTTTCAGTGGGAGCAAACATTTTGTTTTGACAAAAGGGAGTCATGACATTTTAATATGATTTTACGATTTTGATCTTTACCAGGTCTGTCTCTTCAGTGCAATTCACAGTAATGAAAACTGTGTCTCTTCAAATCTGACTGCCAAGAAAGGAGATATTTTTAAATGGGCAAAGCCTGGCAAATCTAGCTTGGGTCGACTACTGTTCATCCAGTGGAATGAGACCAATTAAAACCACACTGGATCAATAAAATTCTTGTTAACTTTTAGTTAAAAAAAATAGTTATTTAACTACACATTTTTACATACATTTACCACATCTTGACACAACAACAAATATGTGTCAAAACCTGAGCATTTTCAAACGCAAATATGAAAAAGATTATTCTTCATGCCGATCTTCCATCATACTGCATACTGCAATGCTGTTTTCATTTTACTTTGGGAGCAATAATACAAATGGTAGAAAATAATTCTGGAAAAAAAATTGGCAAATTGTCAAAAAAAAAAAAAGGAAACATAAATAAAACGAAAATAAGCAAACATTTCTTTGGTATAGTTACACAAAACTTCTAGATTGCTGGCAATTGTAAACACACCACTAATGAGTATAACCTGGGCAAACTAAAATTGGAGACAACTAAAACACAGCAACCATCTGACAGTCCCAATAAGATGTCTTCCAGAATGTACTGAGCTTTCTTTCCTTCAAAAGTGATCTCTCCCTGCAGCAAGCCCCTTGTTAAAAACTGGCAGAAAAATTGGGGAAACAAATCCCCATTTACCCTCCCCTTTCCATACATTCTGCTGCAAGCTCATTATTGCTGTTTCACGGCTTTTGCTCCAGGGCCAGGGCTCCAGATGTTGCTGCCTAATGCTCTATCTAGAGTGGCTTTTTCCCAGTCAAATAGATAGTCAATAGAGATGGATATGTGAACACTACCTCTGTCCATTCTGCTTCTGTTGTCTATGTGTTCTTGCATGCTGGCGGTCACTGGCTGCTGATTTCTGAATGATCATGATACGTCAGCTGGCTGCTGAATTCTTGTGGTCACCATAGCCTCTGATTCCTGAACCATTACAAAGTACCTGCAAAAACCATTTCATTCTGTTCCAGCACTTTGGCTGGATCCTACTGCTTGCTGGCAGATACCTGCTCCACTGATGGCTACCTTGATTCACAGGAGCAGAATTAGATAGAAGTGGCTCCTGTTATCAAAAATTCAAACACATCGAGTTGTAGTGATAAACTAAGAGGAACTCTCTTCAGAAATCATCACTGCAGATGGTTAATGAGATGCACATGAATATGATGCATCTGCTGGTTCCAAATTCTTCTAACAATTCTTGCTTTTCATTCCCGCCTGAGGCAATGTGTGGGGTCTGAGCCTTAACTAAACATGCTGCTAGAAACAAGCAGCTCTTTAGTTCAACTGTCAAGATACATCTGCATCCTTCTGAAACTTTCAGTCAGCCCAGCTGTTATTCATTTATTCATTCTGCAGGAGCTCTGTAGCTGGACCTTACCTCTGCATGTTGGTGGCTGCTGGCTCCACTGGCGATTCGCCTGGCACTGGGCTGTGAAGGGTCCTTCCAGGGTGTAGCCTTTGTTGCAGGAGAAGCGCACCACGTCATTGTAGTTGAAGCCATCGCCTGTGGTGCGGCCATAGATAGGGCTACCGGGGTGACCACATGTGACAGCTGAAGTTGACACGCATCACCAGGGTACGTGTCGGACAGGAGGAGGTAGAGAGGAGGATGGAATATCAAAGGCAGCACAGAATGGATGTGAAGACACAAAGGTATAGAGAGAGAGAGAGAGAGAGAGAGAGGCAATTCAATAACAATGATCGATAGGTGATGTACAGTGACATCTATCATAGGAATATCATTATCATATAATTAACCTCAGAGGACAATGGTGGAATTAGGAATCAGGACGTGATCGATTGGGGAAGGGTATACAGCACATTTCAGTGCATCAATAGGCGAACAGGAGATTGGGAATCACATTATGGGAATATGTATTGACAATTGACTTCAGTGCTTTTCAAATGAATGGAGCAGGAAGCTTTTTAACAGTGATTTAAAGTAACATTTTTTATTCATGATTTATTTTAACAACAAAAAACAAATTATCATGTTTTTGACACTTCATTGTTTGGGAATTCAAATTTACATATATTCAAAGGTAACAAATTAAAATTCAAGAATGAAAAACACAACTGTCCACACCAGCTGTTTTCCATCTGAGCATGTCTGTGCTGAGAAATTCTTCTTTGTCACATAAATGTACCCTCAAACATAAACACACACCCACACACACAACTGCACGATGACAATTGCAGTCAACCAGGCAGTGAGAATTGATGTTAAGCTACTTACAGATACAAACTGGGAGCTGTCCGGACCAGTTGTGGTCTTGCTGGCAGATCCGTACTGAGGAGCCGATGAGCCTGAATCCAGGGCTGCACTGGTAGACCACTGTGTCTCTATAGCCAAAGTTTTCCCCAATCACCTGTCCATTTACGATCTGCTCTGGAACACCGCAGTGACCGGCTGCAGGTTGGTGGGGAAGCAAAACATACACTACTATAAACATATTTTACCATTCCATTTTGCTCAGTGCTATCTCTTTTTTAACAAGGCTGTGGATTTCTATACAGAAACTTGACCACGGCAAAGAAAGCAGATCCTGTAACACCACTAGTGTATTTTTTAACACTCTGCTGACAGAATAATGTTCTTTTAAGGCCAATGTGCAGGTCTAGTTTTTTGCATTACAAATCACAATGAATTATATCTGTCATTCATGTGGTGCAATACTTTAAATTTCTTGTATTGAAATTCTGGCCTGAAGTGGTGGCCACTAGACTGATGGACAACAGTTTCAGGGTAGAAACACAATTTTGATTGTGCTATCATGTTTGAATAACTTTGCATTTTGACAACTATATTATAAAATGAAATGAGGAAACTGGTGATTTAAAAGGTCTTGGAATTATAATACTGGCAAACAAAATTAGTTAGTGTATTCATGAAACATATTGGATTTGGAAAGCATTTTTCAGCTCATTATCTCTGAATTATTATTTCTAAATTCATATTGGCTTCGGCTTCACTTGTGGTGATTACTCAGCTTTCCTCATCTCCGGTAGACAGAGTGTGTGAATCTCCGCAGAATCTGTGCTAACGCTCCTGCGCGTAATCGTATTACTTTCAGCAACAATAAATCCTTTTCAGAGAGAGGGAATCTTGCTGAGATTTCCACTGCCACTTAAAACCTGGGAAATTGCCACTGACTGTGAGTCTGATTTCCCTAATTCACTCCTGCACCCAGAAACTCAGCCGAGCATTTTATTATTGGACTCCAGTTGAGAGCAGCCAGATTCTATGAAGATAGTGCTGAAGTAGGCGACTATACTGAGAGGTCCTTGGATATGTTAGCCCTGACAGTCACTTTGCTAAACAAAAGTGAGGTGCCCTTCTTTTAATGAACTATACCACTCAAGAGCGGAGCTTAAATGCTGGCGCCACAGGGTTGATAAACGGACTAATGCATCTGTCAGGGAAATCGTCACATTCTGTTGCTGAGTGGGTTTGAATACGGCTCAAGTAATTACCTGTGTCTCATTTTCTTCCACAGTACTGAGCTGTGATGAGCTGTGGTAAGCTCTGTTGTAGCATATTTTCTTGGTTATATATCTTAACAACAGCTCAAATTGTGCTGGTACAGCTTGGCAACTGGCTCATAGTTGCAGGCCAGCTGTGCGCTCGCATATTTAACGTTTTAGAAACACCAAATTACACTGACTCTGAGGCATTGCTGTACACCACCACACTCCAATTAACTAAAGGTAGTTGCAAAATGGGATTGCTTTTTTTTTTTTTTTACCTTATGATCCACAAAGTCTGAAATAGTCTGATATGCGAAAGTCCAAAGGAAAATATAAAGTGGCAGTGTTGAGTACCAGCATGATATCAGAACCAGACAACAAAAACTGGTATCTTTTTAAATATTGCAGTATTTGGTCATACACGACTGGCAACAGGAACTATTATAGCCACCCCCTGCTTCACCATCTGGTTCTATTCTGGGCATGGTGGCACCCGCCAAAAAAAAAAAAAACCCTTACGTTCTGTCTGGACTCTGGACATATCACCAATGTTTGACCCAGGTCAAGACTGTCCTTCATAAAGTTAAATAGAACATTGTAGATGGTGCTTACCCAGGCAGTGAGTCTCCATCCCACTCCAAAGACCGGACAGGAGACACTCTCTAACCGTAGATCCACTTAAAACATAACCAAGGGTACAGCTGAAAATGGCTGATGCTCCAAAGGTAGTTTGGGTCCCAATTTTCTTCCCATTAGGAGGAGTGGGCAGATCGCTACAGGAAATGACTGCAATATGATGAAGAGGACCGTTAAAAAGAAAAGGGAGGAGATGGAGAGGGCAGGGAAGGAAAGAGCAAGAGTAAGAGAGAAAGAGAGAACAAGAGAGAAAAAGAAAGAGGAGTGGGAAGCTGGCTTACATCTTCAGAGTCAATGGGAGAGCACAGTCATTTACACCCATCTTACCGACCTTAATGCGATAAAAGAGTGACCTGTACTATTTAATGGGGAGGATAATGATGGTGTTTGCCTTTGTCCCAGCATCTTTCATCATGCTGGCTTGCATCTCCTTTTGCCATTACACAAGCTATTCAGCTTTTTTGCTTCTCAAAACATAGTTCCCATGGCAGCACAGAAAAGCTTTTATTTCCCATTTCTACCATAAACACTATCTATCCTAGATTGAGACGATAATAGGCACTGAGCTGTTGATGAAGTGAGCTATGAATGAGGTGTTAATTTGACTTTGTAATGTGACAATCAATGAATCTAGTGTACTAAAGGTGAGCTAGGACATAGGTTTCAGAATTCCTTTCTATTCTATCTTTCCTAGCAAACACATATGCAGTCTGTGGGATGGGACTATATTCTGAAAGCATGCATCCACTGATGTTTTTCATAATAATACAATGACAGAATGAAAATAGAGATAAAGGAGATTTGCATTTGCAAACTTCTGTGATTTTTGTTGTCACTTGTTTGTTGATTTAAATGACTCACTTTTACACCGGGGCCTCTCGCTCCTCCAACTCCACACCCCATTGGCCAGGCACTGGATGTGGGCGGGGCCAACACGGTAGTATCCGGGATTGCACGTGAAGATTATTTTAGTTCTGTACTCGTAGTGTGAACCATTGACGATCCTCCATTTCCCGTGGTCCAGAGAGAAGGAGCTGAGACTAGGGCACATAATGACTGAGCCACAGAACAATAAAAAAAGAGGGGATGGGGTGGAGAGTGGACATTGTTAGTTTTACATTATTCAAATGGGCTGACTTCAATTTCTTCTCTTATCCCTTGTACACACACTGCTAAGTCAAAACCCATAAACATATGTAACAACCCAACAGTGTAGAGGAAATACAAATAGCTGCAAGGAACATTTTAATCAGGACATTAAACCAATCAGTGTAATATGTAAATAACTTCTCTGCAGTTATGGCATACAAATGTTCTTCCGCAACAAAGTTGTTCATGACACGGCATGGCACTCTCTAAAACCAAATGAGTTTCAGAACAAACGCTGTTTCCCTTTTTGTTGTGAGACACATATACAGCAGGGAATAGACATTGGTCTCAGCAGTAAACAATAGTGTCAATCACTCGTTACACCGACTTACAGAATTGGAGGAGTTGCACTGGCATGTAAAATACTCACCCCAGCGCCAGCTACTGAATTCCTCTACACCATTATTCTCCCTTTCATCCATCCGTCTAATCGCTATCCGACAAGTTTTTGTAATGAAACCACAACTGATGGTTCAGTTGGGACTGGAGTCAACATTTCATGACACCTTCCCATACAGTGGAGCATCTTGTTAAAACTGTTTAAAAACTATTTCCTTCTGTCTTCAATACAGCTGTCAAAACTTTAAAATCAGCGTCTTCTCCATAAATCTTTCCTATCCCCATCTTCCACCTTCTCCTTCCCACCACTCAACTGTGACTTGGGTTCCCGCAGTTCCCCGATTTCTCTAAATCACTCTCCCTCCTCCTCTACATCCTGCCTCCTTCCCCCAACATCCTCTACTCACCGATGCATCGGGGTATCTTGTTGTGGTTGCTCCAGGTGCCGTCTGGCTGGCAGACTGTGGTCGTCAGCTCTTTGGAGGAGAGCCGGTAGCCACTGTTGCAGAAGTAGGTCACCCGTGTGCCGACGGAGTAATCAGCAGCTAGCACACCTCCGTTCACTGGCGCGGTGGGCACACCGCATGACACAGCTGCAGGCAGCAAGAGGACGGTTGTTGACACTCATGTTTATGTTTATGTTTACTCATGTTTTATTTTCAAGTGATTATACAACATTATGAAAACATAATTATGAATATTATATTCCATTTGTGCCACATTCTGTAAATAGAGCCCCCCTAAATCTTACACACTGGACCTTTAATGGGACGGAAACATCATTAACGAAATGAGTAGCATCTGTGCTTTTTCCTCTATGACGTCTCAAAAAGTCTCAGTGTCACGACGACACGCGTGCAGCATTTCACATGTCTTGAATTGCAAAACAATACGCCTACCACATGAGCGCAGTCGACATGTTATGCATTAGCATTCCAGAATTTATGCCCACTGAGTGCATTTATAATAATGACACAGGAACGCCTGTGTCATGTCACCGAGTCATTTACTGTATATATTATAGGCCAATAAATCCATACAACCGCTCTTGAAAGCTCACTAGAGAAAGCATGACAGTATTATATATAGGACTGGCCCCTTGAGGAGAAATGTATCCAGCCACCTCAGAGTAAAAGTAGTCACACACACTGCAGAGAAATGTGTTATTTAAATCTTAAAAGGTTCTAGAATAACTTGATGTAAAGACAGCTGACAAGTAGCTATTCAACCACGTTAGTGAGACGTATACATATAGTTGGGATAATGTTTAATTACTTTTTTCCATTTGTCAGAAAACACACTAAAGACTTATTTTTAATGAACCTACTTAGAGTGACTAGGACAACCAATAATGTAACCAGCAACACTAACTTTTCCTGGAAAATATATAAGCACGACACAGTCACACATAGAAATCCTCCCACGCAGCACTGTGTCCTTGCCCCCACACAGACTGAATCTGGGTTATGATGGCCTCAGAGCTTAAACCAGAAAGAAAGCTCAAGCTAGTAGGTGTTTATCATCAGAGCAAAGTCAGATGGAGCAAATACGGCGGGGGAACTGACACCACTAAATGGGAAAAGGTATGCAAACACACACGCACATCATAAAAAGGAGCAGGAACGGTAGCTGCACACTGTGATACATCAAAGGTGAGAATCCACCAATATGGCCCGAAGACATTAAATTGGCCCTCACCACCCCCTGAGAGAATCAATCAACATTCATTTGTGAGTACTGCTAAGTCACACTCTAATAGACTCTAATCACAACACTTTGCTACACTGCAGATGGAAAGTTTCGACGCTGGAAGATTGAACACTTCATCAAAGCTTAGAAGGTCTAAAACATTACTTTAGATCAGTGTTCTTTGCATGCACGAGCAACTCTGATCGATACATGTACACGTATATTGTCAAGATATCATGCATAGATTGGAAAGAATGAAGGATTGAGCATACTGAAATGTCTTGACCATCTACTGGATAGCAGATGGACAGCATCTGTATGAATATATTACATAGTTCTTTCACAGCCCCAGAATTCATGTGCTTGAGAAAAGCCGTGTGCAATTATTAAACTAACAGAAGTAATCACAGGTGTGAAGTGTTTTAAATCATTTTAAAGTACATGGCATACGTATTTTGATTTTACTGCATCATGATAAAATTCAATTGAGCACGCCATCTGTTGCTGTTTGCTGCTGCGTCTGTGTGAGTGTGTGTGTGTGTGTGTGTGTGTGTGTGTGTGTGTCTACGGTAGTGCACGCAATCATGCACACACGTAAACGCACACGTTTGACATGTGCGCATCAAAGAACCCAATTAGTTGAGTGAGACCCAACAGCAGCAGACACTGCATGCTAATGGTGAGTTAGCCAAAGTAATTTGAAGAAGTGGAAATTGACAGAAGAAGGGAGGATTGATTTCTGTTTCCTTTCCACCTGACGGGGTACTGGCTCTCAATCAGGCTGGATTCAGTTCAGCTGCTAACAACACAGAAATAGAGCTCGGGCTGAGACACTTGGGTGCCTTAAGCGCCTGCCTGTCTGCCTGCTGAGCGTAGGGCAGAGGCGGTGACCAGAAGAACACGAGAAGAGACAGGCTGGAGTTGGAAATAAAAGGCTGTCTGGGCTGATGTGCTCACCTTGACATGCGGGAACTGGCACGTCCCAGGCGTAGTAGCCATAGGTGGTCTTCTTGCACACAGCCGTGCCCTTTCCGATTAGCTTGTAGCCCCTGTCGCAGGCCCAGCGCACCATGCTGTTTAAATGACCCCCGGTCTGGCTCACGACAAAGCCATGTTGTGGGGAGTCTGGGGTGCTGCAGTACATTGCTGTAATGTATTGAGGAATTAAGGAACATGGGAGAGGAAGGGGGGGATGAGCAGCGAGGCAATGGAGAGGAGAGAGAAACAAGGGAGACGATGAGAATAAGAAAAGGACAGAGAACATGACATATTCACGAGAGAAAACCAGTAAAAAAGGAGAACAAATAAAAATGGAGAGGGGCATTAACAAAGCGCCTCTTGAGAAAGACTCAGGTGAACATTTTAGTCACAGTAAGGCCCCATTTTAAATGCAGAAAGATAATGAAGGAAAATGCCTGAGGAGTGTCACATCTATTTAGCACTCGGGCTGTGTGCCACATAAAGGAAGTCCTCAAAATCACATTATTACAATTCCTCTGTGGCCTATGGGCATGCACACATTCACTTTGCTTTAACACATGCAACACTGGTGCATCCTCCGGGTTATTTGTTACCCTTCCAAACCCTTCCTTTCCCTCATCTTACAGCCCATCAAACACAAAAAGAGAAAATTTCGCTTTCCGGAATCTGAGCACTGAATGGCTGATGGGACAGGAAATCTAAGAGAGGGTTGTGTGTGCTTCACACATGCTGTCAAACATTGCTTCAAATCAGCAGGACTGGGCGAGAGCAAGACAAAAAGACAAACACTGGAGTTTAATTCAGTTCCTGTTCAAGTCAATCAAATCAAGGAGGAGTTTTCTTTACAAAATTTATCACACCAACTTGCTTTCACAGTAACATGCTTATGTATTAAATATAATGGAGAGATGCAACATGAAAAATTAATATCTTTTGTGCTTTTTTTCATTACTATTGATGCATTTCAATGGAAGAAGATTCTCTATGCAGCTCTTGCTTAGCACCACTTGCTTTATTAAAGAGCTAATTAAGAATTTAAACACCATTTTGAATTAAGGAGTGTGAAGGAGCATGGAAGTCTTTCAGTGACATTCTTCTTGCCTCGTGTTTTTTGTGTATGAAAAACATCTCTTACATTGAGACATTATAATTTCTATTATAATATTATATTTTTTGTAAATGAACTAATATTAAAAACGAAATAATACCCCAAAACAATCACAGCATACTGGGATAAAAATCATGGGGTCACATTGAATCCACAGTAAAATACACAAGCGGCAGCAGAGAGGGTTCAATGACTATTTTCCCCTTTGTAATGTTATCACTGATTCAATTGAAGTGTCACCACACAATGCATAAAATATAAACGCTTGACTTGTAAGCCCATGACTTTCATCACTTTTCTGTAGCTTAGAGACTAAACATATTCAAACGCACTAATAAAAGGAGGAAATATGATTATAAACTGGATACATACTTTGATACTCACCCACGTATCTGATGTGGAAACCACGTCGGTTGGTGCCATGATCAGAGGACCAGCGCAGCAGGAGCTGGTGGCCTGTGGTGGTCAGGCTGAAGGGTGTCTCAATGTCACCGCTGAGTGACGCCATGCTCTGGCTGTAGATGTTGGGACCTGAACACAAAGACAGAAAGACACAGTTTCCCGGAAAAAAAAAAAAGATTAATTAATGGAGACAGACACGGACAGGCATCAATTATTTTACATAATTACATGACATTACAAATAGGCTAGTGAGGACAACACAGTAAATATTAATAGAATTTCTAACTGACATATAATCACGTCATAAACCATGTAGAAAGACTTTTAGCTCTAAGACACAATATCCAGAATGAATGCATGCTTAAAAAATGCTGCAAAACAAAAGAACAAGGAATTATGGTTGTTTTACTGCAATGCATTACTACTAGCTTACTACATTTTTACCAGTAAACACAACCACCAAACATCCAGCAGAGCCCACCATCAAATATTTCCAAGATGTCAAACTCTTTTTCTGTCTGAAAGAGTTCGAAATGAAGAGTGATGTTGTAACCCTTCTCCACGTTGATCAGCCAGGAGCACATCTGGAGATTGGGGTAGTGTTCAGGGTAGCCTGGACTCAAGATCACCCCGGTTGAATCAAATCGGACCTCGTGGGCTGGACATTGGACTGGAAGAAGAGAAACAGGATGAGAACAAGGCAGCACTAGAAGTAGACAAAGAGACTGTGAAAGAACAACAGAGAAATAGAAGAGAGGAGAAAGAGGGAGATGGAAAAATCCAGCAGAGGCAGAAAACAGAAACATTTTTATCGGACAGGAAATGGAAGGCAGAATTACAGAAAAGGCTAGATGAGCCGTGGCTGGATGAGCTGAGCACGGCTGTCTTCCCTTTCTTCACCCCGATGCTCTGACAGTAGAAATTACATTGAAAAAATAACTAGTCCTGAAACAATTACATTTCAGCTAGACTGATATTGCACCTAAGGGCTAAGCTGGTGAGTTTGCTGTTGTCACTAGACTCCCCTGATATCAATCTATCAAATAATAATACTCAGTAGGTGAGACAGCCTACTTTGTATGGAAAAACTGTGGTGTGTAAGGCTGTGCGTGTTTTTCTGTGTGTGTGAGTTCATGTGTATTAACTCAGAGCATTCCCTTCATTTCCTGTAGGCTGACATGTCTGAAATAATGACAGGCTATGTTTCCTTTTTTTTTTTTGCTCTTGTGCTGGTATCAGAAGTTTCTCTTCTGGGCCACTAGTGGAGAAACATGTTGCATATAAAAGGTTAATGCGAACCACTGTTCCAGATAAAAAGGTCACCGGAAACATTGGGACATATATCAAGAAAAAAATGCAGAAGGAAAAAGAGATTTTTAGCAGTATGGATATTCCCGCTGGCGAGTCACTGCAAAAGTTTCAACCAGAACAGCATTTGGCTCAAAGATAACAGATAGCAGATATGGTCTCCAAAAATGAATATATATGAATATATGTGTATATATATATATATATATATATATATATATATATATATATATATATAAATGCCCATGGCATACAATCACATATTATAGAAATATAGAAATACTGTATAAATTAAGGAGGCAATAAATCTCAACCCAATCTATTCAGACGATAAATTAACACAGCAATTTATTATGAAATAGCACATTTTCACTACCATTGCTTGACAATTTAAAGAAAGAGATCAATATTTTCCAATGCATATTTGTATGAAGAATATGCTGATCAGCTTTTCTTTTCTGCATTTCTCAGAATTTATTTCCAACCAAAGTGTTTCTTATATTATTGTGTTTATCATATTCTTATTCTATGGACATTTTTTAAAGAGCTGGCCTTCTTCCTTCTGGTCATTAGTCAGTGCTAACACCAAAGTTCTAGAGCATAAGTTGAATTTCTTCAAGAAATTACACTTTGGGTCCATGGAAATGATATATTTATATTTTACAAGCCACAAGGGCAGAAGATACAACAAGAAAGTTGAAATTTCAAGTCCTGACCCCTGAAAGCATTTTCTTTTCCACGCTAAACACAGTGAAGACACAAGGCTATACTGCGGGGTAGTGGGTGGGTCAGGTCAGTCTGTCATTTTTAGCTAGTTTCAGTTAGATTTCTTTCTTCTTTCTTTTTTTTTTTTTTTTGAAATGGGTAGTAATTTAAAGACATCCACACTCTGCCAAAAGTAAAGTTTGAGTGCAGTCTATGCAGCTGGAGAGACTTTGATTTTGCATTTGAGATGAAAAACTGTCTGTCGTGTTCAATTTTAGCAAGAGCGTTGATTCCTCACTGTCATTATGATGGGATTTCAGAAATGGGGTCTTCAGTTGGGGCAGTTACATCAGTTCACATGGCTGCTTCCTCAGCTCTGTTGTCAGTAGGAGCCTCTGCTTCTGCTGCTGCGAGCGGTAATATTTGTCACACAGCCAGCACAAATTCAGATGAAAAGAAATGTGTGATTGCCACGAACAATTGCTAATTTCCATTCTTCATTATTTTCCTACACATTATCAGACCAGTGGTTACCAACCCAAAAACCCATTCATACACTGTACACAACTTACTTCTGCAGCGCTGTTTTCCAAATTGACCGTTTTTTAAGATTTACATCATGAAATTCACTCACTTGACAATATCTAATGTACTGTGTCAGAGCCATCTTATCCAGAGTTTATTTTTAAAATAATTGAGCCCCAATACTTGTTTAATAAGCTAACGTTGCCAGGCAACAAGTCTATCCAGTAAGCACAGTTGTGGCTTAAAGTGCTTTGCCTCAAACTTTAGGTGCACGGATTAATGAAATGAATCATGAGAGGCTTAAAACTGTTTCTCAACATGTCAATGCTGCTACTTTTAGGACAGGCTTTTAGAGGACCATGATGGGATAGGAAGCAATCTGAGAGCAGAATGAAGCTACATAATGTATTCACACGGTGGATGGGATACAGGACAAATGTACCTCTGTACCTTAGTGAAACAAAAGGCAAGACAGCCAAAGTACAGTTAATAAAAAATAAAAATTAAAAATTAAACAACTGTTTAAAGACAAATTCAGCAAACATGACCAAATATTAATAGTCTACTGGTATTCCTTATTTAATTAGCATCTCATATCAGGGGAATCAGTATTTAAAAAGTCAATATATATTTTACCAAACTATCTTTAGCGAGACAGCGAGTCAACCACGTACTGAAACTACTGCTATCATGTAAGCACTGTGTCTAAAGAAAGTAACGGTTGTGTTTAGCTGTTAAACAAGTTAACGCATGTCAACATATAATGTAGTTTGAAAAGGACTGGCATTTGTTAAATTTTGCCAGCACTGCAAAACATGTAATTCCTTGTGCAAACCACCAAATGTTTATTGTTTTACTGAGCACATTGCATATGTGGAGTGACACATATGGAATGACAATATCATGACAACTGCTGGCGTTGTCGCATCAGAGACGTCCCACAATAAAGCCCGCACCTACATGTAAAGGCCAGATTAAGTTAGAGCAGAAACTGTTCATTAGATTTCTGGCAGACATGTGAAAATCAATATGACAACATTTAATGGGGCAGACTCAACCTCAGGTGGTATGATGGTTTACTACAAACACAGCAGTCAACTCATTGTAGCTCTATCCTTGATCAAAGCTACTGCATAACCTCGTAGGCTTTCATAGTCATCTTAAAATCAGGGCTATTTGGGGTAAAACCGCATAGCCATGCAAGGACATTTCTTAGTGTTAGCTTATGAGCACAAATGACAATTAACAGAAGGGTTGACAGCAAACAAAAGCAAATGGGAAACACAGGAGAATTTTTCCTGCCCCATCGGCAAGCTGCTGACAGGAAATGGCCCTGTACAAGCTTACACAGTAGCAGTCTTTGGATGTGAATAGCAGGTCAACTCAAATTAAGTTCAACTTTACATGTCCCAAGGAGAGCAATTAGTTTCCGCTAACTGTGGCACAAGTGACATAACATATCCGACACAGGAAATGCAATGAATTCTTGATGACAATAATGAGGTGATCCATGAAATGTCAAACAAGGAATTACTAAACCAGACAGACCTAAAATAGTCTTACCTATGTCAAGCCTTCAAGGCAGGTTTTAAGGAGCAGATCAGCCAAGTCCTTTATGACGCCAATCTGACACACACACACTTCAAATATGTCTATCACACACAGCAGTACACTGTGCATTTTTCTATTTTCTAATTACCTCATTTCGGTATGGATTTAACCAATGAAATCTCTCCAGTCTTTTCACACATCTCTATCTTTATATATACAATATTTAATTGGTCTAGTTATCGTATTTTATTTCATCTGACTAAAATGACTTATTGTCTAGGTAGTGTACAACAGAATTTACTATGATGTATAAAAGGTCCAGTTTCAAAATAGTTTATAACATCACAAATTCTGGTCTGATTTCTGGAGTGATTGCCTTTCATAAGAAATCAACTGAAAAACAATTTTGTGTTCTACCATAAGAGTCCCAACATGCTTTGCCCATCAGGATTTGCAGGTTAACTCAGTCACTTAAATGCTGTGAAATTATTTCAAGTACATTATGTGAGCTTCAGCTGATTGAGCTAGTTGGTCTTGGCAGAGCTTTGTGTATCAGTAACACATGAGAAGGTGAGCTGGCAACACCAACACAACAAAAGAGCTGCAAATATCTTCCAGCACTCTCAAGTAAATGAGTGCCCTCGCTTGGCACAGAAGAAACAGATACAGTAATTCCTAAATATTTCTATTGTTGCTGATCTGCTACATTGGTCACTATCAAAGGAAGGCATCAGAAAGCATGTCACTGTAGTTCCATTACTGTCATGGTTTAAGTGATTGTACATCTGTATGTCAGACAGGTAAGGATACAGTATAAAATGAAGCTGTTACTTCCTCTCTTTTCATTCTACACTGCCTAACAAGCTAATAAAATGCTGCAGGACTCTTCATACCCTTATGCTTTGAAAATTATTAATTTAGAAATGTTATGGGCCAATGCAGCACGTAGCAGTAAACGAATCAAAGCACAGAAACACTTATATCTTTGAAAAAAAAAAATCCTGTGCTTTTGGTCTCTTTGACCTTTGTGCATACGCTAATAGAGCTTTTCACTACCAGTGCTGCATGTAGCCTTTATGAATAAAATATAAGAATACAAGTAGCTTTCTAGATCCTGATTTAGCAGTCAGGTCACTCTTGACTTAAGTTTACATTACTTCATTTGTTGCTTTACTTGTGGCACTTTCCATACACTAAAATGAAATCAACCAAATTCAAACTTGTAAGAGCAAAACAGTGTTCGCTGCAAAAAAACACTATGGGGTAAGAACCAAGATATCAAGGCAGGCATCAAATAATAACAGCCAGGGATGAGCAAATAGGTTCCAAATCACTAGTCCTCTTTCTAATGCATGCTTTATGAATGCAGACTCTGGTTTGTTGTGCATCTGTCATGCCTTGATCACACGTCCAATGCGACACTATAGTTTCTGAAGTAAGAAGACAGAAATGCTCATCAATCAAGGACTTATAAAGGATCAGGGCACTTCAAAGATGCCTATCCACCAGGAATAGAAGGTTTGTAGAGCACTCATGGTGAGAGATGTATTGGCAATTGACAGGCAGGCTTGATGGGCATTTGTTTTTGGTCTAAACAAAGTCTCTGATGCAAACAATTATTTCCTCTCTTTGCTTCTGTTTGAAAATACATCTTTAAATAAACATGGTAGGGAGACATTATACATCAATCAAAACCCATGGGGGCCATCTGAGCAGGGATTAAGAGGCATAAATATAAGCTTATAAAGTCAATGTATGACTAGCCCAACCTTTACGGTAGTCCCTGCTGATCTGTACCCGTTTTGTAACCGATCCCTCACAGTCAAGTGCTGGTTCTGGGCGAGCAGAGGCCCTGATCTAGGTCACTTCAGCATTCCAACTCTGTGAGTCTTGGATAAATTAGAATAGAGATGTTTGCCACCAGTGAGCCTGCAGAGGGGCCCTGCTGCCAGTCTGTGAAATGATGCATCAACAGTCGGTGCTGCTGACTGCAACCAACCTTAGCAGAGTGGTGTCAAGCACACACCAAAAAAGTCATACATAACTGGAACATGACATGTATCGTTAAACACACATGAACAATCAGCACAATAAGAGGAATACTTGAGGTGCAAAGACAAAACATTCATAAAGCTTCACAGAAACATGAAACATACACGCCAGACTAAAATCGCATCGCTGAATAAACCAACCTTGACAGACTGGTGGGGGCCCATCCATCTGTAGCCTCTCCAAGCCGACAGGTCAGAATTCACTGCCTCTACCAAGGTGAATCCTGGCAGGCAGGAGTACAGATAATGTCCTCTGCGAGGTATTTACAAATCAAAGAATCAAACACACACACAAACACAGAACAGAAGTGGACACGAAAAACATATCCATCCATTCAAACGCCCACCCAGCCACAACACACACACACATACACACAAGCTACACACACACACAGAGAGCTAGGGTTAGTAAAAGCCTCTCAGAACTAGCACTTGAAAAGTAATCAACAACACATTTTCTAATGAAGATCGACACATCCCTTAGCTAGCTGAAGAACCAAAGGCACTTATTACATTACAGAGCGGCAAACTTGCACACGCCACACACAAAATCAAAATTATTCACCCTCAAAGATGCAAATTAAGACAAATAGTAGCCACATGATTTCCACTTCAGATTCAGTTCAAGTATTGAAACACAAACAGCTTACATGGAGAGTTAATTAGGCCTGCCCTCAAACTAATATTTTATTGCACGAAGCACAAAGAGATACTCAAAAGGAGGGGAAGAAACAGAAGAAGGAAGAGCAAAGAGCAAGAAAGAAAGTGAAAAGGAGAGAGACACATTGTAAACATCTTGCTGAGCGGAATTATTATAGAAAATGTACAACACGTCAAATGAATATGTACTCTGATAAAAAACAACAAATTCTGAAGTGGACAAATGGATTACAGCCACAAAAGGTAGGGAAATAAAGAGCAACAGCTAACATAAAAATCCCAACATTGATTTCAAATAGCAAACAAAGGATTAAACTTACTGGGAATGACTGAATAAATGAATGGTTTAACCATTTAACATGTCTAATAAAGTTATTTTTTCCCTCTGTCCCATAGCCGTCCAAGCAAATACCCTATGTTCAGGCAAATTTATTTTATTACGCATTGTCCCTTGCCAGTAAAATTGCTAAATAAAAATAAGATAAACCTATTTCCCTCAAACTGCCATCATCGTTAGATAGTACAGCATGCTTACAGGAGAGGGGGTGGCTGACATGTTCTCAGCTGATATCCTGTTGGTGGGGGCGACAAATACCGAAATCTGCAACACTGTATGGACTCAAGTAAGAAAGAGGAGAGAGCGTGTGTACGATTTTCTATTCAGCAATATTCTTTACGCCCCATCAAATTCTGAAACTTGATTAGATCATAAATTGCCACCTTACTTCACTGAAAAACCACGCATCATCAAAACCAATCAATTAATTTAGTTGGAGATGGGGGACATTTTATTATTAATCAGCTTCTTTTCAAGGGGGCGTTTTAATAGTGCAAAAGAAAAATAGACATAAGAGGGCATTCATCATTTATCATTACACAGAACTGGAAGCAATACCATGTAGCAAAATGAGAAAGAAAAATGACTATAAAAAAAGGAAATTAGGGCGCTCTTCAAATAGAAACCACAAGGCCAATATCCTCTGTACATTTGCGAATCTTTTGTTACAACAGCAGAGTCCAGCAATGTGGAGAATTGAAAATCAAATGAATAAGGGTCATTACAGCAGTACAGACAAGGTCTTTACTGCCGCTTATCAAAAGGGTGGTTACCGTAATAGCAGCACAAAGAAATAGCTATGCTGAAGTCGCTGTGGAACTTGATGAGAATTTCACTGGCTGTGGTATACACCTCCTGTACAGAGCTTCCGCTGAATTGACCGATCTGAGGTGAGCCTGGTCGGTCCATCCTGAAACAGAGATATTAAAGAGGTGCAGTGTAGTCGGTGGAGTGAGAGAAGAGACAGAGAGAGGAGAGAGAGAGCAAATTATTTAAGAATAAACACCAGTAATATCTGCTGGGATCAAAGAGCACCTCTGGTTATCCTCAAGCAGTCTTAGGATCAAGATTTTAGATCTGCCAGAATGATCTCATCTAAGAAAAAGTTCTTACATTAATCAAACAGTGTCAGGAACGTTGTTATACAGAACGATGAGGTGCATAGTGCTGAAACTTTTGCCCTCCAGTCATGTTACATATTGATGGGGAATAAGGTTTTGAGGGATAAATCAATCGCACAGAATTCTACAAAATGTGCAAATCCACACACAGTTTGCCGCTCTTTCTTGTAAACATTCCTTTAAATTGGACAGAGATTGTTAATATTCAGTGTGTGTGTAAGCATAATGAGGATATATGGTTATCACTGACCCCATCCCCTGTGACCCTGAAAGGATAAAAGATTAGGAAACATAGTGGATGGTTATCACAAAATCCTACTGTAAAGCCCTCGAGTGAATAACATGACGTATAAGGAACTGTAGCCCTAGAATCAAAATTCTAATTGAATCATAATGACCTTGATTCCTCACCCAATGGAGGGTCGGAGAGTTGGCCGTTATCTGTGAAGATATGTCCATGGGATTACCATTCCCATCGTCTACTATACTACAGCTATGGCAGTTTCAAGGCAGTTCCTGTGACATGTCCACACTCACAAAGATGACTTGATTTACAATAAATGTCAGCAAAAATATAGCAAAGGTGTGACAATAGTAATATGTTTCCAGTGATGAAAATGAGTCTGCCAAGCCTCCAGGCACCTACAAATTAAAAAAAAAACAGAAGAAAAGAGGCTAAGGCAGCTAATCTACCATTGGCATGATGCCAGTGGTGGATGAGATTCAATTCCTGAGATGCTGAAGGCCTCAATGTTGTCAGCCTGTCGTGTTGATTCCTCGTTTTGGCAGTTGGGGCTGCATCCTCACTAAGTTACTATGATCGACAGACCTTCAATCTAATGAGGGTACAATGTAGAGTGAAATTGACATTGGCATAGCACGAAATGTCCTGTTGAAAATGGTTGCCTGAAGGTGAAGTTCTCAATTTACAGATACAAAGAGTTGAAATGAGCTGCCTGTGCAGGCTCGGGTCACAGAGTGAATATTTGAAGGAGCTTGGGGCAGACCTCCTGCTCTACTGCTGCTCCCAAAAGAAAGCCAGTAGTTCAGACATCTAAATTAGACGCCTCGCACACCCTTCCAGTGGAGTTACATCAGGTACCTCCAACTGGAGAGACACAGGGGCAGACCCAGAGCAGCTTATATATTCCAGCTGGGCTGGGTGGACCTCAGATCCCCAGGTTGGAGCTGGAATGAAGGAATGAATAGTGGCTGTAAAATGGATGGACAGATAGACGAGGGTTGGCCTGTATGACAATATATAAAATATTCTGCAAGATGACTAAGATTCAGCAACCTGTAGATGTTCTTTTGCCCTTGAACTGGCAGAAAAGGTAGAGAGGCATTATTATCTTTAAA
This sequence comes from Protonibea diacanthus, assembly GCA_028641955.1. NCBI lineage: Eukaryota > Metazoa > Chordata > Actinopteri > Sciaenidae > Protonibea > Protonibea diacanthus. Next base: position 9,267,595 of record CM053983.1, on the reverse strand, counting down.
CCTTATTTTTATCTTAAACTTTATGTTGGGTAATTCATGATGAAAATGTTAATATTGTATCTATAGGATTTTTGCATCTATGTGATGATACACCTTGGTTTGCAGTCTGGTGTATTTTTCAGTGGATTAGTCTAAACCCGCCATAACCCACCTGGTTATTGTACTGTAAATAGAATAGAATAGAATTTTTCAGCAAATGTATTATATCATGACATCCTCATCGCAACATAAAACTACATCTACTGTGAATATTTCTCCATATCCCTTAGGACCGAGATGAATAGGTGGATGGGTGGATAGCTGTGGGGTGATAATAGAACTTGTCATTTGCAGTGAAGACATTTATGAGGCATGCATTAGCTGCTGACTGCACAGAACGGAGAAGCACCTCTTGCTAATGAGAGCAAGGGAGGACTTTCAAACCCTTCTTTTAAGAATATTACATAATCTGTAGCTGAAATAATTAGACTTGGCTAGGTTGGGTAAGAATCTTTTCTGGTCTAACATGTGGGGACAAAACACATTCTGTGTTTTTTCTGAGGACATAAAGAAAGATTCAAAGAAAGATTCATGAGAAGATTTTTTTGCTTTTCTATTATATACAAATACATTTGCTGTACAAGAGAAAAGTAATTAATTCTGGCACTTTCAAGTAGCTAGTAAGATGTATAAGACATTATATTATATATATATATATATATATATATATATATATATATATATATATATATATATAGTTTCATTTCAGAGTGATCAGCAAAATGGAGGACGGCAGTCAGGCGGGGAAATGAAATGTTACCATCAGGGGACAGATTGTTTATGCGCTATTTCATTTAGAAACAGTAGTGCCAGTAGCTTCCTTCTCCTATACTATGAATGGTAGCCCCAGATGCTGGAAGGCATTTCCCTCTTCTATCACCCATGAGGACAGCTCCATGACTGCCTGAGGCTTACTATACTAGAGAGAGGCTACAAAAAAGGTAGAGGGAGAAGGAAAGACAGAGACAGCTGCTAGAGTGATAACAAGCAGGTAGTATAAAATGGCTTACTGCTGTACAATTATCTGTCAAAAGTTAAAGTTTCTACATACTAACAAACATCCAAGGTACGCCAGTGCTGATGTTTTTATGCTAACACTCACTGGGGAGCTGGAGTCAAACATCGACCATAAGTTTAGTGGGTAGGAGAAGAGGGACAACACAATGACTCAGTCTCTCGTATCTTTAGTTTCTTTCATCACATACCACACCATCTATTTTGTGTTGGCAAGGGGCTGTGTGGAAAGTTATCAGGGAAAGAAGAATGGATCCACAAATGTCCAGACAAAGGTCAACATATTTGGATTTGGCTGTTGGCTCATCTAATGTGGGTGTTGTATCAAAAGCTGTGAGCAAACCTTGTCCAAGTGGCCTATGGCCTTTACATTTTGTCTACTGTTAAATTCACCGTGAATAGCTTTTCAGTTTGCTTTTGCAATGAGTATTGGAAATATTCACCACAATACAGAATGTTATTCTGAAATCTATATATACTCTCCAGTTTTTCCTTGAGAAAAGAAATAAAACTTCAGTTGTCAAACCTTTTGGGAGCTGCTCTATTAGCAATGCACTGTATATGGTACACACTTGGTGGAAACTTTAACAAGGGTACATTTTTGTGGCTCAATGCTTAGTATTATCTTTAAATGTGTCACTGGTTTGTAAAGCTTAAACAAACACCACTATTAATTGAGATACTTTCCAATAACTGCCAATAGAATGTACAGAACAGTGTGTGTTTAATGTGTGCCATAATGATGACTGATGAATGTCACACTGAAAGAAAAATTAGAACTTACCACACAGTGATGTAGTCGTAGATTGGCTCTGTATTGATAACAGAGAAGTTGATGTAGATGCCATAGCCGGGAGGTACTCTGACAGTCCACATGCAATCCTGGAAGTGTGGATACTCTGCTGGGTGTCCAGGAGAGTAAATTGTGCCATTCATGGATGTTATATTTCCACCACAGAGAGCTGGAGGGAGGGAAGAAATTCAAAGAAGCTGGATAAAAATAGAAAGCCAGACTTTGATTTACCTCAAGTCATGAAACCTGCGTTTATGGTGTTATCGCCACTAACTGTTGATAAAACATACCATAACTGTGTGTTATTGGGTAATCGCTGAGATACTGAGGGGAAGGCGGGGTGAATGCACCTGTTAGATACAACTGCAGGGGATGCTTACTGGTTGCTGTGAACCTGATGACACTAAGTAGTTCAGACATTATACTCCCCGGTCTCCCTCCCCACCTCTTCAGAGAGAATGTGTTCAAATCTGACTTTGAGCTGGTGGTCAAAGCCAAAGCACTGCCCTTGAGATGAAAAATAAGACTGTAAACTCAATAGGTAGAATACAGTGGAGTCTATGGAGAGAAACAAAACTATTTACCACTTTCTCAGACAAATTCCAAACTGTTGTGGACTTGTAACGTATGCCCCCCGCTTCACTTAACTGATGAGGGGAAGATGTAATTTATCATACCTGAGGAGTCTCCTTGAAATTTACAACAGAGACAGGCGTAATCAGCTTCGTAATAAAGACTTGCAAATGCTCCATATATCATTATAATGGGCCTGTATCACTTTATAGTTCACTAAAGTGGGGTTACGTTGGTGGTAAACGTGAGTCAGATGCTTTAATGTGCTAGAATAAAGCACATGAATACAAACAGACTGACCCTATATTCTTATACTCAAAATAACTTCAAAGAAAGTGGATATTGGTGATTGGAAATTGCTTCCATCTTTGTTTTAGTCACCTTATTACAAAGCAGCATGCATGAGGATTTGTTAGAGCACATTTCTTTCAATATTTGCCTACAAAGTTTGAGTAAGAAGCGACCTAATGTCAAAGAAGAGACATTTAATGGCTGATTTTGTTGACAGTGTAAATGTAGAGCAATAGTGAGAAGGGTTCTGTGCTACAAGATTTTGAAAATCTTTCTACCCATCTACAACACTGGCAAGAAAACACCTGTTATGTTTCTACGAGGCACTAGCCGGTCACCTTCACAGCGAGGTATGGGGTGATTCCAGTTTCTGCTGACTCCATGTAGACACGTGAGAGATGGCTCCCCGAGCAGAGTGTATCCTGGAAGGCACTCAAAAGAAATGGTCATCCCCACACTATAGTCCTGGCCAATCACAATGCCATTGCGAAACGGCCGTGGGTCCGGACACCTCTGTAGCTCATATGCTGGTGGGGAAAAAAATATACATACCATACACAATAAAGGAGGTTTATGTAACACAGACACCAAGAAGCAAATAATAAATTACTACCACTATGATACTATGTATTACAAAAGGAGCCAATCTAAAGGTTTAAAACTAAATTGGTTTAAAACATCCTCCATCCTTCCTTCCTCGCTGGATCGCTTTCTAAACCTGGATAAAGTGAATAATCTGTCTAGTCATTTTCATTAAGCACTGAATATTTTGGAAATACAAGGATCCAGTTCAAGGTACTGTCATATTGTTAGTCTATTACTAATAAATACTTTTTTAAAAATTGGAATTTAACACACCAAATACCCTACTGACATAGCCAGCACTATTACTATTCAAGAATATGTGCTATTGAATATCTCAGCGGAGGTCGGCATTGATTTCTTTTTTCTTTAACCTTTTATAATCTTACAACCACCATGAAAGTGTCTGCCTTGCAGAACTAATCTCTGTCTCTGGTGTGGATGTAACCTGACTACTGCTTTTTAAAGAGTTCTATTAGCCAACTCTTCAATCTTTTTTCCACTTTTTCAGTTGCTGCTACGATAACACCCCACTTCAACTTCACCGTAAGGACCCATCTTTGTTCCTCACCCTGGTAGACAATATGGAAGCCAGGCTTGTTCTGGGAGTAGTCACTGTGGAAGAAGAGAGTGGTCTCATGGGTGGTGCTGAAGAGAGAGTTTGGCACCACAGGACCACTGAACCGATCAATCACTGTTCCTGTCTCCAGGCTCCCACTGCGTACCTCCAGATAGTCATGAACAGGCTCTGTGGAGAAGTTCAGAAACTGCAAATGGATCCCTAAATAGCAGAAAGAAAGAGTTAGTGTAAGAGAAAAAAAGTCAAAGTGACAGAATATGTATCTTCCTTTCAAGTACTGTAGTCAGATGTTACTACAAATGTTGAAAGCATGCATAGAATAGCATAGCGTAGCATTAAAGAGGAGTAAACAGAACGATGAAGAAGAAAGCAGCAGAGAAGACATCAGAGGCATCAGAACAATAAAGAAAAGAGAGGAGAAAAGAAAAAGAAAGAAACGACAGAGGGGGACAACAGACCGAAGCCAATAGGGAGTTGAACTCTCCAGCTGCAGTCCAGGCTGCTCTGGTAATTCCCTGGGAAGCCTGGGCTGAGGATGACGCCACTGAAGTCTGTCATAGAACTGCCACACTGAGCTGAGGGAGACCAACCAAGGAGAAAGAACATGTCACTCCACCACTAAACAATTCAATAGAAAAACAATGACTACGGGGGTAAATATGGATGGAGGGCAAAGTGCATTTGCATATGTGTGTGTGGGTTTAAGGAGATAATTGTTGTATGCACACAAAAAGGAGGCAAGCAGCAGTGCTGTTTATGTGTCTGTTTGCCAGGTGTGCTCACAAGCATGTGTTTTAGGTTTTATATTTAGATGCTCGTGCGTGTGTATGTGTGTGTATGCAGACTGTGAAAAAAAGGGGCAGCCTTTGTGGGCGAGAGAGAAAATGAAGTGCTGTGAGTGGGCTTTATAAGCTTACGATTGCAGTTGGGGGGGGGGGATGCTTATGCCTCTGTGTTTGAGCACGTCTGTGACGTCTGCATGTACATCTCTGCTTGACTGTGTGGATTATTCCCCATAAGGGCATTCGTGAAAAGATAACACATTCCTTGTTTGGTGGTGCTTTAAATTAAAATAAATGAGGGAGTCGATATTCAATACAGCACCACAGTTTAGCTCAGCGGTGGCGGTGATTACTTCACCCTCCCCCCTGCAACACCCTACGTCTCTCCTTTGACTGTTTGTAAGAGAGCTCTTCGGCTCGCTGTGATGGTTGCACTCATTCCTTTCTCCTGTGGCACATCTCTTACATAAACAACCCGGTGTAATGCAAGTACAGCCACTAGAGGCATTACTGTAAACTTGTAGTTAAAATCTTCTTCTTTTTTTTTTTTTTCCCCATCCCAACCCCAACAGGCCTATTTATATGGCAAATGGAATCACAAGGGGTGTTGCTGCCATTTCTTTGGGGACTATCAACCGAGGGCAGAGTAAGGCAAAAACTGTCACGGGTTTAATTTCGCTGCTGGTGGTAGAAATCTGCTTGACCTGTTTGTGTACGGAATGAAAAAAGAAGTAGAGAGGAGAGGGGCTTATGAGGATATTATACTGTTTGTGCAGGGGCATGCAAGCACTTTGAAGTGAGTTTATCAGCAACAAAGTGAATACAGATCCTGGGGTGTTAGGGTGAACGAGCGAGGAGTTGAGCTAACGAGCGAACACACCAGTCCCAAGAATGGGCCTGTCAACAGTAAAGCTGGGATTTATGTCTGCAGTGAACTGTGAAAACCACAGGGACAGAATATTTACATGAAGAGTGCGGTGCATTTTTGTCTGTGTACGTACTGTAAGTGTGTGTTCGCGCTAATGTATGTGTGTGTGTGTGTGTGTGTGAGCGTGTTTTGGGTACAGGTGTAATTGGGGGCAACAGAACAGTGAGGTGTCAAAAGAGAAAGTGAAGCGCTTCCTTGGTAATCTCTGGAATCTATCACTGTGGAATTCAACATCAGAGGAAGCATCAGGGGAGACTAGAGACTCTCATCAGGGGTATCAGAATTCAAACAACACACTGAGATGGTGGTAAGCCTTATTGATTTTTAACTGAAGGGGAAAGCAGAAAATTCATAACCCCAACCCTCCAAGCCCTCCGTGCCCACCCATCACCCCCTCCCTCAGTCTTAAAATGAAATTATTGCTTTCCCTAATACAATAACAAGTCTTCTGTGAGGCCACAGATCTATTGTGTGGCTGTGTGTGAGTAAGCACTGGTATTGGAGAAATATAAAGAAGAGGGAGAAGAAAAGATAAACATGGAAAAAGTCAATGAGAAAAGGTGAATGACGACTGACAAAAGAGTCTGTGTTTGATACAACAAATATGGTTTTGCTGTCTGCAATATCACCTCAGTTTAAAGCCTGTATGCTGACAATGTCAGACCATAATATAACACCTTACCTAAACACAGAGGTACGGGGTAATTCCACCTTCTGACGGGACCAGGCATGCAGGTAATATATGCATTACCCTGTTCAGGAAAACAGACAAAAACAATATTTTCAACACTTCCAAAATACAGTCCAATAAAAAAAAAAACAAAAACAGAAAACTAACACCAAGAGATCAAACTGACAGGTGCTTGCAGCAGAATTAGTTAACAGTGATTTTTGGGGGATTTTTTTTTAAATCCTTTTCTCAAGGTCTTGTGTGTAAATATTTGATTGTATGGGGTGTCGATTAGCTCAGTTGGTAGAGCATTCGCCCCATGTACAAAGGCTCAGTCCTTGCTGTAGTGGCCCAGGGTTCGAATCAAACCTGCGGCCCATTGCTACATGTCATTCCCCATCTCTCTCTCCCCACATTCCTGTTACTCTTTACTTCTTTGCCGTCTCTATCCGATAAACTTGAAAAGGCCAAAAAAAAAAATCTTAAAAAAAACATAAAATAAATAAATATTTGATTGTATCAAGAGTAGGAGAGGGACCTCTTGCTGCTAGTTGGACAGCAGGAGTGCTACCTGGGGTCTGACTACAGAGAGATGTGTTGCAGCCTGAAAGAACAAGAAGAGACAAACATCCTGCTTCCAGATTTGTTTTCTGTTAGACACAAAAACAACCTAAATGTTATGGATATTACAGGTTGATCTCCTGTAAAATATTCAAAGCACTGTTTTAAAACATTCTAAGTGTAGTGCAGTCTAAAAGTTTCCTGCGGCCAGGATACATACATACATGTGCTTGTTCCAGCCAGCACATACAGTGATGCCAATAAACCTGCCAAAGCAAGGACACATATGGAGAGCTGCCTCACACACATACACCTGAACTCAGACTCAGCCACACTTGTGCTCTTGTTTCTACAATGGCCTCAGTCTATTTCTGGTGTTCACACACTGAGCCTGAAGATGTGTGTAAGAAGTTGCTGGTTGGTCCGGAGAGAATGTAAAAAAAAAGAAGTGAATGCCCGAACTGGGAAGAGAAATCGGTGTGGGATTAGCGAGGCGACTGTTAACACAATCCATCGCCCGTGGCGTTGGAGGTTTCTACAGCTCAAAATGCTGCTGCTACAGTATCTGCTCCATCTCCAGTATGTAACTGGAGGTAGTTAAAGCTGTTTTGACACAGACACTCACACAAACTTGAACAATCAATGTACACGTGTATTTGAAATATTCATCAAATCAAGATACAAGTATAAATACTGTACATGAACAGTCGTCGCACACTTGTTTGTGTGAATAAGTGCTGGAAAGAAATGCCGGGAATGCACAAGTGTCAGAGAAAAATTACTTAGTAATGCTTCTTTGACAGACTCATCCTGTGGGGTACTCCCTGAAATTGTCACTCCGGGCGGGTAGATATGACTCACATATCAAAACTAAAAGAGAGCTGGATATCTGCTTTACCAGCACTGCATGCTTTCACCTACCTGTAATGAGAAGCCTTGATCGCACTGGAAGGACACCATATCGCCCACAGTGTAGCGGTCGCCCACTTTTTGTCCGTTACTGGGAGGCAGCGGCTCTGGGCACGAATCCAAACCTATTGCTTAGGACAGAGTCACAACACACAAGTGTGGACAGCGATCATTCTTCTGCACAACGTGGGGAGAATCAAAACCTGCTCAACATATTTGATGTCTTTCATTGTCGAATAGCTACTGTATATTTAATGGCAACATCTACATTTAATCACCCAATAGGAAGAAAAAAGGGAATCATTAATTTAATGCTAAAAGTTTTAACATGTAATTACAGAGTGTCCCATTTTAATGTGCATGTACAGTAATTGCATAATAATTGAGTAAGTCTTTTTTTTTTTTTTTCTCTCTTTCCCTCATCATAGCATTTACAAACTGGGCCAAGTCGCAAAGCTATTCTACTAGTAACTGTAATCGCAAAATCCTTCTGACTGTGATCTGAAGCAATCACTGTGAAATTACAAAGAAATCCTTCAAGTGTTACTTGACAAACGCATTGAGCTTTATTGGTGCAAACTGATTAAAGTGCCTCTTGCCAGGTACCAAGTGGTCTAATATTGTGTTTTAATGGCTTAAAAGCAATGGTGATTCCACATTTTGCTATATGAATGTGGGTTGTTATTGTTTGTTCATTTAAAATAAAATAAAAAAAAAAATAGACAACATTCAGTTTCATTTGTAGAGGTGACTAAATAAATATATTAAAAGTCTGATCTGCAGCCAGAGAAGAACTCATCATTGCTGATAGACCCATTATGCTCTTACTCAGTGAAAAGTAGCATTGGAATTTATTAATCTTGTACATTTTTTAACTGAAATGAGTCATCTGTAAATAGGTTGTTTGAATGCTTCCTGGGTGTATATAAGCATATTAAAATTGGCTGCTGTGCTGCTGTATTAATGCATGTGAAATGAAAGAAAGGGGACCTTCGTAATGACTTTGAGCGCATGTATACGTTTGTACAGAATTTTCTACTTGACGCATAATTAGTAAGCAGGTCTTAGGGTGAGAGGTAGTGGGAAGGAGGACATGCAAACACAGTATGGAAAAAAAACAAAAAACAAAAACATCGCATCTTCACCTATGTGTAGGCACAGAAAACACATACACGCTACTGGGGAAATAAATACAGTCAAATGTTCGAACACTCACACAGAAACCCACTAAAAGTGTTAACAGGTGGGTGGAGGAATGTAAACATGGCAGCAGAAAAGGCCAGAAAAGATTCAGAACAATTTATAGCCAACTCTTCACAGTGTTTAACAGTGGGAGCGGCCACTTCACTGAGTATCTAGTGAAAGTTAAAGAAGATATCTGAGTGGGAGTAAACAGTAACCTAAGAGGCACGGCCATACACAGCAACTAAGCTACTGTACGGAGGGAGTGGGCGGATTACTTGTAGCAGTTATTATTTATTTATTTATTTTTTTATTCTGAAATTTTTAATTGAGTACAAAGATATTTGGTGACGCAATTCATGAAAGAAGTGTTTGCTGCCATAGTGAAAGTCTGCCATAAGGTAAGTTTGACATCAAAGCACGATACAGCTATAAATTAATCAGTTATCTCAACTGTAGGGAACAAGCAGCCTTCTGCATTCAGTGTTCTATAAAACTGGGAACCTATTTCAAAGAGCAGTGCCTTCTCATTTACTTTACTCATTTACACAGCCAGATGGAATGGGCCAAATCATAACTGGGCACAAACAGACCTTTGCGCTCTGGTCAGGTTAAGAGTGAGCACCCATTAAAAGACAACACTGATTCCCATTACACTCCGTTTGGGTTCCAGTCAAACTGTCAGAATACACATTTTGGCAAGGACTGTTGTCAAGCTGCTGTGAGAAGGTCAACACCCACTGTTCCTGGGTCGTTACCATGTCTGGAGGGAGTCTCATCCTTATCAAACATGCTTGATTATTTTCAACAGGATGCCTTACAGTTACATCCAGCCAGTGACATTTCAGTGGTGTATTTCATTAGTTATTATCTATGTGTTCCTGAGAGTTTTATCTATACCTGCTCACTTTAATGTTCATTTACATACATTTAATAATTTCCATGATTATTGAAAATTCTAAATTAGGGTTGTAAAGAGAAGCATTTGAAAAGATGAAAGGTTGTTGATCGCAAAAAATACATGAAGAAGCAAAACCCGCAGGTCACACAACAGGGTGAGTTAGTTAGTGTGTGGGAACGAGGTCTCTTAGTTAGTGAGTGGGAACGAGGTCTCTTTTTAAGGGCACGCACGAGATAAAATAAAACAGGACACTCAAGGTTCAAGTGTACAAAGCGCAGTACTGTGGTTGTACATCGTCGACAGCACAGGTAAGTTAGTTAGAAAGGAAGGATGGAGTACTTTACATTATGCGTAGTATAAAAAGGTGGAGTAGAGCTGAAAATGTACATCAAATACATGTTTCTGTATCAGTTATCTAATTAGGATTTTCTTATAAGATTAACATTTCAACATCTCTATATTAATATTCAAAATATAAATTGTAATGATTATCACCAGAGTTATCACATCATTATCTTCTTCTTTATGCTTTTCATAATCATTCTTATCCTAAATCAGTCATCAATCCATCAATGTAATTGTAAATGTGCTGCCTTTATAAAAAAAAAAAAAAAGCCAAATTAGTTTGAAAATCTAGTGATCTCATTAACTGATCAAAAACACGATCATATTAACTTGCAAACCTAATCAATATTCTTGATTTTTTTTTTTGCCATCATGACATTTATATATCAATCATAATAACAAACTCAAATTTCCCAAAACTGGGCATAAGTACTATACTAGTGGGAAAGTGCACATGTTTAGTTTTAAAACTACTGCTCTGTCAAAGAAGATATTACATCAGCTTCTTTCATCTTTCAAAACAGTGGCTCAGAAGGAGGTAACGGAACTAAGTATGTAATGTGAGGATGCCTACTGTGCACACAGCTTACAGTCTGAAGAAAAGCCAAGTATAATATTCAAAAGAGCAAATAATGTAGGAGAAAAACTGGCACATTCTGTTCCAACAAAACAAAAATATTCGCAAACTGTTCACCGATCCAAGATGCAAACTCTACACGCAGGGGAAGCAGCAACACAATCAAATCTTGGTTTAGCCATCCACATACAGGTACAAAGAAAACAAAAACCAGAGTGATATGTAGGAAAAACATTGAGAGAAGATTAAAAAAAAAAAAAAAAAAAACTAAATTATTAAATTAAAACAAACAGTGGAATATAAAAGTAACATAAAATACAAAACTTAGATCTATCCATTGAAATGATTCATCCAGTCTCTTCCCTGGAATATATGTGAACTGAGAAGAGAGGGGGAGATTTGGAGAAGAAGGAGGATTTTTGGATTTCTAAACTGGGCTCTTTAAGCCGAAGAGGGTTAAATGAGGAATTAAACTCAAAGCTATTTCAAGAATTAACAGGATTTCTGTGAGAATTATTGAGAATGTAGTTCTTTGATGGATGCGTCAAGTTCAAACACAGATCGGAGTTAAGTTAAATGCACTGTGTTCTGAGAGAGTAGTGTGAATAATTGGATTTTATTTATATCGAAAAATGGCTATTGAATCTTTTTTTCCGTTGAAAGGTTATATTGAAAAACTTAGAGAATATTGTGAAAGGCAGCCCCTCATGTCATATTCTGTATCTAGGGTCATTGGTATTTGTGTATCAACCAAGGACATCAATATTTTGTAACAGTATTTTTGAAGAAAAGAATGAATGTATCTCATGGTATCACATGACAGATCAATATATTGTATGCAAGGAAGCCAGAAACAGCCTCGGACAATAGAATAGATAGCTGAAAATATTTGGTGAATAAAACATGGTGTACTGGAGGAGAGTTGTGCGACGTGTTTAAAATTTGATGGACTTGACTTGCGTGCGTTCTCAGTCTAGGTAATCCCAGTGTTGTGTCACATTTTTGTGACACAATGTCAAATAGTAATATAATTCAGAATGCACACATCTTCCTGTTGCTGATGTCTACGAGTATTTAAATGACTTAATTTGAAAGAGCCTCATACGTCTAACAATCAGCTGTGGGTGGCATTATTAGTAAGAATGACTTATTAATCCAACCCATTACAACACTTTAAAAATACGTGGAGTCAAGTGGAAGGATCTGGGTTTTTTGTCTTGTGAATCAATGAGAAAAAATTAAGAGAAATAGAAGAGAAACCATTTTCATTTTCATGGCAAAAAAAGGGCACCAGAATTAAACTCTGGCTGTGCCTCTTGACAGATGCCAGTACAATTAAAGAGGCTTGACATCCATATGAAAGTGACACTGCTGGTGGCTTTGTACCAGCATGAAATTAAAGACTTAGGAATTACATAAATACTGACTTGAAAGAAAGACAACAGTATAGTTATTTTACATTGAGCTGCATTTCACATTAGTGCAGCACAGCATGAATTATGTTGTCTGCTTGAGAAGCAAGTGTAGTGAGAAATGCAAAATTTTATTACAAGTAAGTAATCAAGTAGAGGTACTGAGCAGGTGATTTCTGTTCTTGGTCTTTAATGACTGTGCAAGGTCTCAGCCATGACATGATAATTTACTTGAGAGGTTCATAATTACAGGTTTGTAGGTACTGCAAGAATATTACCTATAGTGTTTCTATTGCAATTACCATATGCAGCGCCCATTTGTCATATGCAATGTCTTATGGTTTGACAGAAATTAGATGTGTAGTAAAAATGTACTGACAGTGAAAGTTTTCTAGAATTGGTCCATTTTGTTCCGACAGTTGATACATGTAGCTTATGTAAAAATAATATGGGCGATTGAAGCCCAGGCTGTGGCGATTGAAGCCCTGTGTGGACTTCATTTAGGATGCAAACTGCCATATTGCCTGTGAGAACACGCCAATTTTGTTTTCAACTACAGCATACTGTCTGCCTTAGGAGAGCTGGTTAAACACTTGGCTCTTAAGAAGTTGTAGTGAGAGGGTATACAGAATTTCTATGACTGGTCTCAATGGACTGCAACAATCACCCAAAGGAAACATTTTAAAACAGATGGTTCACTGGCTGGGTCTGTACCAATCCCTCTTGCTTTTTTCTTCCTCACTGTACTGAGCTTTCCGGGCATTAATTTGTAGCTAAAAACTGGAGTGTGTAAAAAATAAATAAATAAATAAATGGGGTGGTTCAAGCCAACCACAGGCATGATATAAGATACAAAGATTTAACCAACTCCGTGACAGAACAGAAGATTGCTGTAATTTGAACGCATAAACAGAATATGAACTCAAGACTAGACTAGAACAAAATGGGAAACAACAGACCACACAAACAGCAATACTTAATGAGTAGTTCAACTGTGAGCAACATGGCTTGATCACACATACACAAATGTTTGCCAATAGACAGACAGTAGAAGCATATGGCAAGCAAGCTAACAAATATGAAAAGCAACAGGGAGAGTAAAAAGGAGTTTGGCTGGGTTAACACATGGCATCAGGGAATGCACTTTACCAGGGCAACAGTGTAAAGTCTAAGACAGACACAGAGGAAAGAGCTGACTGTGAGATGCAGCACTGAAGTGATTCTCAGCAGTAGGTAGCTGTGGTGAGGGGAGGGTGTTAGTGCAGAAAGCAAAGAGCTCACAGAGAGACACAGCTACGGAGTGGTTCCAAGCAAGAGGAGGGTGTTGTGGAAACGAAGCACTGACTGCGCGAGACATGACTGTGAAGTCGTTCTCAACAGTGGTATGATGCTCGCGGACTGACACGACTGACAGCGAGGACAGATTCAGTGACAGCAATGTTTTTTCATGCTTCTTTTGTTTTGCAATGCATTTGTGGGAACAGACTCTTAGATTGTGTGGGAACTGATTTTACTCAAAACATGTTATTCTTTAGTTGTTTCGTTTGCGGGATCTAGAAGTTGGTTATGTTAGCAGGGCTCTCGTCGCGGCTTTTCATTCCCTTGTGCCCTCCACGTCCTCCCATTTTACTGTAGCTTAATAGTTCATAACTTCTACGCTCATGCTTTCCCCGTGGCTGTGCTTTTTCACTGTCCAAGACGTACTTGACTGAAAATGAGTGACAACGGCTCTCCCATAGGCACACGTTTTAGCAAGAAAAACTGCTTTAATATGGGGGTGAGTGGTAAGTAACAACCTGGCAAAAAGTCACATGTGAGGAGGAGACAAAAAAAAAGGTACAAAATTAAAATTCATCTAACCGTAGAGTGCGGAAAATTACCTGGACATTAATAAGACAAGTGGAAAGTGCCTGAGATGTAAATAACAGTGGGGAAATTGGTCACAAAGGACTATTAAATATATGCAATACAGCTTAATGCATGACCTACAGATGAGCATCCATATTTTCATTTACACTATTTTTGAAAGGGAGGACTTAGTAAATCAGTTGCTCCACTGGGGCCAGCCACACTCCTTAAATTTAAGTGCTAGGTAAATGTTTAGCATGTTTCAAGGCAAATATGGCCCTAAGCAAAAAGCCCACTGAGAGATGAGTATATTTAGTACCTAAATGAAAAAGGATGTTGGTCCAGTAACTTTAAACAATAGGAGGACTTAAAAGGTGAGGAAGAAGATGTTGGGAAAACGGTTCCAGCAAGCTATATTTTGAAAATACACACCCATGCCTTTTCTTCAGACCTCCCCTCGAAACCACACCTTCAAAGTAGTGGAAGGGTCTCTATTCGTTCACGAATGGGTGAACGCACAGAGGGGGAGGGAGAAGCGGACTGAAGTTTGATGGATGTGTCAGGATCCAATCGTAATGAGCAGCCCGCTTAACACGATTGGATGGTGTTTTCCCAGGATTTCCCCCTCTAGACTGGACTAAAACATTTCGTTTTTTTTTTTTTTGACAAACCTTCTATTTTACTGGCTGCAATTGGGTCGTGAAGAGGTTTTCAAGCAATATGGTAAAAAATGCTCCAGAAAACATCTCCTATCCCACCTTTAAAACACGACACCACTGGGAATACCACGTCAGAAAAGCAGATACAACAACTAAAGATACAAAAGAAAAAAACAAACAAACACTTCCCTTATCATACACTTTCTTTCCACATCCAACTGTGCCACCCAGACCAGCCCTCCCTCATATTTTGTATACCTGTGTGCAGCAGCAGGAAGCCGGTGGCAGATGGACGCATAGAAACAAACTGACAACAGACAAAGTGACAGGCAGGCAGACAAGCCGTCTCTCCTCATACCTGTGTACTCCAAGTGGAAGCCAGCAGCAGATACACTGATGTCAGACTGGAAGGTCAGGTACAGGTTGTTGGACGTGCTGTTCAGCAGTTGGGGAATTGTTGTACCTGTATTATACATTATACGGAAGAGAGTTAAAACCATGTCTACTCCATATTCTACATTTATAGTATAGTATACTGCAGATGACAGCTATATGCAGTGTAGATAATAATTTAGATACATTAATAATTCTGCTGTACTTTTGTTAAAACATTCTCTGGAGCTAAATTCTGAGATTGCGGACACTACATCTTTCAGCAGTTAGCCATTTCATCTCCGTAACCTTGCTAAATGACAGTTGCTGTGCATATCACCAAGTGTAAATGAAATTATGGTGCAAAACGAAAATACAAAATGCCTCACATAACACAATAATTCACAGACAACCACTCTCATAAAGACATAAACTGAGAGCAGAGTCTACTTTAAAATGTCAAAAAAAAAAAAAAGGGTAGTAGATGTATTTTGTGCCATCGTTGCTCAGAAAACATTCAGCATTTTGGACCATTTGCAATTTATTGGCCGACCAGAAAAGACAGCATTACAGTAGCCAATGATATACAGTGATAAACAAATTGAAATTTGAAGCCAGCAGCCCAAATCTTAGACAGTAACATGATTTATACAGTGACTAAATTCTACTAACTCTGAATTTGCACTTCAGAATATTCTATATGTGTCGCAACACATAAAATGAGAAAATGGGATCGTTTTTTCTATTCCAGGCATGTGTCATCTGCAATTTGCAAGGAGACTTTTACATATATTCATAATCACCTTCGTCACTTTAGCCCAAGACAAAATTGATTGCTCGCCATTTAAAATGCCTTAGCCTTTTCACACCTTATACTGCCCTGCACAGTGAGAGCTGTACTGCGCACCTACTACAATATGCAAAGAGTTTTGTTCCAAATTGAGATATCCACCACTTGAGAAATTCAAATGTCATTATGCTACAACAGCCCTTCTTACACAAGGATTCGGCATCCAAAGTGATGTGAGGACCTGTTTCTAGGAGGTTAACATGTGACAAGAACACTATTTTCATTAGCGTGAGCCCTAAGGCAACACCACATTTATAAAATTTCAGACTTTAACAGCAGCTACATTATGAAGACCTCTAATGCAGGAGACAGGAACATTGTGTGAAAGAGGAGAGATATTTTTTTCTCCTTTGACTCTTTAACTGGTTTTTTAGACAGAATTCTCAAAGGACATGCCAAATGTCATCAGCTTCCATCACTGCATCTGTCTGCTGCTGGGGCTGTGTGACGTCTGATTGAAATTCAAGAGGGAGCTGACAACTACAATTCAGTTGTATCTGTTTTACCTGAGTAGCTACCAAGCCTTGGAGCATTGCCATCAACCCCGTCAAAAAAATCCAGCGAGTCCCAGTTGTGTTCTGTGGCGAAGGTCACAACTTGAATCTGAAAGAGAAGGGCGCTTTAATACAAACAAAAGAAAGCCGGACAAATTACGCAAATGAAAATAATAGAAAAACGATGGGTTGAAGTAGCAAAATAGCCAGCTGTTTCATAATTACAGCATCTACAAAAAAATTAATCCACCCAAAAAATATTTCTGCCCATCAAACTCTATACTAGAACGATCTGCGACTCTGTCCCCTCACTTGAATTCCGGCGCCCTCAGGAACGGAGATTTTCCAGGCACAGTTCAAATAGTTGGCATATGGCTCTGGATAGCCAGGAGAGAGGATAGTGCCTCTGCGGTCAGTTAACACGCCACCACAAGGAACTAGACAAAGGACCAGAGATTGAAACAGAGAGAGAAAGAAAGAGAGAGAAAGAGAGTCAATTATCACAAAGTTCAGGTCTACTCTTCACACACCTGTAGAACCAGGAGTGGGCAAAGATCGCAGCTGGGAAGTAGTAAACTGTCAAGCATTTAAACAACATCATTACACCTATTATACATGACTATTAATACATGAATTTTAAATGACCATCTGCAAAGTCACTTTATTCATTTGTAATTCTATGGAGACTTTGAAGAGTTTCATGATAAGCCAGCTGTGATAATGACAGGTGCTGCTGATGGTATGGAATGTAAATAGCTTTATTGTATTATTTATTTTATGACAGTGAACCAGAACATCCTTGTTCTCATGATATCATTGTCATTTAACACAGAGAGGAGCTCTGCATGGCACTAGTAAAAAGTAAACAGTTCAAGCCTGATGTGTAATAAAATCCCTCGCAGGTCACACAAATCATATCTTTTTGTTGAGAATAATATTCTT
The DNA here is from genome assembly GCA_028641955.1 of Protonibea diacanthus. Taxonomy (NCBI): domain Eukaryota; kingdom Metazoa; phylum Chordata; class Actinopteri; family Sciaenidae; genus Protonibea; species Protonibea diacanthus. The sequence goes on along the minus strand of CM053983.1, from coordinate 9,250,291 downwards.
CTCTAAGTGCATCTCGCTCGCACCAGTGCCACAAGTAACATATTTATCGAGCCTCTCAGCTCACAGATGAATGTTGAATTGGAGTCACTGGCCAGGTTGTGCTAACATTGTCAGACACTATGATATATTTGAGCATGGGTAAAAATCAAAATGAAAAAAGGGCAATAACAGTTACAGTTTCTTTATTGCTTTTCAGACGGGTGCCAATTGGCCTTGTATCCGGCCGGGTACGTTCTACACAGTGTTTGGCTTCACTTTTTGTCCATTAAGGATTGTGGTAACCCAGCCTTGCAGACCAGAATCCTTTGGATTATTACACACAACAAAATACAAAATGCATTTTCTTACTTGAAATATAGTCCTTGGCTATTGCAGAAACGAGCAATGACTTTTAGGCTGATGAGATTTTGCTTTTACGCTATCACAAGAAGAGAAGTCTAATGCAAAAATATGTTTGCTTTTTCATTGTTACTTTACTTTGTTAAGATCCATCCTTCTGTGGAGTTTGTCAGACATCTGTTAAGCCAATACTTACATGCCAACATTAAGACCGATATTGTACAGCAGAGAAAAAGCAGTATAAAAGTCTATAAGTCCAGTGACTACATTGTACCAGCTCCATTATTCTTTCTCCTTTCCTGATACAAAAACAAATGTTCTTTAGACTCAGCTGCAGGTGAAGGAAACGGCAGACATTTCTTCTTTTGCATCCAACTAAGTAATTGGTTTATCAGTCCTCTACTATTCAAGGTTACCTAGCATTTGTATGTAACAGCTTTCCCATAGGTCCATAAACAAAGCTGTCACTCTGGGCGGAGTGAGTGCTTCAGATGTTCAGCAGAGTAGTACAGAATGTTCTCACAATGGAGAACCAGATGCTATTTGTCAAGAACAATAGTTTGCTCTGTACAGGTCGGCGATGATCACAATCATCCTAGATATCCATCAGCCACTGGGGGGTTGGATGTGAAAAACACGGAGATCTGCTAATATGCTGCTTATCACAAAAGGAAAATGGCTGACAGAAAAAGTGTGGGGGGGGGGAAAGCACATTTCAGCTGTCAGCTTGCCACAGTTTCAAACTCATCAATATTTAGTGATGTCTAGCCTCCTATATACGATTGGAGAATCATGCTAAAGTGACTACTCTGTTCCTTTCACTCGAGTGACTCATCAGAGAAAATTACTTCTATACTGTACCTTACAGAAATCACACAGTTGAGCAATCACGCTTTCTTATAATGCCTGCCCCAGTACAATGTCATTTTCAGGTAATACATGTCTAGTATAGTATAGTTTTGAGTACTGATTGACTATATCAAAAGCTGAAGGACATCAAGTTGGGTAATTGTTTTGAATTCTGCCCTGCAAATGAGAAAAATGTGACATTCTGTCAGAATCTAACGTCACCCCTTGAAAAAAAGATATGAATGAGTCTACTATATAACTTATTAAGACTGGCCAACAACATTGTCTCTGAATCATGTCCTGAAAACTGAACCCAATCTGTTACCATCAATGTTTCCACAATTAATCAAGGTTAGCCTGAAGCACTCTTTTGTCAGTCTTAAAATTAAATATGGAGCTTAATCCAAGATCATGTGCATGTTGGAGGGCCTTGAATATTATATCTGACAATTATCATCATCATCATCATCATCATCATGTTCTGTGGACACTGATTTAAGGCTTCCATTGCCTATAGACTAAATAACATGGTGCGAGACTTGTATACAAAATTAAGTGGAAAATAAGGAACAAGTACACAGTATGAAAATATTGTCATTAGATCTGCTGGAACAATAGCCTGAAAATGAATTGAATCATTTTAAAAACAACAAAATATAGAACTGTTCTGTTTTGTTCTGGCATATCAAACTTAAATTTGTCATAGACGACACCAGGATCTTGACGACAAGCGACAGACCCATTCCAGATAAAGACCCAGTATTTCAGTATAATTTAACAGCTCCTTTGAGTCTCCTGAGCTGTCAGTTAATGTAATTGGTCGAGCAAGATTAGAAATCATGACACTCATAAAAGCATGAATGCTTCGCACCCATCTGAATCAGTGGCAGGCTCATATGTCAGAGTTACCGCAGGTAGACAAGCGTACGGACCACACACACATTATGAGACACCATTTAGCACCATCTGATATGCAGGGGAATTTACCGCAACGTTTAATTAAAAGTGGTTTAATCAAGATATCAAAAACTTATCTGCACATAATGTGTGTACCACATAAGTATTCACATCACACACACACACTACTTAAATATAATATATTAAGTATGTATATTCCTAAACCAGTATTTTTTTCCATGGTGTGACAACATGTAAACTATATGAGCACATCACATGTCTGTCTGTTATCTTGCCTTTCACGTCATTAGTTTAGAGTTTAGAGTTTAACTCTAAATGCAATAAAGGTTTCTTAGAATAACTAAGCACCAAAACAGACAACCTGGACAGTTCTTGGAGGTCAGTTTGCTTCGTGAAAGACAGCAAGATAACTATGTTAAACTGAGCTTTCCCAGAATCATATAGGATGGTCTAATTAGAATTTCATTTGGAAAAATGTTGTTTCAACCAGAATGTCCAAAATGTTGTTTTCTTCCTTTTAGGTCAAAATAAATGACCAACATTAGCCAGTAGGTCGACACCATTATGGAGAATACACAGGAGAATGACAAAAAAAAGCTATTATCAAAATATAAATTGCCTTTTGTTTGCGGTCTCAGCATTTTGGAGGTTGTATTAAATATGTTGCTCCAGATTTTTGCGATGCTTAAATAAAGTGCAAAGAAAATACATTGTTACTCACACCGGCAGTAATTTCCACTTTCATTGCAGAAACTTAAGCAAAATCCCCAAAGTAGCATGGCCTTAAGAACAGCTCATCTCACTCCGGAGAGGAACTTTGGCCTGGCCTCACCACACACACCCCCAGACTGAAGCACTGTAATTGGTCTTGGGAGGCTCTTTCAAAACAAGAATCCACTGCTTAAAACCAAGCTCAGTGCAACACTGTTTATTTGTTGACACCTTCAGAAAAGTGTTTAAGCCAACAGTGAATACCATGGTGTGGGCATACTGAATCAAGGCAACCTGTGAGATTACGTAAAATTGGGCAGCCATATTTTTTTAGAATCACAAATGATTTCGTTTTGTTTTTTAGATTCAGCTGTCATGTGTGCAGAGAACAAACCAAAATGTGTTTATCTACCAATATTTGCCTTTATTCACTTTTATTGTAACCTATAAAAAAAACTTGTTCATTTTCACAATCTTGAGATATTAAAGATAAGATATTAAAAGAGATTCCACCATGTACACATCGTCTCCACTACTAGATTTTTACAATTTTTTATTTAAAGCTCTCTGTGAAGCCAAACTCCATCTAAAAACAACCCAAAATAACTATTTATTCAAGTCAACTGTTCTTCATAAAACTCCATGAAAAGGCCATCCAAAGATTATGCATCCATTCAGGCGAAGCTAATTAAATCACAATAGAGCGTTGTGCTGGAGCAGTTCAGCAGCTTTGTATTTGTGAAATCGAAGCAAAACAAGTATTGCATGACAATCCAGGTAAATCACAGCTGGACAAGGAGCAGTAAATGTATCTTCTGAAACACAGGTACCTCACAGGAGAGTAGGCAGGTCTGACACCGTCATATCCCATAAAGAAGGCTTGAGTAATTGAGCATAGTGTTTTTGTTGAAGCTTCCATGAAACTATATCCATTATTCTGGACGAGTACACTGCCGCTGGGGAAGATGCTGCAGCCAGATTCAATCTCCAGATAAAAATCACTGTGTTTAAAATGGAACTGCGCGTGCCACTGCTATTCCCTTACCACTTGGCAGTAAACTCGGATGAACCCTGGCTTGAAATCTCCCGCTCTTACCGGCTGGGACTATTTGCTGGCTGGCACAGGGCCTGACTTCAATAGATTCCTCACAACTTCATCTGGAGTTCTTTATCTTTCCAAAACACCATGTGGGTGTCTTTGTGAGAAGGAGGGCGCATCATTCTGCATATATAAGGGTACGATCATGTGCAAACAAATCGTGTAAATCTGTTCGTGTGTATGAATGTGTGTATCTGTGCAGGTATATTTATGTATGCATGGTTCTGTGTTATGCTAGCCAACTAAGCATGTAGAGAGGGATGCTAGTCCCTGCCCAGTAGATGGTCTGCACATTGCACAGAACATCAAATACTGCTGTAATTATAGTGTTCCTGGACCACTTGTATTTTCTGTCTTTGTCAAAGATGAGTCAGATTTCTGCTCCCTGCCTACCTGTCATTTTAAAATATTTTTTTGTGAAACAATGGTATTGCCAATATCACATGCCTGGTTCCTTCTGCTTAATGGATATCTCAGTTTCTATCTTTTTTCCGGACTTATGTCTTTTCTTTTTGTTTCAGCACCCCAGGGAATATCAATCAAACTGGTGTTGGTTTATTAATTTAGACAATTTTGACAAGCATTTAAGCAGTATTGAAGCAGTAGCCTTCATTCATTCACTTTTTTTCCCTCTTGTGGTATCAAAACTTTCCATTAAACTTTTCTATAAAATCTATTATACAGAACTATTTACTTTATTTTAAGTAGACAAGGCTGCAGTAAAGGTCAACAGCTACTGCAGTGTACTTGATAAACTGGTAACTCAGTGTACAAGTGCATAATACATGGCATTATTATATCTGCATAATGCATCACGAGAGTGAACCTTTATTATGTATTGTAATGTCTTATTACATCCATAAATCATTTTGGTGTTCCTTGTGTAACCTTCTATTGCAGGTCTGTTGTATTTAACTGCATGATACAATAAACTGTTAAGTGAGTGTATGAAGTGTGTTACAGATGTGGGCTACATACAAAAAGTTTCTCAAAGCGAGTGTTGTTGTTAGACATATTCACTTTACACTGCTATTTATTTTCCCATTAGTCTAGCAAGGCGCAGGAACCGAGATCCCTCGTCTGGGTGGAAAATTTATGTGACACTTTGTTTTTCTTTTTGTCCTTGCCTCTTCCTTCCTGTCTGAACTATCAAGACCAGAGATAGGCGGATGCATTGCAACGGGTGACAGACATTAAGATAAGTAATGACGAGGAAAAACAGACACCAACCGTTTTTGTGCACCTGCTCCATCTTTTTAGATCTGTGTGTGTGTGTGTGTGTGTGTGTGTGGGTGTGGGTGTGGGTGCAGGGGCTGAGACGATTGGATTGGTGGATGAGGACGCTTACCAACACATGTGGGCACAGTGCCGTTCCACTGGGCCAGGGCACTGGGCACGGCCTCACACCTGATGGCGTTGGACCCGTGCAGCGTGTAGCCTGGATTGCATTCAAACAGCACGACCATACCGATGCCAAAGTCGTTCCCTATCCGCTTCCCAAACCGCGGCTCAGGGACGGAGTTACACTGAATGGCGCTTGTCCGGGGGACAGCTAGGGATATGAGGGGAGGAAGCAAGCATAAGAGGAAGAAAGACAAAGACAAAGAGTGTTGGTGGGTGTGGTAGGCAGAAAGACAACAGGGAGAAGGAGAGATGGCAAGACAAAGGAGGCAGAGAGAAATGGTAAAGCCCTTGTGAATCTCCTCGCACGTCATTAGTCACTCTTGTCTGCTATGCCAGGATAGGCTGTTCGACTGCACATCATCCTGCTCTGTTCAGTTGTGCCCGGCTACAGTGAATGGCGCTCTGAACAGTCTTTTATGAGTGCAAGGCTATGTCTTTTCAAAAGCAAGCAAATGTACTCAATGCACCAAATAATTTTCCACATCAAAATTCTATAACCAAAGCAAGAAAAAAGCAGTCTTACCTTGATAAACAAAATGAAATCCTTTGGCTGTTTCTGTTCCGTTCATTGTAAACTTGAGTGTTATCTTGTTTCCTGAACTCAAAGGGAGCGTCTCGCCTAAATTACAAAATGAAAGGAGACATTATTAATGCTTTGAAATGATGGTGCTGACACATGTCCGGACGTAATATACGAACAGAGCGAACAATTAATTCACAAATTAGAAACATAAGCTCTACATGACCTTCTTAATCTAGACAATAAAGCTGTATGGTGCATGCATTTTTCAATGTTTTACATGTACAGTCTGGACTGGCTACATACAGGATATCCTGTGTTGTAGCTGCAAATAGCAGCTGGTGTAATTTCTCTGTTTTTACATTGCATCACAGTCTAATCAAGTAAGGTGTGACAACAATTTCAAGCAGCTGGTTTGTTTTTGTTATTTTATTTGGATTCTCAAGAGTTTATTCAGTTGTAATCATAATGTATTATGTATCACTACTGTGTATAATTATTATCATTACAGACAGGTAAGATGGGAAAAGAGTTTTATCCTTGGCAGTATAAAGGATGCTAGAATTTTAGATTTTTTGTCTGCATAAAGCAGTTATTTGATTTGAACTGACCTGAGAGGATATGCGCTGGTAGCATAAATAAATATGAATACTAATAAATGTAAATACTAATATTTTTACCTGAGTGTGATCCATAGATGGACGAGAGAAGAGGAGAATCTGTGGAGGATCCATCATAGATCTCAACCACATCAGTGGTTAATGTCTGGAACACCACAAATTGACCAAAGAGCACTGCAATAAAAGAAGCGGTAGGGGAGAAAGAAGAGAGGATGGAAGATCGTCAAAACATGATATCAAATTTTGTGGCAATCAAATAACTATAGAGATTCAAGATTAAGCCCGTTCCAGTGGGTTTTTATTGTCCCACGGAGGCAACTGCCAGGTAAGCTGATGGGAATTAAAATAATTATATCAGACTGGCTGCTGCTTTGACCAAGCTAACACTTTGAACCAGTGGCAGAAAGGTTAATGTTGTTTTTACTGGAATACTTGCTTTTTGTTTGAATGGTTATGTATCCAGTCTAACTGGCACATCTCTTTGCAGATGGACGAATTTCTTCAATGAATCATAGCCACTCTTTAAAGTGCAAATGCAGCCCAAATTCTGCTAGCTCCCTCTCTTCCAGTGTAGTATATTTTCTTATAAACCTTCTATAGTATTTCATTGGTCTCTCCTAAGATTACAGCTGAATATGAGGTGCATATGAAGTGCATATTTGTAAGGACCTGCAATGACCCCTCTCTTTGTGAAGCTGAGTTGCAGCTCTTTTCTTTTCAAGCATCCACAGACCGACTTCGGCAGCCATGGGAAAGTCACGACGGCAGCAAATGGAAAAAAAAGGCAGCAGACAATCACTGCGTCATAGCTACGTGGCGTGTGACGCAAGGGGGACCACCATCCAGAGTGACAGGCTGACCACCATTCAGTATAGCAGGAATACAGCTGCCGCTAGTCAGAGCTAACTGAGCTTATCAGCGATGGGCAGCTGCTGTCAGGCTCTCTGACAGCAGCTGCTGGAGCTTTGACAGTCACTCGAAGCAAATTCACAGGCCGTGTGTAAAGGTGCCTGTGTGGTACCACGATAATTATGTGCAGACACTGAATCCAGCAAAGACACATGGATGCCCTGGACTACTGAACGCTCTGGCTGGAGGGTGACGTAACTGTAAGTTGGTTTTGGATTGTGTTTTTCAACAACTAACAACTAACAACTAACTGTTTTTTAACAACTAAACCGTACACTAAAATATGTCTCTGAAAACGTTTAAGGAGATGTACTAAAATTCATAATTGATCAGCACTGTCTAGTTTTACAGTTTCATTTGATACATTAAGTTGACTTTGAAGCTGAAAGTCGAAATCAGATACGGCAAATGGTCTGTCAGCGCTGCTGCATGTCCTCCGCAGAAAATGAATAGGATATGTAAGCTTGACATCCATCTGGTTACTTGTGTCTGTCGGAGAGCGTTATGACTGCATGGCAGGCCACAGTCTTCAGAGTCAGAAGATGCTGGCATTATAGGAGGGGACAGAGGGTGGGTGACAAAAGCTGCCAACCGCGCGCTCGCTCCAGATCAGCAAATAGTGAATTTCAATTGCAGTTTCTTTTTTCCCCATGATTCTTTTATTTTGACTCGCTGTGATTAACTGCAAATTACCATTTGTATGCTTTTACAGCAGCCAACATTTTCTTAACCGTCTCATATTACAGAGTGTGATACTTAAAGGCAAACTAAAGTCAAAACTCTCTTTGCCTTAAAAAAAAAAAAATCTCACTGTTATTTCAAATGTATCATTTATTGTTATCAAAAGGAAAAATTACGTTCTGTGCTCTTTTTCCTCTCAGCTGCTGAATGGGTGTGTCTGTGTCTGAGTTTGACTGATCCAGCAGGTACGTTTACAGGCTGTTAACACTGCACCTTTCCACAGTGAGTGATTTGTTGGGTCACACGTTCAGCAAGCTACGGTAGGACAGGTTGTGTGTTCATGTTTGCAAGTTAGATAAGAATTATGAAGTGATTTGATTGTATGGAAACAAGTTCTTCATCTTTCACACAGAGTGAAAACTAACAATGTTCCAAAAGATTCATAGAAAATACAAATTTCTCCCTTTTGGTCTCTGATTTTTTTCTCATAGAAGAGTAGATATGTATGCCGTAGCAGACAAGAACATGCTATTTATTTGAGTTGGACTAAATATGAAACCATTCAACAAGGTCAACGTGATAAAAGTGTTTATGTCTGCAGATATGTGATCATTCCAGTCTGAAGAATACAGGATACAGCACAGGTTGACATTACATGACATTGACCTTCTTAGTCACAACATGTAATTGAGTGCCTGAACTGTTCAAATAAGAATTATGGCCAGTAACAGCTGAATGTCTGAATGTCTACATACAATAAATAAACAACTGTGATTGTCTATATTTTTTTCGTACCAAAAACATACTGAACTGTGACCCTAATACCGAAACGTGCTGTTACAGCCCAGCCTGACCATTAATTTAATTAAACAGTTTTCATTTAACGACATATCATGTGAGAACATCAGTGTATCACAAACGTAATAATTAAATATTATCCTTAGGAAAAAAGGAGTGAGGGAAACTACTGACAACTTATGATAATGACCAGAAATTATTTAAATAATATCCTGCATGAATATTTCCAATTAAGAAATCCTGATTGTATCAATGCGTACACGCCCTTGAAAATAATCTGATCAGTCTTAAAACAAATGAAAAGACATGGCCGGCTGGATCACTACTTCTGTGATTCCATGTGTGTTTGTGTCTGTGCAGCCGTGCATGGAAGTGTGCATAAACGTACTGTAAGTGTGTGCTTTTCCAGTGGGGAAATTGCAGCCTCAAACTCAATCTTTCTGCCAAAGCTACATATTGTTTATCTCTCACTCTCTGGAAAAAAATGGATGGTTAGCCATTACCACAATCATTTCAATTTTTATGTGTACCATGGGGCTGAACCCACCAGTGACCTCATCGTGTCTTTTCCAAATGTCAGCTAATCAGGCAGCAGCAGCCACAGTGTTGGTGGTTAAGTGAGTTGATGCATATGACATGTGCTTACTACAGTTTAGGCAAATCTCCATTACATCACCAAGGTTACACAGTGCAACTCCTGGCATTTGGAAAAGCGCTCACGACATGGGCTCAGAGCACCAAGTTGCGTGTGTTCAGCCATGAGTTAGGTATCACAACCACAGTGAAATGTGATTCATAAGAGGAGCAGGATGTGAGAATAGAAACTAATGACATTTTAGCTTTCCAAGAAAATGAATTCCCAGCTGTCTCAATCAGATTGTGGAGCGGTTTGAAAAAACACATAAAAGATTAAGAAAAAAAGAAGAATAGTTATGAACACCAACACCATTATGGCTCTAGCACAGACTATATCTGTATGAAATACCATCCTCTTTTTTGTCAAGTGGCTTTATTTTATAAGAAATAGCATTCCTAAAAAGTGATATCTCGTCGAAAATACTAAATGCCGTGTCTCAAGCAATAACCTTAAAGAATAGTCTTGATTATGTATCCGTTTTTTTTAAACAGACAACAAATGCCAAGTCATTTTTAAAATAACTGTAAAGCTGTTTAAATGTGCACATTTTTTTCCTTTTCCATGTTAGTCATTTATACGCAACTACTACATACACGACAAATAGCTTAAACTGCGAAATAAAAAGAAAGACTGTTTTTAGCCAGTAATAGCTTTAGCCAAGCTACATCCACATGCCTAAAGGCACAATACACACAAGGCCCATCTGAAAAGGTGAAAAAACAAAACAAACACTGGTAACAGAGACAATTGCTAAAGGTAAAAAAAAAAATGGCAGCATATGTTTGCCCTTCTGGCTATGAATTATGGAGTAGCTCCCTGTCGTCTTCACTTTGTAGCTGTACGGATCTCCTCTGGCATGTGGCCTCACAGTACAGCACTCTAAAACTGTTATACTGCCACATAACTAAGAAAGACACAGCAAGACAGAGAATGAAAGGCAGAATAAAGCACAAAAACTCAGACACTAAATGTCCCCTAAAAGCCACTAGAGGCAATGCTGCATCTTATGTCCCATGAGATGGTAGTTTGGACTGACCACCTAGTGGCTGACCAAATGACAGTACTGAAGGCATGGAGCGGAAAAATGGGGGTATGTGTAACAGTTTCTATGTTTTCAAAAGAAGGATGCCTTACTACTTATTCTGTGCAACATGGAACAGATGGAACTCAAACATAAAAAAGAAAAACGCACACACAAATGTATACACATGAAAAGGTGTAGTCACACAGAGCAGCACTGGCAGTCGCGTTTCTTTAAGTGTTGAGTAGAGAGAATGCCTATGGCTGAACCAAGGTCTGAATAAGAGATGATTTTACCCTTAGGGACAGCTCACTGCTGTGGTATTAGCATACCAACACCGTGCTATGTTGAAAGGGCTGCATTCCCGTGCTTTGTGAAAACACACGCTCACACACTCAAACACAAGCACATGTATACACACTCCCACAAGTACAGTGTCGCTCATTTATTCCTCTAATCCAAAGCCAGCCATGCATGACTTCAATCTGCTCCTTTGCTGTAATCACGTCCAGATATTAAGTCAATAAATCATTGTAAACTTGTTACCTAATTTATGCAGGGCTATGATGAATCTTTTGTCCTCTGGGCCTAGTCATGGTGGTGTAACACAATGCACTTGGACAATGGACAACATTTTTATGCCTGCATCTTTACCTTGATTTATCCCAAAGCAGTTAAGCCACTTTAATCGCATACCTCTTTGGGTATTAGATCATGATTTTAGTGCATTACTGTATCTCATACCACTATGCCTGCTGGGCTTAAATAATGCAAAAAATGCTAAATTACAGGTTGATCCCACTCTCATGTGATGGTAATCTAATTTTATTTCCATTTGAAAGCAGTCATTTGGAAAAATGTGACAAGAGGCCGTGATGATTTCTTTCCTATCCTTGGTGGTTTCTGTCAGATATTAATGGATTCAGGGGACTGCTTAAATAAATCATGTGATTGAAGTAATCAGTTCTGGTGGTCATATAATAATTTACAAAAAAAAAAAAAAAAAAGATTTTGCAGTTGCACACAGTTAGACCTTTATAAGAAATAACGTTACATAAGCAAATACTGCTTCAAAACAGCCTAAATTCTTTGAGTCACAGATTCAAAGTGATGGGTCCCACTTCTTGGTTCATTCTGACTCAATACACACAGTTCCTACAGATATTTGGCAGTGCATTCACCCTGTGAAAATCCTTTGCCACCACATCTCAAAGGTACCTCTATTAGGCTGGATCTGGAGAAAGTGCAAGGAAGTGAAGTAAATTGAGATCATGTCATGTTCCGAGAACCAGTTTGGGATGATGAGTGCTTTGTGACAAAGCTTGTTTCAAGTATCCATTTGAAAAAGTGTAGACTGTGGCGATGGATGCATCTGTTCAGGAACAATGTCTAAGTACTTCTTGTTGTGAGGTCCAAACAGTGCTCAGATGATATTAAGGGTAATACTGTATGCAAGAAATCATCTCCAACACCATTAGAGTACGATAAACACAGTGCACCACTGTCAAACAAAAGTTTCCTCCAACCTGCCTGATTCTAACCCAGTCTTTTAGTCCTTGAATGCTTCAAAATAAATAAAGAAGTTTAAGTTTAGTTTAGTTTAAAAATGTGTTTTACTATGATGGACATACTCCTCTTTTTTTTTTTTTTTTTTTGGATGGCCCCTCCTCAACCCCTTCTTTTTGGTACTGCTGAGTCAGCAGCACTTTCACGTTTTGCAGACATGTTGTTTCATTCATAAAATAGTAATGCCCTGACTGCAGGAAAAAGAAGGATGAGTTTGAGCTGACCAGGTGAAACTGGCTGAGAGTGCAGATTATAGAGGTTGAGAAAAAAACATATCTGTTTCGTACAAATTAAATCTTGTGAGTGTGTTATTATAATCTGAGTTTATGGCATGATGTGCAAATCTAATTTTGACGAGAGCAGAGCAAAACTGTGATTTTATATACATAATTTCTGATACGAATAATCCATAGGTGAAAATGATTCTTCTTTTTCTTTGTTAACTGAAAAAGCATAACTGTTCCTTTGTAGTTTTTTTTTTTTTTTATAAATAAATCCCTTTGATTATGAAGTTCATGTTGTGATATACATCAACGCACATCTGAAACCTTTTTGCAATATGGAGGCTCTGTCTCAGTTGCTCATCATCATTGTTTAAAAGTTAAGGAATATGAAATTATGTGTTAAATCGGGGGGAAATCAAAGAGAAACCAAACATGTAAAGTGCTCCCTATGAAGAGAAGGCAAGAGCAGAAGAGACGGGAGAACAGACAACATATTTGATTGGCTTATAATGCTACTGCCCCTCCACTAAAAACTTTGCCTGCATTTTTCAGTTTTCATCTAGCGTCTTTATCATCTCAGCTTTTGGGATGGAGTCCTTTCCCTGTCAAAAACAAGGGCATATGCTGCAGATAGGATCATTACAATACAGCAGGGAAGAAAAATGTCATAATCTTAGAAAGGCTCTTTCAGTCTCCATCTCTCCTCCCTCTGCAATTTGATCTTTCTTCTATGGATGAATGAATGAGCATGGCCCCCTGGATTACTCGTGTGATGTGTGTAGTTGATGGATTATCATAAAACTCATGTATGTCAGCCAGGGAAAACTAATTCCACAATGTGAGGTTGCGATCCTCTTGTGTGTTATCTTACTTACATACACACTTAGTTGCAACAGAGAAATAATATTTAATTATGTCTCTTTAAAGAGGTTTTACTTAGGACTGCAAAGATTGCTGTCCAAAAAAAAAAAAAAGGTTGACATTCATTATATTTAATTGCTTTGATGAAATTACATCTCTCTAAGCAGTAACATAGATACTCAGAGAGACATGATTATTAGGGGTCCGTTTGAACACCACCAAGTCTGCAATGTGCATTGGAGTAATCTTTTTTTTCTCTCTCTCTCTGTCTCTATTGCTGTTTAACCTGAACAAACCAATCTGCTCCTGGACTGCCTTTGGGTTATGTTTATCAGTAGTATTACTTAGTCACAGGTATGTCACAGAGATTATGACTGTTGCCTTACAGCAGGGAAGATTTATATGAGTTTTTACCATGCAGTCAACAGATAAACAACTCACAATGACTTTGGGTGCTAAGACGTGTTTATGTAGCTCACAGTGTTAAAAAAAAAAAAAAAAGTGGATTACCACATAAATGCCATGCCATAAGGTATATAAGATTTCACTTACTATAAATCACAATAACAATGTTAGTAGAAAATAAATGCAGCAAAAGTAGAGAGCGAGAGAGACGGTCTGTGGCTTTTAAAAACAAATTTGCAAAATATACAGCATACTTGCCTCAGATGTAAATATTGTCACCCACCCAACTGGCTAACCACTCACCCATGCTAGATGGCCAGATTGTTATGCATGACTCATCAGCAGGTGCTGGTATTAAATAACCATTTTCTCCATATTCACATGAGAAATAAATATCTCAGTTTAACATTTTAATCTCACTAAGCAAAATTATGTCCAGCTGAAGTTACAGACTCCGCAGACCAGATCTGGTTTGTCTTTTTCTCTCCTTTTCGGGTGACTCCTGTGTGTCACGTGTTAGTCGTACACATTTTGTTCAAAAACTATTTGGATTATGCTTTTTTCCATGCTCTGTTTGTTACAGTGAGACTGACCTGGGCTGGCAAACTAAGACATCATTACCTAACCATGTTCAGAACAGTTAATCTGAAAACATCTTCATGTGACAGGATTCAAAGAAAATATTGCTTGTTGAATGCAGGACTTTAAATATTAAAATATTCAAGGTTACATTAAGTTGTTACACACAGCTTTGGCATTACAAAAAAGCAATTATTCCACTTCACTGAGGTACGGATAAAACTCAACAAAGCCTTGCCAGCACATAAATTCTCTGTGGTGTCGTGATAAAGCAGTTTTGGTGGAGTATTTATCTAAAATGGAGTATAAAAGTGAGATAACAGGCTCTGGCTCTCAGGTATCATGAGGAAGTTAATCAGTGAACCTTGACAACCTCTGCAGGGCTTCCCTCTCCCTTTGCCCTTTCATCTGTCTGAAAGTGTTTTTTTTTTTGTTTTTTTTTTTTATCCGACAGCCAGGAACAAATAGGCCTGACAATTTAAATCTCAATCAATTTGGCAAGTTAACCACCTCAGCCAAGATGTGATGGAGATGCCTCCATCAAATGCATATCTATTTTATTCAGCTTCATACTGTTTCTCCCTAATTTCTGTGCGTTGTGTGTATTATCCACAATAAGCTATATCTCACTAAGCCCACTAGGCCACCTCGGTGTGTATCCAGCTCCAGACACATTTGTTCCTCACTGACCCATCAAAGTACCTGTATGAAAAAGCTTCTGTTTCCTGTTCCAGCTACAGAGCCATCGTTTTAGTTTCCACTGTGCTTTTCCTCTTATGAGTCAAAATGTCTTGCTGTGATTACGATGTGTCAGGTTTGAGTTCTGCCTTATAGTAGTACATAAAAACAAAAAGTATTTTGGGGGTTCCAAAGTAACTTTCACACCCGTTCAACTGCGAATACAAAGTTCAAATTTTGTGATAAACTGAACTTTGTGTCTGTGATAAGTGACCACTGATGGTCTGTTACCGATGGCATTTTTTTAACACTGATTTGTAATCTGCTAATGATTATTTTCACTGCTATCACCAAAAGATTTCTGAATGTAGAGTTACGTTTTACAACATTTGAAGCCAGAGGACATTAGAAGGGAAAACAGAAGTTCACAGTCACAGTAAGAAATCGTTCCGGACAACACAAATGTAACTGCGATGTAATGCCAGCCCGTTTAAGCTCCCAGCCACTTCATTAGCTACATTTGCCTTAAGGCAAAGCCCAGATAAGGTGTTAGAGACACTCACAACACAGGCTACAGCGAAAGGTAAAGAAAATGCAGCATATGTTTGTCCTTCTGGATATGAATTATGGAAGAGCTACCTGTCATCTTTGCTTTGTGGCAGTGCAGGCCTTCTGAGATTCCGGGCTATGACAGAATACACAAGCCTCATTTACAGAAACCAGAGGGATTGTATGACAGCACAGACATATATTTTTAATGACCCATTATCACAGTGAAATTGCATCAGCCCTTTTGGCAAGGAGCGTGAAGCTGCACCTTGGCAAAAGCCGCATTCAGTCCATTAGGCATCTATCTTGGGTAAAGACACCCCTCTGTAGATTGAAAGCTGCAAGTATTGGTCAGTCTAAGAAAAGAGAGTTCGATCTTCATGACATTTTTACTTGATGGCTTTCAAAACGGTGCACTGTACACTTTAGTGGTGTATCTGACAACTGGCTGAAGCTGCACTCACAATGGGCAACCAGAATTGCATCAGCTCGAAAAACTACTGGTTGTCAAAACCAGTCAATGCAATCATTCGTGTGAGTTCAACACACTCGAATTTGACAGAATCATACCCTGATTATACATCCACATATGTACCTGTGCAGCCCCGTAGAAAAAACACATTTGACATCGAGGTGGGGCCACAGTTCACAGTTCATAGCAGGTTAATCACAGTGAGGGTAGTGTACTGTATACAGTGTAAGCTGACACAGGCAGACAAGGTAATGGTTTTTGTGTGGGATGTAGCAAGTCTTGTACTCAGGTGGCCTCAGGCATAATCGTGCTCTCCAGCGAACATCACTGATGAGGCAACAATCTGGCCCTGGGGTCAACGTTTTTATGACCGCTCTCAGCATTGCTCCGTTTCTCTCCCCCCTTCGCTCCTCTTTCCCTGTCTTGCTCATTATAACTCTCTCACTCATTATCACTCTCTCCATCTAACTTGTTCTCTCTGAGACTTTCACATTCAACCAAGATCTATGGGCCTCTTTCTCGTTGTTAGACTCACTCCCTTTACCTCTTGCAGTCTCGACAGTCTCTCTCACTCATTCTCTGTCCATCTTGTTACAGCCCAGATTTATTACTGCAATCTGTCAGTGCTCCCGTCTCGCCTCCTGACACATTCTGTGGCAACCAATATGCATATGTTGTTGTTAGTATTATATAAACACATACACTGGAGCTATAAAAAGCCTCAGGCGGATAAACAGAGGTGACTGAATGTTGTGCCTATGAAATCAAATTCACCAATGACTCATAATGAGCATCCTTCCAGAATACTACAGTATGAAATGAAACTTTTAAGTTAAGCACAATTGAAATACGCTGTTACTGTATAATGTTATTTGATCTGCTCCATCTATAAATATATATATATATATGTATATGCATACACACACACACACGTAGCTCATGGTATCATCAGGAGCTCTGCTAGGTCAGACCTCTGAGATTGCTGCTAAGTGCTTTGTGCTGAGGTGATATTTCAGGCTTAAAGCGCACTGATGGTATGAAAATTCCTGACAACAGAAGTTGCACAGAACAGTGCTCCTGTCAACAGTCCCATCTGGGTGTTTTGTGTACTTTGTGTACATTGTGCGACTTTTCTACCATAAAATAACCAAGTTAATGCTACATTGACGTGTAATCTGGTGAATGGTGTCTCTGTCATTCCCACCCTGCACTTTGTTTCCTGCACTATGTAACTTTGTGCACCTGCTGCTCCTGCGAGAAGTATATAACACGTCACGGCACTGAATCACACACCACTTTAACTTATTTTGGTCATACTGGATCATATTTTATGGAGAAAATTTCTTCGGGTTTTCGCTCTGATGTCCTCCTGCCGCACATCAAATCAAAAAGTTTTCTGATGGATAATAAAGTAAAATACTGAGATTTATAGCTACTGTTAACTAAATGTAGCTGATGACAGCACAGTTTGTTAGGCAGGCTCCCTGGATTGTGAGCTCAGGGCACCCAAGGAATGTTAGTGTGTTTATCATAGTCATTTTGGACCACAGGAAAGAGGAGGTACATATTTATGACAACAGTATTACACCTTGGGGGTCCTAAATCACAGAAAACACCAATTTATACACAGAATATAAGGAATAACATGGAAGAGATGAGTCACTGCTGGAGCCGTCAAAGATTTACAAAAAAGGCTACAAACAAATCATCTAGGTAAAATATGAACTTTACAAACTTAGGCTGAAAAAAGCAAATCAATTTTGCTTGAAGTACAGTTGGGAAATTTTTGTTCAAGAATTTTTTTTAATTTCTTTTTTTCTGTGTAGCAGTGCACACGATAGGGTTTTATCTTGTCAAAATTTCTCGACATTAAGTCTCCCTGTTTTCATATATGAAAGTACCATACACTGCTGAAAGTATGGGTACAAAAATTGTTATATACTAGCCAATGAACTTGGTGTAAACAAGAGTGAATTCCTGTGGGGCAGTGTATGTCTGTATGTTTACAAGCATTGCCCAAGGCAAGGGTTGAGTGTCGTGAATAATTCATCTGTTTAAAAAACGAAGCAGAGTTATTGTTTGAAATATGACTACAACCATTACTTCTGACAGAATAATTAAACATTAAAGGGCAAGACAGATGCACATTGTACCATAATGATATCCGAATGGTGTGAAGTAACATAAGCTATGCGCGGAGAATACGTCTCAGCGCTGAGCTACCAAGAGCCTCACGAGAAGAGAAGATGGCTCGCAAATGAATGCAGAGCCTTTTACTAACTACACTCAGAGTGCATTTTAAGCACCAGTGTCTGCTGCCAGCTCTATTTTTATTATAATTGTTATGGTCATGATTATGATCAACTGGAATACAGTGCATAAATACCTATATGAACATGTATGCACAGAATTAGAGAGGAAATCAGGCACCCAGATTCTAAATATATACCATACCAAGACCAGCAAGTCCTAGGCAAAAAGACAGAAATCTATTGGTATGATTGAGGTGACGCTTCAGGCAGACTTGAACTACATTATACTGTGGTGCCTTATGATGTTTTGGATGGATGTTTATTATGTGCATACATTATTTTAGTATATCAGGTGTAAAATGAGGGCCAGTGGAAAACTAAGACACATGCAGGAAGGTATGAACCTATCCACAGGGTTTCTATACTCTGTTAGACAGAAGCTGTGAGGGCTTGAGTAGAATAAAGTAAATCTGTACACACTGTACTATGGTACCACTGAACAGAATATCTGCCAACACCGAACACATATGTAAACATCCTCAAAACTTTTTAAGCCATCACAATCCTTTCCCTCCACTGACAACCTGTCAGAGAAGCTAAAAACCTAAAATGTAAACCATGCTTTCAAGAGAGCTATAGTAGATGACAAAAAAAAGAAGCTGCTGAAGCTGATTACAGCGTAATATCAGCTTTAGTCCTGTGTGTGCATACAAAATCTTGTAGTTAGCGAAAAACAAAATAATAGCTAACATCTTGTACTGCAGGATTTTACAGTAACAGCAGCCAGTTTGCCCCAGGCAGCGAGATCTAAACCACTACCAACCATTTGATTTGATCTGATCGCCCCTGCTGGCAACCAGTTTTTACTGTTGTATAAAAAAGCAACTACAACAAATAAAGAATGCTGTATTTCTTACCGTGGTATAGGAGGAAAATGAGAGTGCTGCTGTCACATTTACTTATTCTTGTGGGGAGAGAGCGTACTGTCACTACTTCACCAGGCAGGTGCGCAAGCAACAAGAGAACCAAATGTGAAAAAAAAAAAAAAAAAAACATCACTAAAGTAAGTGACTCTGTCACAATCGCAAAGCTGAAATTAAATATATATTATACCGTAATATCATCTGTAAGATAGCTGCCAAGATCTAAGGTGGAAACATATTACACTTTATAGCACTAAAACCTTTCAAAGCCTTTATTATTTCCTCAAATATGAACAACACTTTCCAGCCCTGCCTTGTTTGCTGTATATCCAGATCAAATATAGTTGTGATATGACTAATGAACTGCAAATCTGATAGGGCTTACAGGGGATAATTATTTTCCCGATTGCAATTTACATCATTATAGTTGCGGCTACCTTGTAAATATGCAATTAAAAAACATCTGTCTATCACTGTTAATTTTATTTTGCATTATTGGTCTGTTAAGCCACTTGTTTTTTTGTTTTTTTTGTGAAATCCATTTTATGACGATCAACAATTCAAACATAGCAAGCAACCATTGGCTGATGGCTGGTTGCCATCCTGGCAACCAAAACTCAGACATGATATCAGGAACTGTACTGGCACTAATTTAATCAAATATTCTAATAATAATCGCTAAGAGCATGTGGTTTAATTTAAATGTCCCGTTTTCATCTCTAAACCCGTTCGGACTAACAGTTTGCTGACAACATAATTCAAATATTAGGAAAAATTCTACAGTACATATATTTATACCAAGAACTGCCCTTGTAGCTACACCTTGACAGCAAAAGACATATTGTATATCCATGGAATACTGCAGAGTCATGAGATGATATTTCCAACTGACCTTTTCCTGCCAGTTCAACCAGGCTGACACAATGTCTCAAAGGCTTATAGTATGCTATCGGTCATATGAGGGACTAGGACACACGTTTGATACTCTACCCAAGGCGCTTACAATTTTCAATTACCTGTATACTGGACACTGAAATGTGATTTCTCCTATCACACTGCCTATGGGCTACACTCAGCTGCCAAGCTGCTACAGAGAACAACATTTCTGTCTGTACTGTTTTATGTTTTGTATTATCTGGTATGTAAGTTAAAAACAAATACTGGACAACTTGATTACTTGGACTTAATTTTTTTATGCAAATTAACTGGCATGATTAGGTAAAATAAACAAACAGCTGTGGCTGCAATATACTAAATTGTATAAGCTACTTCTCTAAGACCACCACAGTATATACTCTATGGAAATAAGCTTTATTTGTCAATTGTCACTACGGGAATAAAAAAATGCTGAGAGCTTGTTTTTCAGTTATGAGTTGCAAGGGAATTATTAAGTTCTAGGTTTTGCTTCTATATATAATTCATATATTAGTAGTGAAACAAGGAGCACGTGCTTTAGATGATTTAGGATTTCTTGTTGCAACACAGCTCTAGTTATAACATTATAATATTTATAATGTGCTCTACCCAAGCTTTGAACCCCAGTTGCTTTGTTAAAGTATCACTAAGAATACATTTCCCTCAAGCCACACCACAGCAGTCTTGCTCATCATCAGTAGGATTTTTTTCACTGGCTTCTGTGTCTGTACTCCTTGGAATAAATTTGCAGGCCCAGGTGGGAATGTTGCTTGGTGACTTCCACACTCCATTAAGCTTTTCCAGGAAGTTTAAGCAAAGGCTGAATTTGTATGCAATATTCATAAAAATTAACAGAAAAGGAAACCGGTGGGTTCCTGGGCTCCATGAACAGTAGCAAATCTCAACGGAGGATGTAAACTGTTGGGCTGGATCGTCACACAGGGGATTAATCTATGTTTTATAAGTGCAGGGCTTTACAGGATGAAAACCTCTGCCTACGATTCCAGCAGCTCTTTATGACTAATATGGAATATTGAGCAGAAGCACATCAAGGTCTCTTAGAGATCTTTGCTGAATTATGTACATACAGAGGCACTTGGACAAACAGAGTACTTGCATTTTCTTGCTCTGTCTATTGCCCAAAGCCCTTTGCTGTTTGACCTTCCTCTCTATTACCTACACTACAGAGCATTTTTCATGTCAACACAATTTCTGTTTTTTTCCTGATCTTACTGTGCTTTCACACCTCTTGCCAAAACCCAAACACCACCCGTCTTTAGGTTGCATTTCAGCTCGTTTGTAAGAGCCAGAAGAGGCGTAGGAGTCCCTCTAGACTATGTTAGTATTGACTTCTAATATGTATGTATTGATTTCATTCGACACACACCACTGTGACGGATAGCAGTGGCACTCACTGCATAGCCATTGGCTTGATTTTCTGTCGCCGCTGTCACATATGAAGGAAGTATACATGGACTGAATATTAATCCAGCAGCAGATGAGTATTCAGCCAGTGGCTGTAACCATCAAACATAATAATCCAAAGGTAGAAAATATTGAAATGCATTAAACGCATGTTAAGCAGTACAGGGAAATGAATTATGCAAGTCTGAACATTTTGTTTGGTAGAATTCTGTCACCCATGACCAGCTTTGAGAGTAAGCCTCTGTTTCTTCACAGACTATAGTCTAACCCCAATCATTAACACAAAACCACCAGGTAACACAAATATCTCTCTTAGCCTCCTATGCTCACTTCATGTTTGAAGTAAAAAAAATATTTCTGTAAACCGGCACCTCATCTGGGTTATAAACAGGCGTTGAAGAGACAATAAGTAACAATTTTCTGCAACTCTGTGAAAATAATGGCTGAAATGCTTACCAAAGTCCCCTGGGACGTAGATGTCATAGACACAGCTCTGGCCTCTGGTGTAATTATGTGGGTAGTTTGGGGACAACACAGTTCCCTCTGAACCTGTGAAGTGACCTCCGCAGGGAGCTGTGGGGGACAGGAAAGGAAGCAACAGAGACGCACAGTTAACAAATGTGAAACAACCAGCTTACAATGCCTGGGGAAATGAGGCAGTAAAATACAATCAGCAAATCCATTTTAACCGGCACAAGTGCACAGGTAAGCAGTTTATAACACAAAATGGAATGAAAAGTCACCTTTGAACTTTCAGGTGCTGACAAATATAATTGTGGCCAGCATACCAAAATAATTTGACACTTGAGAGACACTTAGGGGACATTTAAAAAAAAAAAAAAGTGAGCAGTTAACAGACAGAAAAGGAACCCTGAGTTGTGTTTACAGGGTTAAAACCTGAAAGAAAAACAACCCGCAAGAAAAAGTACTTTTTGCCTTCATAATACATAAAAACACCATCAATCAACAAAACACACAATTGCAATAGCTCCACACGCCTGTGACTTTAATCAGCCCTTATTGCCCAGCAGCATGTTTTGCGAACTCAACTCTTCAACGCTGAAGCAGGCTTTTAGTCAGCTGGCTATGTACCTTACAAGTCTTAACAAGTAGCTCTTATTTTGAAGTTGGATAATTATTAACAAGCTTAATTGATTAATTGATGAAGAAAATGCATTCATGCATTTTGTGCTGCCAAAGCCACAGACTCTATCACAAGTAAGATATAGTCTGGGGACCACCTACTCAATTTCTCGTAGGGGAGGTGTGGTTAACGACTGCCCATGGCCGTTTATTGGGCGTTACAAATGTCTATCATTTGGCGTATACGTAGCCCATAGCCAATCGTGTCAGTTGAACCCGCTGACGTATTTAGAGCGACAGAAATTCGACAGGAAGGAAAAGCTGTCATTTTTCCCAATCTCCGCAAAAACAAAAGGCAAAACAAAAATATGATTAAACAATGGCACCGGACGATTACTGTCGTTTGTGTAAGATAAATATGAGAGAAGGTGGACCCAGTCTCAAATAAATTACAAGCTTCCGTTTGTGGAACGGTACAGTAAGGTATGAATGTGGGGACCAACACGTCTTTGAAAACTATTAGTTTTGAACAAAAAGCCTACCCTTGCATGCTTGTAACTTTTACAATCATTAGTGTCAGTTAATCAATACACACTGACGTCTGTCCTGCACCTGCGTCGCATCTCAGAATCCTATCTTAAGTTGTTAATGATGTACCTAATTTGCCAAGGGGCCCTCTAATGTAGTTGCCTCAGACCTCACGGACTAAGCCATCAGGTGGGGGAGCCTCGACTGTAAACAAACACACACTCATTTGTCGGAGGGAAGCTGTCACCAGCTGCTCTGAAGCCCCTGTGGCCCACACATTGCACATGTCACTGCTGCTTCATAAAGCACAACACAGGAGAGGAAGAACAAAAGTGAACGGAGGCGCTAATGTAGAAAGATGGATCAGCAATTTATCTGTGTTCGGTTGCTGGAGTGGCAAGAGGCATGTAATCAAACATATGTGATGATGGCAAGTGGGACTCTAATTCAAGCTGATCTGTCGGACAGAATAGGAGTCAGCCACAGTGCCATAGTGTGGGTGAGGAATTCAGGAATGCTGCTGTCGGTAAGGAGGGCATGCTGTACTGTCAATCAACAGCAGGTGAGAGCAGCACCAAAAAGAAGAAGGGATTCTCAAAATATGCTTTAATGGTTCTATTCTGACAGGTGGGTGTAGGGCTAAGGGGAAGTGGGCACACTGCAAAACCTATAATTCTGTGTTTTGTAACAGACTAATGGTAGAATCTGAATCTATCCATATGGTAATAGTGAGAATTGTGTTACCATTTAAGATGTTAGTAAATGACATTAGATTTCATTTCAAGACAGCTCAGATTATCTTCAACATCCAAACTCATCCACAATTTTTATTTAAAAAAATGAAAGTGTTGCATCATTACAAACAGAGAGAAAGCTTCAAATAAAGAGGTTCCAATGATTTTAGATGTTTAACTGGTTTGAAGGATATTTACCCAGCCCTTTAATCATTTAGAGTAACATGGGATCTGTTGGAGCTATTTATTTTCATTGATTTTAGCCTAACCGCTGCCGATCCCTTAAAGGTCCACTGAGCACGATTTAGGGGCCTTTATTTACAGAATTTGGCAAAAAATATTTTATTTTAATTATGTAATGTGTTAACTATATTTCCATTGGTTTAAAATCAATGGCAAGGCTAAGCATGTACAGGATATGTACACCACAGGTCTCCACTGTGTCCACTAATGTTGAACCACGATGTTTCTACAGTAGCTCAGAACAGACAAACTAAAAACTGGCTCTAGATTTGGCCTTTCACGTTTTTCACTGCCACCGTAGTTTCTCCTAGAGGACGAGGCAATTAGCAATTACACCTGCTAGATGCCATTAAATTCTACACAATGAATCTTTAAATTTGGTTGTTTAAGAACTAACATATCTTTGGCATACTTGTACAGCAATTTCTTGTTATTTACTGATCAGCATACATGCCTATAGACAAATCTGAGATAAGCTTATGAATAATGACAGCCTTCAAATGTCTTGGTCTCTAGTTACGATGTAATCTTTAGCCATTACATCATTTTAGCACGTCTACGTATTGCAGTGTGATCACTGCTGTCCACATCATCATTCAACAACAATTCTGACAAATTGAAGCCTGTTGGTAATTACTGACTTTTTAATGTAAACTGCATGTTTCTTGTAGTTTGGGAAATGCTATCAACTTCAGCTAATTGCTAAATAATGTGAAAAGACAGGAGCTGACCATATGTTGGGGCCAGCTGAAACCATTAGTTTTAGCCTTTAGACTGGTAAGCCATCAGCTCAAATTTGGTCTCAAAGTGAAATGACTAAATGGAGAGTTGCTGATGGACCTTTAGTAAAGCACATAACCCCAGGGCTGTTCAGTGAAGTTACACAGGTGCCAACTGTAAAAGTAATGAATAGCTCCCTGGTGTGAGAGCGGTTGCCCCTTTTCCCCACAGCTGAAAATGAGAGCCGAATTCTAATTCAACCTGGGCAGATTAAATACTTTGAAGAATATTAAAAATGGTGTAATGCTACTGGAAGGAGGAGCACTGGATTTGAAGCTCCTTACATCTTGTCTCCTTCTCTCCTCGACACTGGGATCACCGCGATACTCAACACCTCTATGAAATGCAGACATTGTATATTTTGGTGGTGAATAATAAACAAATAATAATCATGTTCTTGTAAAATTCCAAAAACCATAATGACTATTTTTCTTTTACTTTGTCAGCACTTCATGAGGTACTAATTTTACAGACCAGATCGACTCCATGCACCAATCGAACATTAATAACTTTTATACTTCTGTTTGAGTTTGTTTTATTTTTCTTTACCACAAAGGTTGCCACACTTCTTGTAAAGTCAGGGCCTTGTGAATCATAACTGTATTAATATTGTTTTGGTTCATTGCCTATTTCTGTCATTCTTTCAAGCTAATGTTACTACCTAAGATTAAATGGAGATGCAGGTTTTATGTGCTTTTTCTTTAACAATAAACAACGAATCAATATTGTATAGTTGCATAGGTAGATCATGTTACTCTCTGCGTATTGTACAGAAGTAACAATGATTCTCTGTCCAATGATAGGGTTTTTAATGTTGAGTAATATTTATACATTTAGCATCTGAAGACAAATATGTATAATTTAATGTAACATTACACTACATACACAAGAGTGTGTTTCTGGAAATGGCCACATTATAGACATAGTTTTGCTATTGCTCTGGGACACTGAGATAGTTTTAATTGTTGTTCACTCTACACAGTATGAATTTGGACTCTGTTCATTTCTGTAATTGCCCCACCAGGCTACAGCCCCCAACGTGTTTTAAACATTTAGTTTTTGTTAGTGATGTCCTCTATACATAGTTTTAATTATTTTATTTACACACACAAAATCTGCAGTGATTTAAAAGGTCCACTGTGTGAGATTTGTGATGCTCTATTTACAAAATATGACAGGAGCGGAATGTTATTCATAACTATGTTTATGTTTATTCACCCGAAAAAAAGAATCATTTTGTTTTTGTGCTATCTTAGAATGAGCATTCTATAGCTTCAACAAAGTCTGTCGTGTTGAACCACCACATTTCTACAGTAGACCAGAACTGACAAACTAAGCACTGGCTTTTGCAGCCACCATAGTTTCTTTTAAAAGGCCAGTTCATAAGATTTAAGGGCATGTAGCAGTGTAGTTGCTGATTGCAACCTCCTTGCATCACCCTCTCTTTCCTGAGAAAGAGAAACCACGTAATGCGCAAAAAAAATGAAACTCCCTATCTAGAGCCACTGTTTTGGTTTGTTCATTCTGGGCTACTGTAGAAACATTGCAGTTCAACATGGTGGACTCTGAAGAGAACTAAGAAAACACATTCTTATTTTCAGGTGATTATATACACTCATAAAAAATGAAGTTATAAATAACCTATTCCATTCCTGCCATATTCGCCATATTATACCTGAATCTTACACACTGGACCTTTAAGAGCTTCACGTCAATAACTCAGAATTTTCTCCTCTGAGTTGGCTTTTATTGCCATCTGTGAGACAATTGCATGCCACGCTTCAGCTCATATTTATACAACACAGTCTTGGTATCACTTACTATCAAATATTGACCAAACATCTGGGGTGCAGTATTCTGCCACTCAGGCCGTTCTGCTAATGTAGAAGTGATGCTTCTCACCTTGACAGCTTGGTTTGGCTCTGTCCCACTCTGGTCTCTTGCTGTTGCCCATGATACATGTCAGAGTGGAATAACCCTGCAGCAGGTACCCAGCTTCACAATGAAATGTCACCATAGAGCCCAGCTTGTAGTCAGTACCCATTCTCGTGCCATTCATCATATTCCCTGGATCAAAACACGCCTCCCGCAGTTTTGCTGCCAGTCAAAAGAACAAAGCTTTTAGAACAGCAATAACTGTCTAAAATGAGAAGAGTATCTAATTAAGCAGAGATCTGTATAAATAGTCATACAGGCTGTTTGACTTCACAAAACTGTGTTATTAAAAGTAACACGGAAAACATGATGGAAATGGATAAGGGTGAACTAAAGGCTATTCTCACAGCTGGAATCTACATTATATAAAAAAAAATGTTTTGTACAGTAGCATACTTCAAAGACATTATTTTCAGTCATTTACACTGTATATGTATCCAACTGAATCCCCTGCTGCAATACATAAACATATGCTTTGAAAATGCATGTAGCATCCCACTTGCACAGGCCTTCAGAGTACCTTTATATTCCAGATGAAAGCCAGTGTAGCTCACAGAGCCGTCGCTGCGAAATGCCAAGTACATGAAGTTGGAAGTGCTCTCAATCTTCTCAGGAAGTTTACTGTCTTGGAAACTGCCAATCAGATGAGCGCTGCTGTCGGGCCCATCGTAGATATACAAGAAATCATAGTTGGGCTCAATACTGAAGCTGTGACAAGTAAAAGAAACAAATGAGGAATGAGAGATAAAACAGTTATTATTTCGCCAACTCCCAGATTGTACAGATTATATGCGAGATTTAGAATGCATTAGGGTTTCAAAATGAGAGTGTGCACTGCAGTGCTAGAAGTGAGTCATGCCAAGCGATTTGTTTTGCATCTCCAGACAAAGAGATAAAAAAAGATATCTCCCCCAAGAGGTGAGAAGAGATTAAATTGTTGTGACACTGCGCTGGCACAAAATCTTCCCAGACGGCAATGGCAATGCAGTGTGAAAAGATCGTTTCATATTGTAGCGCTGTATATCAAATCACATGCCGCAGTGAGGGAGAGAGGAGCATTTGTTTTCAAAATAATGAGCGTGGTTTATGACAAAAATGTAAATAGCTTGGAGATAATTGCATTTGAGTTGGATCAAGGCAACTCCAATTTGAAATCATAACTCCATCCTTTCATTTGGCATTCCCAAGAGAAAAGCAGCATTCTGCTAACTATTAGATGTTTGTTTTGAAGGACAAAGTCAAAAAGTATACATGGTGTCTCCTTCACCTCATGAAGAGGGTAAAGTGGGCGACTGAAGAGAAAGCCAATGTGTCTATATGCCTCTTCTCCAGCCCAACATGAAGAGACTATAAAAATAATACTCAACAGTCTAGAGAAAAACTGCCCATGACAAGTGCCCTCAGGCCCATCTTTGAGTTTTGTATTCCAGTATTCCTGCTATATGCTTAGACTGCAATTAATAATGTAAACTTACAGTCTAAGCATCATTCAGACTAGAAAATGAGTTCGCTCATATCACAATTCTGCCTGCAATATACAGTATTCATCCAGAAATCTTGTTTCACCACATTTCAGCAAAGTGGCAGAAATATCTGCCTTCTGGGTGTTTGTAGAGGTGCTGCTGCTTTCCCTCTATCTCCCAACACACCTGGACTCAAACTCAGGTCCTCTGCTTAACACACATGGCCAACTTTGCTCAATACTATGATGTTATAGCTGGTTCCACTGCAGAAAACAAGCAATTCCATAGCACAGGCTGAGCCGCTGTGCATCCACTAAGAACTGACTCCATTCTGTTTCAGGTAAGTTACAAACATACCAAAGATTTAGGAAAAGCTTCATCTTGTAAGCTATCGGACCATAAACTTAAAAGGACAAGACTGTTTTTCCTTTTTTACTGCTCCAGAATTTTTTGATCGACCCACTGATAATATCCTGTAGAAACCTGCGCTTCTTCTTTTTACTGTGAAGAATGTACCAAACCGCTGTGCATTAAAATGTGAATAATTCCACTGTGACAGAACAATATACATCTCATCTGATCATTTAGACATGCAGTGTTTCTTTCATTTTATGTTTGCACCAAAAGCAACTTAAAGTAAAATGGACATTGTAGAAACTCATATTACCTGATGAAAGCCAAGGAAATGACATAGTCAGAGTGGACAGTAATAAGCCAGTCACAGTCTTTGCTGTGTGGATAGGGATGTGGGTAGTTGGGTGAAAGGATGAATCCTGAAGATCCAGTCACATTCCCACCACAAGGAGCTTGTGAGATTAAAAAGAAGAAGAAGAAATAAATGAGACTGATGCACACAGTGATGACAAAGAAAGTCTTTAAAAGCGGCTGAACTGCTGCAAACGTCTTTGGCTTCAGTAAGAAATGAGCACCTGTAAGTCATTAAATATAATTAAGTCAAATGTTATGACCTTTGTCACCCTCTATCAGCAACCACCATTAGGTACTGCAGCGATCAGGCCAAAGATTCAGGACATTAGAAAGACGATGCCATTATTTCCCTGCATTATGATTAAAAGCGGTATTTTTCTGACAGGTTTCTTACCAAGGCATTGGATTTTGCTGGTACATTTTCCAATTAATTTCTAGCGTAGCCTGTGTTGAACAGGTCAGCTGCACACAGAAATCGCGGCAGAAAATATGGCAAATATGGAGATAATAAAATAAACTTTCCAATTATAAATTGTAACATAATTATAAATAACTGGATATCGTTTTTTCCATTTATTAAGACATTTCAACAATCCAGGTTCTTATTTATATATTGCTCCCCGCTCATTATGTAATTATCTTGATAACGTTTTCCACTGTTTATTGATACATGACTGACTATTGGATCTCAGATCTTAGAACAATGAAGCGCATATGTAACTAATATTAAGAAATGAATAACCACTTATTAAATATGCACATTTCTGTTTGGCTAACTGCTTAACTGGATAGATTCCGTTTATGTCATTTTTTTTATGACAATTTATAATAGCTCAGCATGTCAGAGGATACTCTGTGTCTGAATCCTAAAGCTTTATTTGTCATTTGTGGCTGTCATGTTTCACTATGAAGAAGTGATAGTGACACACTGATGAGTATGTTGCTCTTGTCCGATGGTAACAATAAATCCAGCTGGCATTTACATCGAGTTTTCACTCATACAGACTTGCTTCTGGTGTCATTACATTATGCTGAGTGGTGGGTTCTTGTAATTGGATTGCGAGACCTACAAATATCTAGCACTTTCCTGGCCGGAAAAAAAAAAAAAAAACCTCAGTTCAGTTAGACTCGTTGGCAGCAACTCAAGAATATCTAGGTTTCTTTGGACCTACTTAGTGTAATTATTTCTAATTGCACTGTTAAGTAATTAGCTGTTAAGCTCTAATAAGACAATGTGTTGGGAGACCTTAGAGTACTCGGTCTTTGCCTGGCTAGAGAAGTGGATTTGTCCACATAAGAGTTGGCAACGACTCAAATATATCTGAAGAGTCTTGTTTATCCTACACATATTTTTAAGACATCAGTGAGAGAGAATTATAGTCTCTGCTAGAGCCTGTTAATAGAAAAACTCCCTCGCTCCCTATTCCTCTCAGCATCTCTCTTTCACTGATCCCCTACACTTCCCTCCTTCAATCCATATACCCCTCTCGGTCTCCTCCGCACATCCCCCGTTCTCTCTCTAACACACACTATCTCCCTCTCTCTCACCAATGCAGGCTGGAGGGCTGGGTTGCCAGTAGTATCTATTTTCCACTTGGATGCAGGTGATTCTGCTCTCCCCCTGCAATTCATATCCTGGATCACAAGAGAAGGTCACAGAGTCGCCGGGCTCGCGTCCTTCCCCATTCCGACTACCATTCATGGGAATACCTGGATCTCTGCAAGCTGTTGCAAGTGAACCTGAAGGGCAAACACACACGTGAAACACACACACACACACACACGCACACACATGCATAAATGCACATGTACAACCAAAGTGCAGGGAATCAATGAGCACAAGAGAGAACAAGCATACGCAGAAGGCGTTTCATATCATACGGCACTGCAGACAGCTGTCAAGCTGAAACTGGAGCTCAAACACAGTTAGAGCACGGAGCAGATTACAGAATGATATCAGTCAAAATCCTGCCATGTTTTCCTAATCTGTTTTGCTAAAACACAGCTGTGGAGCAGCCCAGAGCTACCAGAATGATCTGGTAAAATCTGATGGATTCTTCAATGTTCCCATCTTGACAGACTTTATTGAGAGACTTAACACAGTTAAGTATATTGCAGTTTGGTGTTGTTTCTTATTATTTCTTTTCAAAATTCCAAATACATCTAGCAAAAATACCTTCAGTAAAAAAATGCTGCAAAAATACAAATGTTGAATGAAAAGGTAATGGTAACCACAGTGTGTATGATATTAATCAGTTATTAATCAGAACCATATAAAGCACAATACATCAATCATTATTGTGTGTTTCCAAACTGTAAGTGCAAAGTAATCACTTAACGTCTGTGTGAACAAATGGTCATAATCATCCACACTGTAATAAAGGCACACTCAATGCTACATAGGCAATGAATAAAAGTAAAAGTTAACCCTTAAATCTCAAAAGTAAGGTTTCTTTGTGCTGCAAACAGTTTCAAAACTGAGAAGACACTTCACACAATCAGGTTTTTCCTTCTGTAAACCGCAGCCTTAGGCAAGCCAGGTATTTGAGTACAGTACTCATCTCCAGAATCGATTCAAGCTTCATGTGCAGTGGATCCAATGTAATTGATTTTTGCATTAAGCTGCCATGTCTGTAAACTAAAGAAAATGAAAACAAACTCATCATACATGCTACGCATGTGGTCTTATGCCACTGCTGTAGTCATGTGCTTGATTTTGAAACTAGTCACTAGCAGAACATGCAGTCTGCATTCAGTAGCATAGCAGAAAACGTTGCACAGAAGACTGTCAGCAGTGAACTGTGAAATACCCGGGACTTTCACTGCTCTTCAGGATGTGGTTAAATATTACATAAAATACTGAAATATCCAAACAGCATGAGGAAATCTGCATTATGCTTCGGTCTGACGGCGTGAGAACTTCCTAACTAGAAAGGAGCATGGTATTAACAAACCTGCGCATTCACAAACATATAAACTCGATGAAATACCTGCTGTTTTTCAACACTCAATGGGAGCAAATAAATTACACAAAGCCGACACAGTATATCAACTAATCAGAGGGAACTACTCACTGGAGAAGTCGATGGCAAAGCCAGACTTGGTGATATAAAAGTCCGTTTCGAATTGAATGGTGACAACGTTGAGAGTGGAGTGGATCCCCTCAGGCAGCAGGGAGCCGCTAACCTCCTTTAGAGACATCTCGTTCTCAGGAGGCCCGTCCCACACCTTCAGGATGTCGTGGGAAGCCTCCGTGTCAAATGCAAGAAACTGGAGACTGGGAGAGGTGATCACAAGAGATCGTTACTTTGGCTTAAGGTCAGTTCAGTCAAGTCTTTGCATTTAATCAGTACACTCCTGTTTAGTTGAATAAATGATGGTTGTGCACAATTTTGCATCTCAAATACAAAAGGCTACAAATGTCCCGAAGAAAGAAAGCAAAGTGGGTGCTGAACTTCGCAGTTAAAGGAGTGATGTATCTTGAGACAATGTCCTCATGCTTTTGGGCATTCCAGTTGAGATGTGGTATCATCAATCACCTTCTGCCAAAGTTAGAAATACGAGAGTACAGACTTATCTGCAATCTCATCAAGAGATGGCCTCAAGCAGCTCTTCTGACAAAGAATGTGAGGCTGACTTTATGAAATCATACCATGTTTACTTCGACCTCTAAGCCCAAATGGGTTTTATTTCACAGTAATACTAGGAGCTCTCATCCAAAAAAAAATGCTTCCATGTCCCGGGAAAAATTCCCCTGGGTGCTGTCACACAGTCTACAAAGTCCCTCTCCCAATCATTGTTAATGGAGCTGCTACAGGCTGTTTCTCTTTTGATGACATCTCGCTTTAGAGGAGAATTTTTTCATGTTTAAAATCTTAAGCACATTTTACAACATCGCATGAAAACATTTTTAGAATGTTTTCAACTTTGAGTCTTTTAAAGTCAGGTCAACTAAGGATGACCTCAGTTAAGATGTATTTAAATGAACTCCTGTCAGTTCAGTTCAAGGCAATTACCTTGTACATAAATTGCAGTCTCATGATAACTTCTATCACATTCGTTTTAGATCCATCACATAAATCCACTTTATCTTTGTTAATTCAAACATAGTATTAGATTCTTTACAGGACTAATAATTTAAGCCCAAAATATAGATTGTTTTTCCTTACCACCGTATTTCATGAGTAATGAACTAAGAACAATTAGCATATTTTGATAAATGATTGCACATCTTAATTAAAATGTTCTAAATGATAATAATATATAACAATACACTATAATAATAGTTATACAAGGACAACAGCAAACTACTATTTTTAATATATACTGGCTATATAGTACATGCATAAATATGCATGTATTATGTTACCATGTCATTAGCAACTTGAGTTACCTGACAATGTTGCCAGAGTTGACCTCAATTGTCCAGGTGCACCTTAGGTTGTTGTCATAGGGGAAGGGATACCCAGGAGAGAGGATGCGCCCTGTAGACTCACCCTTGAAACTGCCACCACACTCCGCTGCATGGACACACAAATGAACATGATATATATGAAAACCCCAAATCCCAAAAATGTAAACTCACACAAAAGAACAAGCAAACACACTCATACAGTATGCTGAAACAAACACAGAAGGAAATGCTCACTGAAGCTCAGAGTCTACAATGAGGACTAATGGGCAACAGTTTAAGCTCTGCTGAAAATAAACAGTTTTCTTTTTCTAACAGGTAATGGGACTGCAACAAGGACTTCCTGCCTGGGCAGAGATACTCACAGATGCAAAACTTGTTTTGTCTCTAAGTATGCCTCCTAATGATGCCATTAATTAACTTTAAAAAGACTGTGTCCAGAGAATATATAGGCTGGGCCTTGCACTGCAGGGAAGACACTGCTACAAATGTTAATGACTGAAGGAATATCTTATCATCCAATCTATGTTGCTTCTCCCCTGGTTATCATCTTTCTATCTAAATTACAGAACAACCAGCACTTAATTAATAGGAAAATTGCATTAGATTGCCACAGTGGTAGGCTATAATCAGTATCATAACACTGAGCAAATGTAAAAGTCCTTGACAGAAGCCAGGATGTGGCCCTGGAGAAATGGCTGGAAATCCCATTTCACAATCAGCTCAAAGATACAAAGCTCACTATCAATATTGACCATTCAGTGATCCAGCACTGTTAAACAGTTAATCAATAGACTGATTTTTTTTCTGTGTGTGTGATTATAATGAGCATGCCACAATGCCAAACCAAAGTCCTTTTTACCAAGAAGGGAACAAATTCATGTTTCATTGAAAGAGGCAGTGGGATAAGCTGACATTTAAAGTACAATTCTGCACACGTCCGGAAATTTGTAAATCATTTTTTACCCTAATCCATCACTGCAAGACATCAAGAAACAGACACTGCCTCACAACACCTTCCAGACTCTAGCAGCGTGTAGGTAATAGCTTTATCATTTCTGTGTCTCTCTGCCTCAGCATGTTCTGAATATGAAAGCACAGCCAAGACTGTACATCATGTCCACGACTTAATCTGATATGAATACGCTGATAATTATGCATTTACTTTCCAGAAAAATGATGGAAACAAAAAGGGTTATGAATGAAAGAGAGTCAGAGCAACATGATGAAAGCTCAATAGTAATTACAATTGCTTCACTATAGTGTTCTTAATGACTCTGTACAGCCAGTCCTGGGACACACTGAGATCAATGATTCATAATAAACAAAATGCTCTTTATATTCTCTTACAAAAAAACAAGCAGCCTATTTTCTTTCAACACATGTCAATTAAGTTGAAATCGTCTCTGGATAAATCCTTAGGATTAGCACCTAGCTGACTAGACAAAGACAGCTTTTTCAGACAAAGGAAGAAAGGATTACCTATACATGACGGCAGGTGGTTGTCCCATGCCCTTCTTTCCCCAGTCATGCACTTGAGTATCCCACTGCCGTGCAGGGTGTAACCTTGGTCGCAGCCGAACGTGATGGCACTTCCTGCAAAGTGACCCTGGTCACTGACTTTGAAGCCAAACTGCGGCACACCTGGATCATCACAGTGGGACAGCTCAAAGCCTGTTTGAGTAAGATCGAGAGGCAGGGGAAGGGGAGAAGAGACAAGAGAAGAATATGAGTTAAAGAGCAGCATAAAATGAAGACCATGAACACAAAACTGCTTGTCAGCATTTAAAACCACTGGAGAGCAGTCATTCTGTAAACCAGCGCCATTTTCTTATTTATCTGTATTGTAACGAGTTATTGATTGAGCATTGGGAATTAATTTCCACTTGAGCACAGATGAGCACTGGATTTACAGTCCCAATATATGACTTGGCAGTAAAAGATTCCTTCTGGACAGGAGGAACAATTAGATGTTCACAATTAAATGTTCAATTGAGTGTGGATATTTACCACGACTCAGGAAGAGCCCATCCACTCGTAACACTTTCGGGTAATACAGAAGAAATAAAATAAACAAGCCACAAACAAAATGTTGCAATAACTCTTTAGCTCACCTTGTCTGAACTTGACCATGGCTTATATGTGTTCCTCTCTTTCAGGTACTAAATATAAGTGTTCTGCTATGCAGCAACAGTGGCCGCACATAAACCCAGCAGTGCTGATTTATGTTCTCTTCTCACAGCGAGGTCCATGCCCATGCCAGATGTTATGGTAGTATTACAAGTGTCATGCCCAGTATAAATCTTGAGCAGTTACCGCTCACATTTAGAAAATTACCCCGGCACTTTTGGTAGAAGAGTCATGAGAACATGATCAGCTTTCATGTTCAGACAAGACGTAAGGTGCCCATATCCCGCCTCCACTGTGCCCTTGTGCTGTTCATACGTCAGTCAATCCTCTCCAAGTTGAAAGGGGCTATTCACCTTGATTGAAAAGACCAAGTAAAGACTGCACTTTGAGATGGGTAAAGTGTGCTAGCTTACATTCTTCTATTTACCTGGTGCACATCCCTGGAAAAATCAGGAATGAAATGAAACTATGTGATACTTAATTATGGGTAATTCTGTAACTCAAAAGGCAGCATGTAATTAAACCATCAGCTCTTCTGAACTAATTGTGGTTGCATTTAGATGCTGATGCTAATTGATTTAGCTGCTGTAAATGAGTAAACATTCCTGAGTGACTGACAAAACTATGACTAACACTAAACCACACTCTATTGCTATACTACAGTATATTGCTTACAATGAACTATTGTTTAATTTGAACTATAGTATAACTGTTTGTACCAGACACATTTGGTAATTATCACATACTATTGCCAGTGTGGGCCAAGTAACTGCAAATTAGCTAAAAACTTTCTTTGCTTTCATACAACTCAAGCTAAACAAATCTTGGCCTGTTGCCACTCTCACTAACTATGTTGAATTCAACCTCAGAAAACCCACTGGTCGACAAAAAGATTTCTGAGAGCTCAATTGCGAGTGTAACACAAAAACACTTTAAATTGGGCTGCAAAATGCAGTGTCACCAAAACATTCTCACATCACAGTAATAAATTAGAAACAGTTAGCAACAATACACAGTCAGCAAGCCAATTAGGGGGAGAAACAAAACCCATCTATTACTTGCCCACTTAGAGCAGTGACCTAAACTTTCAGTACACACACATACATACTGTGTAGAGCACACACCAACACTAATGTACACACAATCACACTGATTTCATATAACCCCAACTGTAATTCACATGTTTTAACAAGGCACTATTAGGCAGGTATGGATGCTAATTGCAGGAGTTGAGAGCAAAAGAAAAGAGAAAACGGATTCATATAAAGACAGAGACAGAGGGAAACACAGGGAAACGGGGGAGGTGAGAAAAAAAAAGAAAAAAGCTAATTTTCCTGCAGGAATGGCACAGAAACACCATGCTGTGTTTAATGGATACCCTGACAGTGAAAGACACAGTGCAGCAGGGTGAGGGTCAATTAAAATTTTCTTTTTAAATTCTGTTACCTGAAATGCCTGGTTCTTAAAGTGAAGCTAAATTCACTCATTTGGAAAAGCTTGAGGGACCCCTCCCCCCCCCAGGGAAATGAAATGTGACTTACTGTGGTATATGAGCCGGAACCCTGCTGCTGTCGCCTCCTGGTCAGAGTAGAATTCGAGCCACAGATAGTTGGAAGTGCTGGTAAGGGACAGACCTTGCATCAACGTGCCTGTGTACGTGCCAAGGAGTGGGGCAGCACCATCCTTTCCATCATACACCTGATCAGAGACAGAGAAGAACATAATGAGTTTTGCTCTTTATG
Organism: Protonibea diacanthus; assembly: GCA_028641955.1. Classification (NCBI taxonomy): domain Eukaryota; kingdom Metazoa; phylum Chordata; class Actinopteri; family Sciaenidae; genus Protonibea; species Protonibea diacanthus. Next base: position 9,213,179 of record CM053983.1, on the reverse strand, counting down.
GAGGATTAAATACTCACAATGAAGTAGAATAATATTAAGAATTAAATATTAATACTGACAAAGGAGAGCCACAATTAAAAAGAGGCTATTAGTACTGTATATCCTCTGTTTTATATGGCACCTCTATTGCAAAACCAATGTCTTAAATTGGATGTGAAAATGAGATTGTAGTGACCATAATTCTTTCTATTGATTTGCTACCGTGATGATGTGATGGTGATGGGATTCATGACGTCAAACAAAAAAAAAAAGACGATTTAACACCAATTATCGACCAGACTTTAAATGTTCTTCAATACTGGGGTACTAAAATCCAGTTTAAAAGCAGTGCATTACTCAAGCAAAAAAGGTACATTGTTTTTTTGTGTTTTGTGGATGTTTGCCAAATATAATTTATTTGTTACAAGAATCTGAGCTCTTAGTTCAAAATACTACTGCGGCCCCTGTCTGGTTTGTTTTTCTTATCCTTTCCTTCAAGTCGATTTAGCTCTCTAAGCATGACTTTCCACATTTCAGATGTTCATAAAATGACTAACTACAGGAGTTTACGGCCTACACAAACACATATAGTAGGCTACAATGTTCTGTTAATTGGAGCATTAGATGAGACATCTGCATCCCAAAAAGAGTGCTTTCCAGCTGTGAAGTGGGGAGTACATAGCTGTTTGCATCACATCTGTGGCACTTTCCAAAAGTGTTAAAATGTCCTTGAGCAAAGAAATGTATCCCATCCTTCCCAAAGGAGTGATACTGCTGCCGCTGTTTGACCTTAACTCTGGCTTCCAGGGGAAAACAATTGTGCATTCTGCCTGGTGCTTCCCAGTTTCCCATGTTGTACATAACCTCATATGCTTAAACATTAATTAAAAAATGACACAAATTTATTTGACATTGTCTTTTACCAAGGATCTGTGTTTATTTGTTGGTCATTTAATTTCTGTCAACAATCAGAAGAAGGCTGCACTGTGTCTTTACCTTGAGGATGTCACCTTGTGCAAGTTGAAAGGTGCTGGCAGTGATGTTGATACCTTTGCCTGTTTGGACTTGAATGCTGTACACACATTCGTGGCTATTGTCATAGTTCATTGGATAGTTTGGTGACAAAAGGACTCCCTCGTTGTTGGAGACTGTCGATCCACACTCCGCTGCACACACAGACCAGAGACATGGTTAGTTACAGAATCAAATTTGGAATAGATAAAATGAATAGAGATTATTTTGGTGTTTTATTAGCATGTTAGCAAAGAGATAAAGGTATAATTAAAATGACTTTTTTTGGATGATTGTAATTACTAATTCATCCACATGTCCATCGTTTTTATGACTTTGGTATCATAATAGTCATTATGAACTGGTGCTGACACATTGTGAAATGTTAAGTAGACTATTAAAAGCTCAGTGTAAAAACATTACAAGCCTCATTTCTAAGATTTACCCCACTGGCTTTTTTGCACCATGCTAAGACAAAACAGCAGATGATTCCTTTCCAAAATAAATTGTTCTGAATCAACAAGTAAAGAGCAATTAAAAACTCTGAACTCTGAGGGACCTGGACACATGCTATGCATGGTTTATGTACATTAAGCAACACATGACATAGCTTTTCATTTATTTGTTTTCCTTGAAAAGGGATCATGCAATTGATGACTTTAAGACTCATTACCAATTAAAAGAAGTCACTCCAAGCCTTAGATAAATATTTTTGCTGTCTTTTTTCCAAGCACTATTCTCATGTAAAATTCATGTCATCATAGTAATGGCACAGACACAGGGGCAAACGGGTGAGCCAGAGGCAGGGTTATGCACTCCACCACAGGGTGTGATGGGACTAAATGACACAATGCCTCCGCTATGAAACAAGTCAGCTCTTAAAAATGTGCAAGTAATGTAACTGAGCTTCTCTGGGAGGAAAAAGTGGTATTGTCCCTGAACCTGTCTCCCTTGACCCGCCCTCGGAGGACCCTTGATAAAGTGAGTGAAAAAGAGATCTCCCAGGATAGTTTTAACCTAGCAGGTCAAATCAGTCTCAACCACTGGACTGAGCTTTTAATTGTAATCCACTTAAGTAAATCCAATTCCACTGAGTCCTTATATGTCTAATAAAAAGTTTATATCTGTGCCAAGCAAATTCAAAACCCGACTAACAGCATCAATTCTGCAACACATACACACATACACAGACAGGAAAGAAAACGGAATAAAAGCAGCTGACCACGTACCCACACACCTTGGCAGAGGGGCACTCCACATGCGGCGGCCACCTCCCAAGCACACAATCTCCCTCGCCCCCTGTAGACGGTAGCCTGTGTTGCAGTAGAATGCCAGTGAGTCACCAATGCCAAACCTGGAGCCTGTGTGCCAGCCGAACTGAGGCGTTCCAGGGTCCTGACAGGGTTCAAGATCGTACTCTGGAAATTCAAAAAAACCTTGTTAGCAACAAATAAAAATGCTTCTTACCTACAAGTATATACTACTAAAACTCTGTTGTAACGTGTATTTGACACTGATAATAACCCCCATGGTAGAAATATTGAATGCACCTTCAGCCAAAGAAATACTAATATAGCTTGCAGGGATTAATTGTCTTGCTCAAGTACACTTCATCAGATTTGGATACATGCCAAAAGCTTGAACCCTGCATGCCTGAACAAAGAATGGGCTCTCTAAAAAACTAGGCCACCCTTTGTGCAGGATTATTATACATGGGCTCTTAGTGGCCTTCATTCATTTGAGATGTAGACGTAACTCTGGCTGCACGAGAGGAATAAGGTCTTGCTCCCTGCAGCATTCCTCTGACAGTCTGTAGAGCTACGCACTGTAGGCCCATTGATTTCAACATGGCAGAACATTACGGCAGCACCCTACAGTAGCATAAAGCCTGACAGTATTGGCAATTCTTCATCAAAAAGGTCATAAAAGGTTAAAAAACGAATTCTAATCATTTAGTCCTAGATGCTAATTACAGAGCATGCAAGGACACACTTCACACACACACACACGCACGCAAGCTAAATTTCATAAATATTCATGGCTGCATAAGTTATGCTTCACTTCAGCGAACAGCAGGCAAACATTTAGCCAGAATCCTTATGAAGCGGACCCTCTTTCTCTCCCTCTCTCTCTCTTTTTTTATACTTTACTTAATCTCTCTCCCTCGCTCTCTCTCTCCGCCCTCTCCATCAACCCTGCTCACTCAGCATCACCATCTGTCTCATCTCCTTTCTCTCTTACCCTCCCTAAGCTTCCCATCTCCACCTCTCTATTTCTCTATACTTTGGTCTACTTGGGGGGGCCCCATTATTCCTGGTACACATCCCACCCACCCCCCCACTTCCCCGCTGTCTCCTCAGTCCTGAGGATACTGACCCACATGACATGCTTTGATGATCATTCCCATCACGGTCAGACACCCTCTACCTGCATGACCTCGTTGTCTCTTAATTATCCTCCTCTGATCAGCGCAGCCTGGGGCATGGTCTACCTTAAGCCCACTCCCAATCTGACCGATAAATCACTCCTCACATGTTACTTTGCACCCTTTAAAGAGGCTTAACACTTTTGATCTCATCATTGAACGAACTGTCTTTCTCCGTCTGCACGCCTGTCACAGTGTGCTGTTCTTTTGCTTTCTACCCCCTCTACCGAACAACTCCACCCACCACATTTTCAGCATCCTCCACTCCTCTCTTCTGCCTCCTACGTGCAATTCTTTTGCCTTCCTCTTTTAAAACCTTCCATACCCATCCTGTCAACACACCTACTAACGCTCCCCTCTCCCTGCCTACTTAAGACAGAACCCCCTCATATGCCTTCGTACCAGAGAAGGAGATGTTGAATCCCTGCAGCGATATGGAGAAGTCAGAAATGAAGCGTAGCTGTGCCTTGAAGTTCCCATACAGGCCGGCGTTCACTGGTGCAGGCCTCTCTGAGCCGGTGAGTCGAGCCAGTGGCTGGGCGAAACTGCCGTTTTCTGTTATCAGAAGGTAGTCATGGTGATCCTCCAGGTGGAAGGAATGAAAAGTGAATTGGACACCTTGGAGGAGGGAAATAAGAAACCCAGGTGTTAAAGGTTTTCAGAAAAATGCGAAGAATCACTATAGATAGATATAGATAGAAAAAGCTTTGAATAGAATATGTGATGCATACTGACTCAAGGTTAATAAATGGAATTGGTCTATACATTGTATGACACAGACTGAATGTGACTATTTTAATTTGGGTTTAGCGTGCTGAAACATCCTTGTATAAAACACATTTTCCATTCATTCCATAATAAAAGCTTTAATCCTAAGAGCAGCAGTAGGAATGATCACACTAAAATGAAACTGAAAAAAAAAAGAATGTTGCATTTAAAAAGAGACTTAATATTAAAAGCAATTTCAAAATGCAAAATGAACAATTTAAAGTGAAAATTAAAAATGTTTGACTTTGGCAGTTATCTTTCTTTAAAACTGTGTAATTCAAGACACATTCCCACCAGTCCATGAGTATTAATCAGTAGAAAGAACATAATTACTGGTTGAAAATCTGCTACAAAGCTATGACAACTTATAAAATGCCTTCAGGTTGGTCAAAATGATTCAAAATCTCCAATCAACAAACTAATATTACCATTAACCATTATTTAACTTTTAGGTCGGTCTAGGTCTGAACATACCACTTCTATTTTCACACTGTAACTCAGACCCAATAACAACATCCTCATTCCATCCATGATGGCCAATTGGCTGCCTTTCAGTACAATAAGCGCTGCCATTTTGATGCCATCTGTTGAATCTGTTTGAATATGACTCTATAATGCCCTCCACAATGTTTGGCTCACATGATAAAGAAAGTCCCATATGGCAATAAAATAGATAACAAAATGAAATGATTGATTGTGCTCTGTAAAACTGTAATTATATTACACAGAGTAAAGGCAAACGATCAATTAATCAAGAGCCATCCCTGTGAGGGGACATCCCGATATTTTAATATAGAAGGTACGTGATGTTGGTAATTACTGGGCAGAATAGTTACATAGAGCTACTATCCGTAAAGATGAATTTATCTTGCAGTCAATGCCTGCAGGATAATAAATACATAAGGTAAATCAGTGCCATGGTAAAATTAATAATCTCACATGCAAAGAGATTTATATATTTCTCCATGAAGTATTACCCTACATGCAGATGAAAATCTAAAGATATCAAAATACAGAAACCACCTAAATACGATTTTATTTTTACAGTATATTATGTACGACATACACTACAGTAGAATGGATATAGTATAGTTATTGTCAGATAAGGAACCATATATGTTTCCATTTTTGGAATGATGGTAACCATTTGAAACTTAATGCTGGCTTATTATAAACCCAGTTCTACATGAGGTTGATGTCGAAGTCCAAAACTAAAAAAAATTGCCCCCACACATATTGCCATTTTGCTATAACATGGCACACTTGTTGAATGTGAAAGTGAGAAATAAAAAGGATATTACTCCTGATAGGAGAATGTGTGTGGGGTTATTGTGATCATAATTCTAAAACAAATAATGTATACTGTATGTCTATGTCTGTATACAATAATTCATTGTTTTGGCAAGCTTTCACGACATGAAAAAAAAAAAAACTGATAAAGAATTAATAACAAAGTGTGCACATTTGAAGCAGAAGCTTATAGTTTTTATGGTATTTACAACTCAGAGTAGGTCTGTGAGACTGAACCCATCAAAGGTAGGAAATGGAAGTGCTAGTGTTTGACAATAGGATCAATTGTTAATGTACAAATTTCACCGGGCCTTTTGGAAGATGGTAAGAAAGGCTATGGTAAAATAAAAGGATAACACGTCTAAGTGCTAGGGCACAGAAATAAGCTCGGTGTACTTTTCAAATGAATAAGAATGTCTTGAAGAACTAGCAACTGATCACACAACTGATAATAGAAAGAAACTAATTAAAGAACGAGATACCAGAATTTTCTTACCAGTTGAACCACTGAAACGTTAAGGCTGTTAAATGAGGTAGGTAAAAACTGCTAAAGTGCAATATTCCCACAAGAGTGTAACAAGCCTACCTCACATAAGTGGAAGAACTGCAGATAACGAAGACCTACAAATCTAACTGAATTCTCTAGAATGCTAAAACACGCTTTTAAAAAAGGAATCACAGAGTTCATTTTTGAACACCTCGGAGAGTTTTAGTTTTATTCTGGCCTGTTGCCACTGATGGAAAAAAGTGAGTGCATTTAAATGATCTGCACTCAAGTAAAATATACTCTTAGCACGTCTCACTTTATAATAAATCCCTGTAATGTTCTTGGAATCTCTGGACAGGGTATCTTTTTAATTTATAGTTTTATAATTTGGTCAGTGTTAGGACTATTGAGCGTCACTGTGGAAAGGACAAATAATTTAAGACTTCCTTCCAAATTTGGAAATAAATGTATGTATTGTGTCTGTACTTGATGTTAAATAATTATGTTTAACTAGAGGGGTTTTCCTACCTTTCCCATGGCTGACTTCTACAGTCCACGTACAGTTCAGAGAATTGGGATACAGCTCCGGGTAACCAGGTGATAAGATAATCCCTCCAGGTCCCCTGATATCCCCACCACATGATGCTGAATAGAAAGAGGAGATAATGAATGATAACTGTTGCTGGAAAAAAAAAATGAAAATTGCAAATGAACCAATAAATCCTTCACCTGAAGACAGAGGAGCAATTTAAATGAATAATGCATTTGAGTCATATCACATCCTGTCCTGCTATTTTTATGACTACCTGTAATTCTGCCAACACAATGTTTTTTTTTTTTGTTTTTTTTTCTGAATCTCTCTCTCCAAACCTGTCTTACTGCCAGGACAATAAATTATTCATTAATTCAGCTATCCATCCATATTTTCCCCTCTTCTATGTTATCTTCGACAGAAAGACATTGTCAGAAAACATGATAATCCATTAAATTTACTTACAATTCACAACAACTGACAGAGACCTATTCAGAGGATTAGAGCATGTGGCTTTTATTTTCTGATTGTGACTTCAAAATTATTTTGAATTTCTTCCAAATAGAAATCCCGGTGCTGCGCCCAACCACTTTGCAGTTTGGTTAGGAGGATAATCCAGCTGCATCCCGCCATGCAGAGTCATCACAGTTGAGGAGACAGGGAGCAACACTCATTGTCACCTCGGTAATATGACTCTCATACATGCTGACAATTATTAACAAATACTATACTGACACAAAGCTCCTTATCTCATCAACGGGCGTTAATGAGATAGAGCTCCACGTTCATTGGCTGCTGAGGACTTGGAGGTTAATGTTAGATCCATATGAAGGTTAACTGGTTTAATTGGATATTGTTCAAACCTGCAACAGTTTCCCCATGCTGTCATGTGTTTCAACTAAAAAGGTCATTGCACATAAAGCGCACTGCTTTTTAAACATAGCATTTAAGAAGTTTGACCAGATTCGTTTTTTTGTTGTTGTTCTTTTTTTTTTCTTTTCTTCTGTCTTTAAGTCAATGTGTGCCGGTCTCAGTACTCTAAGAGTGACGCTACAGCTATGCCTAGATGCCTTCCTCAAAATAGTGGTTGTTGACAAATATTAGAAGTAGAACTCTTGTGCATGCACATATTTTCAAAGTAATGAATGTCAGACGATGTTTTGGTGGATCATTGAGATGCCTGAGGCTCCGCAGCTGCACGCACCCAGCCTCCCTCATCCTCTCTACTACCACCCTTGGGCCCTCCAGTGAGCACAACACATCAAGGCCCGAATCCTTACCCACCAACAAAATTATATCAAATATTTTATTAATGAGCCAAAATTACATAAAGTCATTAAAAGTGGATGAGTACGCTTGGCAAACGATCTACTTTAGAGGCTCCATAGGCAGAGAGCCAAGGCATTTGGCACCGTTCTGGCACACACCTAAGCAAGAAAATGCTCCAAGACATAAAATGAATTACCAGGACAACCATTGGGCTGAAGCTGTATAACACAGCACAGTATCATATACACAGTATGGAGCTCCCCGCCAACACTTGAATGTGTTTTGTTAGTTATATTTCAACTGAGTGATCGGTGACTGAGAGACTTCATTTATGGTTTATGAGCTGCAACAATAATAGCCACAACTGTCCTTCAGTGTGCTTGTATCACAGCTGAGGGAACATGCTGATTAAATTTGAACATGACCTGTCTTGCATATATCATGATTCATAACACCCATTTCATAATATGTTAATGCAAATTATTTGTTGCATAAAAAGCATTTTGACAAGTGTCTGTTAGGTTAGCTCGATCTGCTGTGGGCTATTCATATTCATTCATAATTGTGATGTTACCTCTTGCCAACAAGGTGACTAAAAGACTGCCACACTATACAACACTGTATGTACAAACAGGCTGCTTATGTATACTTTGTCAAAATAGTGATGACGTCCTACTGAGCTGAATGTATAAAACAGTACCACAAGTCATAACCACAGCAATTATTACGGCATTTCAACAACTTTAACATTCATATTTGAATGCTTCAAGAAGGCTGGTCCTTGCATTTCATGGCCAAAGTGTTCAAAAGGACCATATCGTGTCATCTGGAGTCCTCCAGTATGATAAAATAAAAACTAGCATAAAACCAATCACAAATTTGATTAGCAGTCCTTTAAAAGTAGATTGACTGAAGAAAATTGTGGTGTCATGAATTTTATGGATGAGACCGACACCTGTTCTTACACATACCATCACAAGTGGGCAGCGGATGGCTCCAGAAGTGGTTCTTCTCACAAACCAGTGGTTCCTCATGGCTCAACCTGTATCCTGGATCGCACTGGAAGGACACCGTGGAGCCGATGGACAGGTCATGGCTTAAACGTACGCCATTCACTGGGATACCAGGATCCATGCAGGAGTATGTGTCCAATGTGACCACTAGAAATATTAACAAACAAACAGTTAATTCCTGAGTGTTTTGAGAATGAATACAACTATGGTTTATTAAGATTTTTTCAATCAAGTCCTTTTTGTTTACAAACTACGCATAGTGTCTAGTTTTTGTGCTAATCTATGGGCTTGTCGTCTGTTGAGACGGGTGATGATAATTACCAAGTCACACATCTTCATTGTGTCATATGTCATGTGGGCTATGTTTTAAGTACAGCAATATTGTGTAAGTGACTGCATGTTTTTCCAGTCTGTCACACAAGATGTCAAATTCTGTTCAACTATTTATACAGCAGAGGAGGCCTGCTCTTGCTTATGCAAATAAAATAAGACTGTTGAGCTGCAGAGGTATATTGACGTCATGCAGCATTCATGAAACATGAAATGGCAATTCTATTTTTGCAATCAGTAAAGTTTCTAGGCCACATTTATACAAAGAAAGAGCTGACAGAAACTTGGATGTTATTACAGTCATCACAATGAAGGTAGGTCTTAGGTTGCATACATAATAGAGAAAGAAAAACTGTTTTTCAAAAAGCTTCTATTTTGACTTTTAACTTTAAAATTGAATTGCTTGTGCATACTTAAAAGTTAGGAAATATATATATAACATGTCAAACAAAAGATACTGCACAGAAAATGTGACAAATTTCAGTAAATGTTTTTTTTATATATATATATAACACAAGGCAGTTGAGACTGAAGAAAAGTCCACAATTGCATTTACTGCTGCAATGTTTGACAGTTTCTTTATGAATAACCTTAGATTAGAGTTGTTGTTAGAGTTGTTGGTTACTCTGTCCTTAAAGAAAACAAGGTTTCCTACCTCCTACCTCTTTTATTATGTTTTAGCATGTAATGCACTGTGAGAAGGACAGATAGCAGAAGGCAGATGTTCTGAGTGGTGAGAAGTATAGGAAAGTAGTTTCATGGGGAGAAAGAACTTAGAGCTTAGTGGGACTGCGCAAATCTAGTCGCTCCTGTATTATAAATGTGTTAGACCACCACGTCTGGTTTTCATAAAAGTATTTTTGCCCACTAGCTTGGCTCAGACAATGAGCTGGTTGGCAAGTGGTGCCAGCTCCCTCTTAATCTTCAGTGACGCAAGCTGCAAAGCGATGCCCCCGTTTTTCCCTATGATTTCTCAGACAGCCGTTTGGATATCTTCCAAGTAGGTCTGCTTTTGATGCACTAAAAATATGCTGATTTTAGACTTTGACTGGCAACATTCGTGTAAGCAGTTATCAGGTCATCATTGGGAAACACACATGATAAGTAACAGATACCAGAAATGATTTAAGCTACTTGAATCAAACTGTGGCCATGCAATATATATATCTGTATTTATATCAATTCAGAATTAATAGATATCACCAAGCTACAAGGTTCCAACTAGCTATCACCTCTTGTTCTGTCTCAGAGGTGTCCCGATTCTACTCCAATTTCTGGTGCTGCAGTAGTTTCAGGTGACTGACCCAGTCAAAGGACTTAGACATGTCAGTAAACTGTATCCTGTTCATTGTGGGATGTCTGGCATCAGTGACTCTGAGCCCAGCATGCGTATGTTTAAAGTTGCAGCACACAATGTGAAACGTATGTCAAACTGCACCAACTGCAGAATCAAACAGCACCGGATACACACACTCTCAGCAAGTCAAACAGGTTGATCTTAAAAGGTTCAATACCCCATTGCTATCAATTTTAATCCGTTTGGAGAAGGCATTTGTACTGCAAGGCCAGCACATTCGTTTGGCCATGTGGCACAGCATTATCAACAAGTAATGACACAGTTAACAATGTAACACACTTAGATGATATGGTTTGTGAGCTATAGATTATAGTCATAAACATTAATAACCTGTATAACAGCCCAGGCTAACTGATTATTCATGTGTGATAATAGGGCTCTGCCTTTGTACTGCTAGGCCTCTGTAGAGAACTTGTCTGGCACTCCTTGAGTAATACTTGATATTTTTAGTAAGGAAACACATGGACTTTGCCTGAACATGTTAGAGAAGTAGAGCATTCATTGATCACTGCTGGCCTCTAGGGTGCAGGATTTTGGTTGATAAATAAATAACTAGAAATACAACTGTGAGGAGTGAGATTACAGAAAACAGAATGTGTGGAATATACGGACCCACATAATACACCTACATATAATTTGATCATGTTTGATTTCATCAATGTTTTGTAGCATTTTTCCTAACTGAATAGATGTTAGTTTTCCATTACATACAAAGGGTACGGTGCTGTGCCTCAGTTTATTCACAGCATAATTCACAACAGCTCTACTTTGTGAGACCAATTTTACAAATGAACTAGGCTGGGTTTCCCTAAAGCATTTCAGCAATAAGATATGTCCTAAATTGCAGTGGAAGAAGCTAATATGATCTTACTGTTATTGCTTTTCAATAGCCTCATCAACAAACGAGAAATGCACTTGAGAGTGAAACATAATAAGACAAAGGCACTTGTGGTCTGCTTTCAGTCAATAATACAGACATAATAACAAACTCTGTCTTATGAATCACATCTGAGCGACAAGGGTAATGGCTCTAGTGCAAACAATCGTGAAAATAGATCACACTATGTCCAGAGTGTTTTTCTGTTTGATTTTTTAAAGACCACCACTCCATGCATAATGATGTGGGGGGAAAAAAAAAGTTTACAACAAAAACCCCACTGAGAACAGAAGAGTTTACCTCACTGGTACTTAAGTTATTCAGGGTATTTGATTATGTACATATAAGAGCTAATAGTTCTCTTCCTCGTCCATACTGTACTTCTTAGTCAGTGTGTACACTGACAACCTTCCTCCACAAGTCCGTTGTTGAGCTCCTCAGTTCCATTCAGCTCTCTGCTATTTGCTTTCAGTGTTTGTTCACATTTACAGTTTGCAGCACAATAATATTCATTAAGAAGCACAGATTAAAATGTGTTGTCCTGAAATTTGGCTTTTATTTCACCCAGGAGCCATTCTTCAACATCTCACACAAAAGAGTTGCAGAGAGCAAACTAGCGCTCAGCCTAATATAATGGTGGGAGGTACCCTCAGGAAATAAAATTAGTGGTAACATAAGACTTACAACAGCAGTGTTGACCTTGCTCTCCCTCTAAAATAAGAAATGTTTAAAATTCTATAGTCTCACTCCCCAAACCTAAATTTAGTTTTATCCCCAGAACCGAAGCTCATTGAGCCAAGTTCTCATGATAATAGTGGGGCTCTTGTTATGTAATCCACCAGACACACATCCTCAACACAATTTAGTCTTGACACATCGTTTCAGATTTTTGTCTCTTTTTCTCTTTGCTTTACTTGATTTAATTTAAAATCCTACAAAAAGTAATATATGAGAATATCTGTGTGCTACCCAGAATGCATTCATAGTGTCATAAAATTTTAATGCTTTGCAAGGCATGCAGGCAATAGGAGCGTACTCTCACCTTCGTAGAATATCTTGAAGCCACTGTTTGATCGACTGTTATCAGTCGTGAAAAGCAGATACAGGAAGTTACTGCTGCTAAACAGGAACTGAGGGACCTGGGTTCCATTGAACGAGCCAATCATAGGAGAGAGCAGGTTGGGTCCATCGTGCACTTCCAGGAAGTCATAACTGAGCTCAGTTTGAAACCTTAAAAGTAAAGAGAGTTGCAGAGAATGCAATTATTTGTATTCAAAACATGACTTCTTCTTTAGATTTAGCCTCTTGTGTCCGCAGAGAAAACAGTCTAATTTTGTGGAGATAAATGAGAAGAAATGGCTTTCACAGCAAGTGTTCCAATTATTGCAATAGTATAAGATCAATGAGCTTCTTCAAAATCTGACATGGTATGGATCTGTGGTCACCCTCAGGTCTCTGCATCAAACAAGTGACATCAGCACAAGATCACTAGCTTTTGGGCAAAAATATCTTCAATTATTTTCAGCATGGGAAAATCCATACATCTTTATGTAATTAAAGTGGTACTCCAAACTGAAATGTGTTTTTTCAGCTGTAAACTAAAATATATGACTGTACTCTGATGAAACGCGCCAATGCTGGTGTTAATATTGACAGCAGCTGATCATGCCTCGTTAGCTGCATGGTTAGTCCTAACTAACAGCTCTGTATGGCTGTTCCTGCTACTGTATGCTGTGCAGTGTCTGTCATTCACTCTGGTCAGCGTTGAGCCCTCTGCAGTGTTTGTCCTGTGCATGTCTATGCTGCATCTTTTAAATTTCCTGGGAGGGAGGAAGGGAGCTAGCAGAATTTAGGAGTGCAGTTACACTTTAATACAACTGCTTAAAAGGGGAACTATATTGCCTCCTTTATAATGTCACTATCAACTGCACAAAACTAGACATAGGAAAACTTCTCATTTCAAGTAAAGACAGGCACTGGGCTCATTTCACAAAAAAGGCAGCCTTTTGTTTCTTTACAAAGGAGTGTGTCAGCACTCAGAAAACCTTGATTATAAAATATGAACATTTTATGGCTTCTCTTCTTAATGGTAAGAAATAAAGATCTTAAAGCTTTTTATATCGCCTTTCTCTGAGGAAGTGAGCAAGACACAGTGAGCAAAATAAAGAACTACTCAAGGCTTTCAGCATTTTAGGAAACTGGGTCCAGGACAGTGTTCCACCTCCTCTGACTTTCTATTTCTAACCTGAAGTCTTACCTTCTGTGGTTGTGCACATGTGCAGTACATATGTACATATGTATGTGCATGCAACACGTGTGTAAGAAACAATGTTGTGACTAAATTTGTTCTACATTTCCAATATTCATCAAATGAGAAGGAATTCTAAAGAGGATTTTGTCATTATTGTGCCTTGTAATTAACTTTTTATGGAAAAGATTGACCTAGCTCCCATTACAACAGACATGTTACGCAAAAGTACACATTTTTGAGATATATTTCTTCATTTTCTATTTTCTACATTCCTATTAAGAAGTATAGCAGTATACTCACATGCAGTACAGCAGGAATACTCAACTTGCTTAGTCCATAAACCACAAACTGACAGGAGGCCACAGGCAAGTTAACAAACAAACATTTATCATATTTATCAGTTAAAATAATAAACCATGGGGGTGTTGTTAAGCTCTGTTGGTAGAGCAAACGCCCCATGTACAAAGGCTCAGTTCTTGCCGCAGTGGCCCAAGGTTCAAATTCAACCTGCGGCCCTTTGCTGCATGTCATTCCCCATCTCTCTCCCCACATACCTTCTTGATAGTCATGATATTAGCATAACCTCATATTAGATATTAACATGCACACAGCAATTGTCATTTGGCAGTTTAAACACAGTGGTTTAGGTGTGAGATGACAAAAAAGACTGCAAATTAATCTGCCCATTTTTAATTGAATTGGCTACTTTCATAATCAGCCTTTCGACTTTGCCAAGAAACAAATACGGTCGCAGCAGATCAGATGTATGCATTGCATAGACAGCTGAAAAGCTAATTTCCCAAACAGCAGCCATGGAACATTACTGAACATTTACCATTTGGTAAAAATGAGCAAAAAAATCCCAGTGTGACTTTTTGTGAATTTAATTTTATTGTGATTTGGGATTTTTGGTCAGCGGACCACCAGGCACCCTGTCTCAAGGCCTCAAGTTGAGTAACACTACAGTACAGTATGTGTATATATGTATACATATATACACATACACATGTATAAGGAATTCTGTTTTACCTCTGTTTTTTTTTCTGCCTTCATGAAAGTGTGTGAGTGTGTATCTTTGCTTCCTTGGCTGAGTTGTCGTGGCCCCGTCATACCAACCTGTCAAAGCTGATCTTGATGGAGCTTCCTAGCTCAGCCTCAATGACCCACTCACAACTCAGGGAGTCTTTGTAGTAGCCTGGCCACCCCGGGGAGAGGATGACACCAGACGGTCCTGAGTAGTGGCCCCCACAAGGAGCTGGAGGAGCATGGAGGAAGAATAGTGGAAGGGTTTCAGTGGATAAATATAGAAATTAAAGGTATACACAGATCGAAGATTGGGGAAGAGGAGGGAATGGGAGGGGAGGAAAATAGATGGAGAAAAGTTGTTGTTTTTAAGATGATACGGCTCAGTGATCTTTTTGTACCCACAATGAAAGAACATAAATGTGAGTCACCAAAGGGCTGGAGTTACACAAATACCTGAAAATAATACAAGATAAATGTAGCCCAGTTTGGGTGGACTGCATGTTCCAACCCACTGCTGTAAAAACCTAACCCACTCACATTTTTTTAAATAAAAAAAATCCCTGTTCTTCCTTTCTCTTCCTAACTTAATAGTTGACATTTCTGTCCACCAACTACACGATTATTAGCTATTCCATTTCCGTACCTTCACATTTGGGAATGAGTCCGCTCCACATCACCTTGCCTTCCTCCAGATGGCATGTGATGGTGTCAGCCCCCTGGGTCTTGATGAACCCCTCCTCACAAACCACAGAGATGGAGCTCCCCAGCTGGAAATTGTCCCCAAAGCGCCTGGCATTCAACGGTATGCCAGGGTCAGGGCACTCATTACGTCCGAAAGCTTGTAACGAGAAGAAAGAGAACAAGATGGCTTTTGTGTAAATGAGAAATGGGGTCTTTGAGGAGTAGGGAGATAAGGGAAATGGATGTAGCTGTCCGTAGGACAGGAAAAAAGAAAAAAAAAATTAACAGAGGTCTGTTCTGTACACCTGAGGGTGACAATAGCCCCTGTCTTAAGAGCTTGTTGTGACTTGGCTGGGAGAGGAAGAATTACGGTGGCATTGTTTTAGGCAATGTGGCACAAGAGTTAGGAACAGTCCTAAATGCTGCTTTTTGTTTTGGTAAGGAACTTTAGATTCTCTTCGGGTGCAATAAAGTAGGTTTCTTCTTGAAGCTTAAAATAGCATGTGCTGACGAAAAGCATGCACCTTTGCACAAACTGAACTTCATCCAATGAATGAGAGATGTAAAAGATGCAATTTGTTTGCTCTGAATGATATATGATTCTCATTTCTTTGGTTAGCTGCTTAAGTTTTAAAAAGTGTACAAATATTTCATGTATATATATATATGTATATATGTGTGTATATATATATATATATACACACACACACACACACACACACAGACACATATACACACATATATATATAGTAAATTCAATAAACATCCCCCTTACTGCTATAGGTGATGTTGAACCCTCGCCCAGACATAGAGTGATCAGCCTGAAACTCCAGCTGCAGTACATTGCTGTTAGACGTCAGGTGGGAAGGGACTTCGGCCCCTGAGAAGCGCCCGAGTATTGTGGCCCCTGACTGGTCTCCATCTTTAATAGTGAGGAAGTCATAGGGAGGCTCCAGGTCAAAGTCATTGAAAGCCAGGTGGATTCTGGTGCCAGCCTCAGAGATGATGAGCCACACGCAGTTGAGGTTGTTTCCATAGCCTTCTGGGTAGTCAGGAGACAACACCGTGCCCATGGGGGCAGTGAAGTTGGAGAAACAGGGAACTGTGTAATAGAGGAGGAGAAATACATTAGTAATGATTAAGAAACTCAAATGTCCCAGGTGAGGCATTTTGTTTCAGAGCAACTACCACTGGTCACATGACAATCTACAGTGTAGATTCTGCCATGACAGGATCAGGCAATAAGGCACATAGTTCGGTATATATATGTCAGTACTGTATAACTAGCTCAGCAATCAGGAGACAGCACTGCTCCCATGGGTGCTGAGTAGTTGGAGAAACATGAAACTGTGAGGGGGGGATGGAGCTGAGGAGTTAGTGTACAAAAGTACAGATATACAGCAATATAGGCACACAAGAATACTGCACACTGTCCCAATGGACACAGTGAACTTCAAGAAACAGAAGACTAGATAGATTTTTGTTATGGATATGGGTTAGGTATATTATGTATAACTCACAGGAGGGGTTTAGGTTGTCAGGAGAAAAGACAATGTATAGTATAATACAGGTTTCTCTTCTCCAGAGTATGTACAGTATATAGTGTGACACTGTGCACCCCACTTTCTTCTTCTAAATCAACCCCATATAACAAAGCAACCATATGCTATCAATTTCCCATTTTACATTATGTATATTGATGTTTACACTCAATGCACTCCATGGTCATTTAACAGCACTGTAATTAATCCTCCAGTAGCTTAGTGTCATTGTGAACTTTCCAAACGCATAAGTAATTGCTTCATTTGCTGTCATGAAAAAAAGCATGTGTTGGACTCACATATGCAGATGGGGATATTAGCGGACCACTGATTGTTGTTCTGGCAGGTTATCATCCTCTCCCCGATGAGCTCAAATCCAAACTGGCATTCAAAACGTAGAACATCCCCATTTAGAAAGCCACTACCCTCTTGGTAGCCATAGAGGGGTGTACCAGGGTCACCGCAACTCTCTTTGTCAATTTCTGTGGGTGAGGGGAGGAGAGCAGAAGAGGAATGAGGGATGGAAAGAGAGAGGAGTAGAGGATTAAATCAAGCCCAGTACTTTGAGGTACTTTTTCTTTTCTTTAAATTTATCTATAAAGGTCCAGGTGAAACGTCCAAGAGCCTGGTTAAGGAAGTTTTTTTTTAAAGAAGGTGATAGAGAAGAGACTGACAGACAGGCAGACAGACAGAAAGACAGACAGGCAGATAGGACGGAAAGGCAGACAGGAAAATGGACTTGTTGCTTTACTGCAGGAGACAGACCCAGACATGTATACAGACAGTGAGAGATGATATCAGCACCAAAGGCTGTGTACCCTTATAGTTGATTTTGAAGCCAATCGAGCCCACACTCTCATCAGACTGGAGATGAAGCCACATCTGATGGGACATGCTGACAATCAGGTCTGGGACAAAGCTCCCAGTCAGCCTGCAGATCGGGCAAAAGAAAGAAGAAGTCATGTCATGTGATATCAAAAAACAAATTCTCAAACATCTTATCAGACTGTGTTATTTTCAAAATCTCTAGTCATGTAAAATGACTTTGACTATGTAAGAAATAGAGTACAATATATAGAGTTAAAAGTTTCAAATTTTACTTACACTTGTATTATCGTTCTAGAATCACCAACTTCCCCTCCATCTCCGATGGTTAGTGAATCGTACCCAATTTCTAGGTCGAACTCTTCGAAGTTAATCTGAATAACCTGTGATGAAATATAAGTCACTTTTCCAAATCTGTCCCATTACATGTGTGAATATGCAGCACTGCAATGCTTATGAGCATTAGTAATACTTCCTACTGAAAGATTTATATCCAAGTCTGTCAACACAGAGCACAGATAGTTTGTGTACATACTGTATGTTGACACGTTAAACAGTTTGTCTGTCAACAATATTTTATAGATTTTTATGAATACAAACAAAAGCCCCAGTCCCAGATCTCAAAGCCCCATCGTCTGCCCCGGGAGGTCATCTTGTTTACAGCTCTACCCTAGTGGTTCAAACAGACAGCTCCGCTGACTGCTGAGAGTAGATGTTATCCATGGTATTTATTTATATCAGCCAAACCCTCTAAATCAGCAGTAATTCCAAATGATTCTCATGTTTTATTACCAAAAAAAAAAAAAAAAAAGCACCAAAGCATTTATATGAAATTCAAATGGCTCTTTATTCAGCTTGCCTTTAGAGACAGTATTTCTGGAAACAGCTAAACTGAGAGAGGCAACACTATGTAGATAAAAGCCTATGCAGTGTCTTATACATTTTTACGAGCAGACAGCAAAATGTTTGATCAAACAATGCTGTAAAAACCTAAGACTTCTTCCTATCTCATAATTCAGAAAGCTGCATAATGTAGTTGATATGCTGAAAGTTTTATGATTTATGCAGAGACTACCCCTCAAACTGAAATCAACAATGACATCAAGAGAAAATGGAAGGCAAACAAAATTTTTTGACTGTTTGTAGAATGCCATACACCCCCGCAAACAGAAGACACCACAAATATCCTTCAAAGCAGTAAAGAAACTGACAGCAGCATCTCTTCACATTACTTTAAAGCACAAATCAAAGAACCAATCATGGGAAGGCAAATTTAAGATTTTTAATTGCCTGCCAGCATTTACCCTTGATACATCTTCATAAGCTGTCACCAATGTTTTTTTTTTTTTTGTTTGTTTTTTTAATAAACAGATGTACAAAAAAACACAAAAGATGACACATTCACAGATTAAATGGGGAAAAAAACTCTTGATTGCATTGATAATAATCAAGTACAATTAAGTCTACTGCTACTGCTCAGACACTACACAATAACACCAGATCATCCTACAGCCTACACTTTGCCTACATGACATGAGTGTCACATCTATGGATGATAGAAATATGATGGCTGCTTGCATCTCTTTCTCTAGCCAAGGGGAGGAGCATGTCTGCACAATATCCATTTTTAACAGCCTCATTACAATGCACACATAAGCATAATTACTATAATAACACTAATGGACCAAGTTTCAGTGCCAAGTCAATGGCTTGTTTTCCTAGAAGAGGGCACGGTGGCACAAAGCTATGGCACTTGCCAGTCCAAGTTAATTCTGAAAGAGTGTTAGTTGGTAAGCTATTTGACACCCCTGTGTATATGACTGGCTGGAACACCAATATAGAGCCAGGTTTGATGTAGGAGAGCCGTAATGACCATTAGGAAAACAGCTTTGACCTCTTCCCTTTGGGGAGAAGCTGGTCTCATTCAATTATTATTTCTCTCCATTTCGGTTACCCCAGATGAATGAAGCGAACTGCTCACTTGCTAACAGCTGCAGTCAAACTGGTACCCTAGTGAGAGCTGGTATGCAATCCACTGCAGCTATGTACATTAATGAGGGACAGTAACAGCAGATTCAAAATACATGCATATTCTATGTAACCTTTTCCCACCTTACAAAGCCCTTGGAAAATAGATACACAGAAAAATGTGCATCCAGGAAGGGAATGTCTGGACGAATCCTTCACAGTGCAGGCAGGGAGAGTAAAAAGGTGACTTTTACTTGCCCATGTATGTTTATTATAACTAATGAGGGGCTGTTGCACTTGTTTATAAAAAACATAAGTGGGGAATTACACCATATTACTTATACTCTTCTTTATGGGATTTCTTCAATGAATTAATCAAGAAAATAAAAGCCATTATATCATCTTTATATATACACCAGTGAAGAGAGACTACTCTGAGGTAAAGCTTAGAAGCAGTAGTGAAGTAATTACTACCTAATGGGCTTGCAGTTAATGATGGCAAACACTTTTTCTCTAATGTCAGATAATTATTTTCACCACCTTTAACTGTAACCATGGCCCTTATCATGACTTTAGTCTTTATTTACAGGATATATGGAATTGTTGTGTTGGCATTTAATTTATTTATGCTTTAAAGCAGAGATGTGAATAGGTACAGGAACAGCTGAGGAGTAGACTGCTGTGCATTTTGTTTACTGTGATGTTGGTTGGTAATGGTTTATTGAGAGTGAAGTGAAGATGAGAAAAATGATTTGGGATGCCTGGCATTGTTGGTTCCTCACATAACAGCAGTAGCAGTGGGTTTATATTAGACTATGTCCAAGAGTAAGAACACTACAAACTCAAAGAGGACTATTGTCCTACCTTGTTTGGATCACCTGCTGTGATGATCCACACACACTGGGAGTTACTCTCATACTGGATAGGGAAGTTAGGAGATGTAAAAGTCCCCGAGGGTCCCTGTAGATTCGATCCGCACGTTTTCACTGCAAGAGTAAAAAGGCAGACATGAAGACACAGATGACATACACAATGAGTTGAGACAGATTCCAAAATATCCTTGATCATTTAAAACAAAATATATCAGAGTACTGAATGTCATTTATTTATATTCAAAACTTCTATTGTGTTTTTTGACTGAAACTTCAAATGTTCGTCATCATATTATAAGATGTCCTTCAGAACAAAAACAAAGGCTCAAACTAAATCTTCAAGTTAACTGATTCATCCTATTAAATTTGTTAGTTTGTCAGTTCCATCAACATAAATACACGCAGCAAGTTAATCCAATAAGGCCATGAAATAATGTTACATAATTATATTTTTTGGGAGTTTTTCTTTTCTTTTTGTATTAACGTAATTTGCTATAATAGTGTTAGAGCCAAATAGATTTTTTGTTATTGTCATATAAATGTAATTTGGTGTTGTCAGATTGCTGCTACACTGCCCTGTTAATACAGGTGCGTGCCTCCCTTTGTTTGTAGCCAGCAGGAGGGCAAACAGGTTTTTGACCACAGTGAAAATGTTGTTTTTGAAAGATAAATGGCAACAAATATGGACTGAAGTAAAACATTTCTTTACATAAAACATGGGAATTATCATATATATATTTTTTAAAAATCTTTTCATGAGTTATTGGAAATGTGCCAATCATACAATTCAGAAACAATCCTATGTAGCCATTACTGGGATGTCATTCTACATCTACTATAACAGGAATGATATTAGTGTATCCTATTCTTTATCTGCAACTGTGCAGAAATACTGGGTTTAAACAGAATAAATAGACAGCATTCAAATGATGATTTAAAATTTCAATGTCACCATCATGAATGAAGCTTCAGACTATTTGGTACAGTCCTAAAATATATATTAAAATACAGTGTACAAAGTATAAATCAAACTACAAAATCTAAAGTCAGTCCTTGGAATATTAAATTCACAATAAATGTGCTTAGAAGGCAGAGTAATAACTCCTGCATTGCAATATGACAGAAAGGTAATATATTGTTTGCACAAGTAGAGGGAAGGTCTATTAGCTGCATTTCCATTAATCAAATTCTAAAAGGTGCTCCAGGTATTATGAAACATAGAGAAAGAGGCAGAGCATTTTGGAATGGAAGAGCAGAGTTCTGCAGCAGTGGCTTTCATACATAATTAACAAAAATGAACTTTCCTCCATCTGCATAGAGCCTATATCCAGAGGCACTGCCTTAATCAAACAGTTTTATTAGCTCCTCAGAAGCCTCACACACCCTTGCAGACAGGTCTGTGGTCGCTCCAAGCAGCAAAGACTTCGGCTACGCGCTGGCAGGTAATCGTTTTGGAACCCTGCAGCACATGGTCTTCATCACAGGTAAATTGAGCCGTTGCTCCGATGCTGAGAAGATAACAAACACCATTAGCACCTGAAAAAGCAATCAATTTCTCCAAAAATGACTCCTGATGAAATATCAAATTCATTATTTATTTTATGCCATTCATTGCGGGTTTACATTGCACTGTACATCGATATATCAAATCCAGTACATAAATGAGTGAATTCATTAATTCATCACTGCACTGCACACATACAAATGTCCTTGTTAAAATAAGAAACACAGATGCAGTGAGCATTTTTTTGCAAATTAAATCATAAATACCTCAATTATGTTATGCTTGACATGAAATATATTGCATATTAGAACTAATAAGAGTCAAGTGGAGGCGAGACTATTCTGCAGAATATTAGCACAAACATTCTCCATGGCTTCGGTAACTAGATCAAACATTTGATATGTGACTGTAATAGAGCAAAGTTTCAAAACTGATGCAGGTTAACATAACGAGATTACAACGGAGATTGTGCGCATATATAGCTTTTGTTTTGACTTAACAGACTGTGACAGTAATACTTGGACTAATATGCTGCGTGTCATAATACTGAAATTGGATGGAGAGCATGCTGACCCACTGCTTAACTCTCCTCCACAGAAATCTGTACTCCATCACTTCAACTGCTGAAGCACCAACTCACCTGAAGTCGGAGCCGATCCGTTTGCCATTCTCCGGCTCCCCTGGGTCAGGGCAATAATTAGACAACTGTTTGATTCCTCCTTCATTCACTGAGTGAGAAAGAGAAGGACCAAAGCACGCTGTGAGAGAGACACTTAAATAGTCAAAGCTCCACACTTTCAGAAAACACCCACTGTGAAAAGTACCTGAATAGTGGATAACACTCTCTGTTTGAATGTTTAGTAGTTATGTTTGGTCACAGAATTTGGATCCAGGAATCAGGTAGTTAGACAAATTGACCTCATCTCTCAATGTCAAAGACTTTCAACTGCCAGTTATTTGGCAGCGCTGTCGTGAATACACACTCGTGTTGTGTTATCAGAGTGAGTGCCAAGGGTAAATGCAACTCTCTTACCTGAGCTAGACAAAACAGGGGGAAATGTATCTTGGCCCAACAGGGACTAAGAGGATTAAATAACCTTCAACTATCGATTGCAAGAGCTACAATAATCACTGTCTCAGACTCTCCATACATAATAGTAGTTTAAGTAAACTAAATAAAGCCTCGTACTGTAGATATGGTGTGATATCAAGAAAGTCTTTACTATGATAGGGATGTAAAGAGATGGCTGGGAAGTAAGACTATATTGTGTGTTATAACTTTAAACTCATCAAACTCTGACTGTGTGCACTGCAAATTCATGAAATATGTAATATCATAATAACTGTTAAGCTCTGTTATAATGTTTGCAATAAGACACCAACCTGCACACACATGTACGCATGCACATACACATGCTGTTCCATTTTTAACGCGAGAGGCTCTGACGGCGTTTGTTCTCTCTCTTCTTTGACTTCTTTCAGGAAGTTCATTAGCTTTGGAGTTAATTGTTGCAGCTCTTAATACAGTTATAGGTTCAATTACATGAAATGAATCCACAAGGTATATGAAGCATCCCCTGATAGTCTTTTAAATGATATACAGTATTGTTTCATAGAAAGGATTACAGCCCTTCTGCATTATTCATGTTTCCATGCAATGCTGAATCCATGACACATAAGGTAATAAAGATTACAACCTGTTATCACTGGAGTGTTTAGCACACTGTGGAGTTAGAGGGAATTGTGTTCCAGATTTATGTTAATGACGGAGCTCCGCAAGCAATTAGAATGCATTCATTTCGGTCTGAAGTGTACACAAATCATCTGACAAGTGAGTGGTCACTCAACCTTGACTACTGCCGTGTGTATAAATCACACAGTGCATGAACATAAGTCAAGCCGATGTACTGCTTAAATAGTCTAGAATGAGACAGAGGGCGGGTTTGGCTTACTAAAACTCGTCATTTTTAGCATTTGACTGCAACATACATAACTAGACTTAAACTGGCGGACTTCATTTCTGTCAGGACAGGAAGTCCGGGACAGCAGGGGAAATAGGTCATCAGAAAGAAAAAGAGACTGCACTTCTGCAAAATCTAGTACTGTAGCTTAATTCCTTCACCAAATGACGCGGCAAGAAAGAGACAAGAAAGAAACAGAGACCCAAAACGCAAGCCCTACATAAACAAAAACAAAAAAAACAATGAAAACAGTTGCATAAGAAAAATAAAAGACTTACTCAAAGACAGTTTGTTAGTGTTGTCCTTTCCTGGTAATAATTTTACCCCTCTGGATTTAAGCTCTCCAGAGCTTTTCACTGGTCGAGAACAATAGAAAGACTTCATTAGATAAAAGAAGTTACAGTATTAGATGTGAGAAGATACAGTACAAGTGTTTCTTTCTCTCGATAGTACCTATAAAGAACATCAAAATGTAATTGCTACTGGTGTGCGTCCTTTTTCAAGAGAAATGAGTTCAACGGCTCTGATGCATTCTAAAGGGTTGCCCTGACAATTCTATAAAACCCAAATGAGTTTCTCAATCTTGTTTGTTTGTTCATATAACTCAGACATATTAAACAGTGGATGGAAATTGATTGGCCAGAGCAGATTAAATGGTTATAGCTTTAGTACGAAAGTACGACGGAGAATCAAGAGCAGCCCAAGGACTGCAATGCTACATCTTAAGACAGTCTAATTAAACACAGCAGGGCCCAGATTGCACACAAAAGCCAGGTGATGCAAGCGGCTGTCATAATTTTGAAAAATCGACAGAAGATCCAGAGCAATGAATGATGTATCGAGCAAAGACAAGGTCATTTAAACATGCTTTTGAAAACATCGGGACAATGCCTTTCCTCTAAACTACGCTGTAGGTCAACAGGTTAATTCAGTATGCTATAAAATGAAATCAGGATGTGAATCTATTTAGTACAGAGAACAGAGAAGGGTAGTTATATGTTCAAAGCATACTGTGCAATAAAACCCCTCAGTGGCTGTCTGTGGGTATAATATCTGCCCTTTACATCATAAATAAGAAATGCAAATAAAAATTGCTTTTCCACTGCACTGCAATAGATAAGGATTGCAATGCAATTGATTTTATGTCTTCGTTCAGAGCGTGTTGCAACACATGTATGTTACTGAAAGTTTTTATAGAACCATTTATGGTGAAGTTGCAGGTTTCATATCTGGCTCAGGGCCAGGCTTTAAACTTCTATGGTATAGTATATACAGCACACACTCTGACTTTAAAGTCATGCCAAATAACAATGTCAGGGTAATGGATTATTGAGCTGCTAGAGTGGAGTTTTTATAAGGGGAGAAAGTATATACAGTATTTATCTCTCAAGTTTTTGATTAACAAGGCCCTTTGAAGTCAGTGGTTTGAAGCGGGGAAAAGCCTTCATGCCCTCTACAGAGGGGGTATTAATCAAACTGTTTAATATTCAGTTAACAAAGATCAAAAACATGTTTTGTAATTACAGTGTGTTTTTCCTACGATGATCCCTTTTCGTTCAAGTAGGGCCCCTCTATTACGATGTGCAAATTAAGTAATCATGTCTTACCTTGATACTGAGCCCTGAAGCCTTTGTGGCGGTGGTTGCTCTCTGTCACAAAATGCAGCCTGAGCCAGTTTTTGTTGCTGATGATGGGTGCTGGAATATTCATCCCAGTTAGCCTAAATGTCACAAATAAAAGAAAACGCGTCATCTGTTTAACTTCATCCACACATCTTTCTGGTCACTAGCATCCACGTGAAAAAAAAAACACAATTGAGTAAAATGAAGAATGAATGAAACCCCTAAAAGAAAATTGTTGGGAATTCATAAGAATTAGAGGAGAGTAAATACACCAGCTGTTGTGGACTGATGAATGAATGCATCCATTTCTACAGTATGTCAGGCCTGGAAAGAAAACGGCACTCTTAGAATGAAGGCCGGTCCATAAACCTGGAAAATAACATGAATATAATGTGTGATTGTATGTGTGGGAGAGAAATGGAAAGACAACAGAGAGCGATAAAGTGTGTTTTACCTTGCAGACATGTGTCATCATATGTGTGTTTGTCTCAAACCTTGCCTGTGTGACCGTCTTTGCGTGCTCAGACTGTCTTACTGTCTGTGTCTGCAATCAGAAGTCTTATTCAGTGCATGGCCACAGCATCAGGGGCCCTCTGTAATCATAGAGATTTAAAGCTGCCGGGGGTCTTCTCATTTGTGTGGTTGACCAGCTCTGACTCTTTTTCTATTTCTGTGCACACCCTGCACCGCACGCTCATACCACAGTCAACAGTGCACAGTGCCATTCTAGCTATTAAATGGCAGCTTGGGACAGACTAAAAAAGAGCATGGTGCAGTTGAGACCTGTGTTCCCAAATTGGCTCAGTGGATAAAAAAAAAAACAATGTGTTAACTTGTTAGTTTGTCTCTGTGTATATGCCCACACCTGTTCATGTCTGCGTTATTGTGTCTGTAAGGGTGTGTTCAGGCGTGTTTAGGGTTTGTTTTTCTATGTAATTTCTTTGCCATTTACTGGAGAGTCACCTAAGGGGCAGACAGACAAAAGAGTGGCAGTGAGAGAAAGAGAAACAGACAAGAGAGAGAAAAAACAAAACAAAACAAACATGGTGACTTTTTCCCTTGGTGGCCACAGCAGATATAAAATAAATGAGTAAGCAAGTCTACCCAACTTTTAATGTTTTCTTATTCTGCTGATTAAATTTTAACTTCATTACTTTAGAGAGAAAATACATGTCTGGTTTTATTTTAAATTCATCTGCAAACTAAAAGCAATTTTTAAATAATGACATATTTTAATCCAAATTATCCATCACAAGGGGCGATGACGGTAGCTTCTAGAGAAAAGTTAAAAAGGTAATTGATTTTCACACAAAAGATGACCTTTTCTCCCGTTGAGTCATTGATAAAATGCTAATGACATCGATATACGGACAGAATGAAAAAGAGCAGCCTTCAGGTAGGTGAACTGTTTAGAAGAAGCTGCCTCCATGTTTCCTATAGTGGAAGCAGCAAATTATCATTCGAAGTTGAAAAGAAAATGGATAGGGACAATAAAGCTGTACCCGTCCAGAAGTTGCACAGATGCTCCAGGCAGCACAGAAGTGATGTTACAAATTTAAGATCAGTGGAGGTGAATATACTGTTGTCACGATGGGAAAGTATGGCGGAGGAAGTGAAACATGAACTGCCATGAACAGTAAATAAAGGCTTAATGACACCTTACAGAAGACTTCACTTCATTGGGTACATTTGTATCTGTATGCGCCAAACTGTTCCTAAGCCTCCCATCTACATAGAGCAAGCAAAGCAAGTACAAACATGCAATGTATTGTGATATCGTTTTTTCAGGGAATATGTTCTATCACTTGCTCAATGTATTATATTATTCCTTTCATATTATTTACATATACATCCAGGGTGTGATTATATTCTTAACAGCAGCCACATGATTATTCAAAGTAATTCAGGGCCACTACAAAACCTCTGTACTCATAGCTGCTACTCGTCAATGTAATCATCATGAAAATAAATTAAATACTTGTGGGGAGTGGGTTGCCTGGTCTCTTCAAAACAGATAAGAACAAGTGTGTGCTGTCTACTGTTTTCTTTTTGTATCTCTTTCAGTGCATATTGAGTGACACAAGATGAGAAAGTCCAATTGGAAAAATGGATTCCTCCCATAATGCCCTGCCATTCTATCTCTGCAGACTCACTCAGGCTGTCTATTTGTCCCTTCATAGATATGCAATATGGCTTTTCGGAGATTACTATTTGGCATGAGTGCAGTGTTTTTATTTGCTTGGTTTTAGCATGCTTTATATCATCAATTTGGAGCATCTCAAGGACTAATAGTAGATTCTGAAATAGGTTTGAGAGGCACATTAAAGAGCTCTCATGGGTTCCCTAAGTAAAATATGCCTGATTCGATAGAATGAGAGGTTAAAGGGAGCATGGACATCTCATCAAAATACCAACGTAACGAGTCCCAGTGTGCAGGTACTGCCAAATGGCCAAATGTGGCCTTGAGGGCAGAGCAATAAGTCTCTGGTGTCTCTACGTTTCACAGAGGCAAGTTGCATGTAGGCAGGTGCACCCCAGATAATGAGCGATCAATTCAAATTTGTCAAAAAAGATAGGGCCATGTGATTTTGTCTTATCCTCCCACACATATTCTACAAAATCTGACAAGAGGGAGTATTTGTGAGAATATTTTATGTGATAAGGAAGCAGCCGTCACTCTCCATCCCCTCTCAAGTTACTTCTTCATATGGGACTGTTCAGTTAATGCACTTACACAGCTTGGTGTCTGCAAGCAGACTGGCTTATGAGAACAGTGAGCCAGTCAGTAAAGCTCCTTACATTAATTGCCCTGGTGGAAAACCTGGGTCAGCTGTCAAATGAAATTCCTTCATTAAACATTTGATTCTTCCCAGTCTGACCACAGTGAAGGAAAGCTTTTGGAAGCATTTTGATGGGTTATATTTTGCCTGGGAAGATCAATAATAAATCCCAGAAAGAGGAAATTGAATCTAATACACATGGTAATTTAACCAAAGTTGGCAATTTAGCTTCAAGGCACCTCTTGCTCTCAACCTGCTTTGAATATTGTAATCTTCCTCTGACAACCATTTAGCCACTCTGTTGGAATAGGACTGTTCATATTCAGTGAACCAAACAAAATATTTCCAGATTGCTCTGCAAAGTAGCAATTTATTCTAAAGTCTAAGCGTTCTTTGTATGCTCACAACATGCAGAGTCAATGTTACGGTAGGTAATCAGAAAAATCTGCAAAGACACTGGATGATAAGAAGGTAGAAAATGAGGCAGACATGGAGTGAAACGGATGAAAAAATAAAATAGAACATTTCCTGACCAAATTTCATAGTATAGTATAAGCACAAAAAGTGTATCTAATATCCGCTCAGCCTTTCAGGTTTTATGTTCTGTGTCCATATCTGAAATAATGAGTGACGTGTAATCTACAGCTTGTTGTTTTTGCCCTTTGTGAACAGGGCTGTACAATCATATTAAAGGTCAGAAGAATAACAAAGAACGGTTTTCTTTGGTCCACCCAGACTCCAATGTTGGCTTTTGCCAAAGGAAACAGAGATTTTTTTTTTTTTCTGGACTATTTTCGCTGTGATTGATGTGTAGCCTCACATCAACCTTCTCCAGTATGACGGCGATGGAATCAATAAACTCATTTGCAGAGATCTGATAGAAATCTTCAATTGATAAACGGATTTCAACTGCTAAGAGGTGCCCGCAAAGCATATGTCTTGCCCTATAGCACAGGGTCTTTCAGCTAACAAGAAATGTTTTTTAAATTTAGTCATCATCTTTCATCCACTTGTAAGAAATTAGTAGGCAAAACTGAGCACTTCAAATGGTTCCTACATTTTCCACTTTATAGCAATGAGTCGCAAATAATTAAATAATCATTTCTTTTACATAATGACATCTGTGTAGAATATACAGTGTGTTTTGATCACATTAATTATGTTAAGAATCGCTGTCTTATTTGCAATTCATATTCTCCATCACTCATTTATTTATTCTGTCAAGGATCAAGGGTTCATAATTTGCACCTCGTTTTCAGCATTCCTATTTTCATTCGTGTTTATCACTTGAAATAACCGTAATACCACAGGTAGAGAGAGGATAACAAGTTAAGTTCGGTCACGCTTTAAGTCTATTTGTCTGAAAAAGGTTAAGAGGAGATGTTAAATCTGTCTGACTTTGAGGTTCTTGGCTGTCAATCATCGTTAAGCAGCCCTAAACCTCAAGGGTAAATTGACAGTTCGCTTGTCTCTGCCCGCAGCTGATGCTATATGTTAGGTTGCTTGAAAGTTTAGCTGTCCAATGGCCTTGTATGCAGTCAAGAGACACTACAATAAAAAGAGAGGGAGCGAAAGCGATGAATTTTATGGGCATGAGAGAATTGCTCAGTCTGAATCGTGTTTGTTTTCTCGTCTGTTTGTTTACCTGACCAAGTTGAAGCCGTCTCTCTAAAATTCTGGCCCCACTGCACTCAAGCTTGCTGGGTCCCACTTGGATTGTAGGGCTTAAAATGAGAACTATGCCTGACAGCCACTGACATTTGGTGACATACAATAACATCATCTTGGAGTTTCAAAGCATTCAAGTGAAGCATGGTGACTGCTCAGCACACACATAAGTAAAAATCCCATAAATAAAGGTGCTGCTTGTTAAACACCTTTTCCTGATAAATAAAAATAGTATATGTCTTATTAACCTTTTCTTGGACAGTCAGTTAGTTTACCCTTGGGGGTTATGACTCCAAGTGTCACCTGAGAGCAGACGGCATCAGCAAACAGGAGAAGTTTGCCCTCAGGGTGTTCTGCCAGAAAGCCTTTCTAACGCAAAGATACGCAGGAAGCGGAAGAGCCCCGGAGTACGCCAAAACGTTGCTTACTTCCCTTCGGCAACCATGTTAACCAATTGGGCTCTTCGTAGCATGGAGATCTGCCATCGGCCCACGCTCTGGAGCGGTTTCAGCCTCTGTCCTATTTCTTCTGTGAGCCACAAGCAAATCTTGTAAGAAAACTGATAATCCAAATGATGTGATCTGATTCTAATCAGTGATGAAATGTGCATACTATGCTTGCCAATCCTTGTGCTTCTTCTGTCCCTGTCACTGTTCAGTATCAGTTTCCCATTTTTTTTCCCACCAGGTGATGAAATATCAAAATCTGCCCAATCCACTGTATTTATTAGAAACAGTATCACTGCTGTTACTGATTGTGCTCTCTAAATTACTTATTTCAGATATTTGTCAATTATCTAAGAGAGAGACAGAGAGGGAGGGAGAAGAAGCAGACACTGCCATCAGGAGAGAAGTTGGAACAATGTGCCTCTGGTGCAAACAACTAGGCTCGCACACAAATTGATCCATTGCAGCGCTTTTGCCTGTGTCTACCAGGCACATCCCGCCCACAGAATGGCCACTGATGAAAGTATTGCAACATTTATTTACAGCATTACGGTCTGGGTTTTTGTGGCAAAATTCCAAGAAAAAAATGTATCGAGTTACTGCTAATGCAAATATTTTCAAATGCTGCAACTTCAGATTAAAGCATTTTAACTGGAGAAACACAAGTTGACTTGAACATGAGCTGAACTTTTAAATGGAAATCGACTTGGCATACATGTTTGTCAGTGAGCTTGTCAGCTACTGCCATTGTTCATCTAAAATGTGTCTACAAAACAAGACACAAGTCATTTTCTGCATTTTTATTTTTCATTTCTCTCTATAGTGCATCAGTTTGAAATATTGCAGGAAGTAATGGAACAAGAAGGAGCACCCATAGTAAGTAGTAAGATAAAGAGCTGCAGGCGACAGGCTGCAGACCTCCACCTTCTCAACTTTCACCGTTCCCAGACTTCTATTGGATCACTGATGCAGAATGATGGAGAGAGGCTAATTATTGCCTGACTGTTTAAAATAAACAATACTTTGTTTTGATTTTGTTTTTTTTTTGTTTCTATATGATTTCCTAGCTGCAGTAATCCATTGACGTATCTCATTTGTAATTCATAAGCTGTTTAAAACGTGATAAAAGAAATGAAACAAAACACACAATTTACATTATTTAAAGTACAAGAATTTATGAGAAATCTACTAATGGAAACATCCATTACTAATATGGCCTAAAAACATTTAAATTGATTTCAATTTATAGATGCTTTTACTTTGATGTCACAAGGACATAAGCTCCCCACTAGGCCATGTCTGTCCTTCCTACGTTTCAAAATATGCAGATGTGTAAGTCAGCTGCATCTGTTCATTTGCTTTCATCTCTGTTAAAACTGGAAATTACATTTGTTTTTGTTTTGTTTTTTTTTAATCAGTCTCCTCCAATGTGTGAAGATGTTTTATGACCAGAGGAGTGAATTAATAAAAATAAATAGTAATAATATATATAAAAATAATTAACTACATAGACATATTTTTTCTTAAACCCAGAAATGCGGGAGACACAAGATAAAGCATTTTCAACCAGGGCTCTAAAGGATTAAAACCAAGAAGCATTTCTGTCAGTGCAAGAGTTAATTTTAGAGCTTTTATACCTAAGAGAAGAGGGTTACCTGATGGTCTGTCAAAACAAATCAGTGTCATCCCATATCAGCTTCCTGTCACACTCTCTTTAGCTACGTCAGCATACAATGCTTAGCAGTCATCGCCACACTCAGAGCACCTCTCCTTTTGACTCTCTGTCTCTCATTGACACTGTGTCTGCCTCTCTTGCTCCCTCTGACTGCGGATGACAACTCTCGGGGACAACAAAGCTCACAGCTCAGTGATTGATTAGAGCGTCTTTCAGCCAATTTTAATTAATGCCTGACAGAATCACATAAACCTGGCGGATGCTCCCATTCACGCGGGACGCAGAGGAGATGGATAACTTGAGCCTCAAGGTTGGGGGTCAAATCCATTTCATATTTCCTCGTTTCAGTTGGGGTGACTTCAAGTCCATTCAGAAACCAAAGCGTCTGAAGGCTGCTTTTTAAATAAAACTCTGTCAAAGATCTGTAATTCATGTGCGCTTTGATTTGAATTATGCAACAGGGAATCATGTGCCCTTTCTGTGGATTGATTTAATTCAATCAGCATTCAAAAGACACATTCAAAACATTTTCTGCATACAACTGTCTGTGAAAACTCATTAAATGTACATTTGCATGGCAGTCAGCTGGCTCTTTCTCTTAAGTTTCCAATGCTGATGGTAAAGTGCTTCTCTTATAAAATATTACATGGTCATGCTCAGGCATACATACTGTCTTCCTTTAGATGCTTTAAGATCTCAGCAGGCAGGCTTCCTTGTTATCCATAGAACTAAAACAAAATCCTAAGGCAATACAGCCTTGTCCTCCCGAGCCCTCACTTCTCTTTGGAATAAACTTGGATCTG
Organism: Protonibea diacanthus; assembly: GCA_028641955.1. Lineage (NCBI taxonomy): Eukaryota > Metazoa > Chordata > Actinopteri > Sciaenidae > Protonibea > Protonibea diacanthus. Next base: position 9,180,218 of record CM053983.1, on the reverse strand, counting down.
GCAACACAGTAGCCGGTTCTTGTGATCTGTAAATGCAGACTGAATTTATTTATTCTCTCAGTGAATAAGCTCTTGTTTTTGTTCTGATTAAATATATAGCGGTACAATTTTGACAGAGCACAATAATTACTCAGACAGGTAAATAATTGATGTATTTTATTTTACATTTTATATTTATACTGAATGTAATATTTTTATTGGATTACCCTAACCCTAATTGCCTTTTTTTCAACCTACATGTGCAGCTCTCTAATGCGGCCCCAGCCATCAAAGTGATCGGGGGACCTCTTGTTGCATTTGTTGTATTTTTTTAAAATGCTAAAGTTTTCAAGGGAGTTTCAAGGGAGAGTTTGGTCTTGGTTGGAACTGCAGCTGTCACTCTGTATAGCCCATTGGATCACTGCATGTGATGTCGGGCTACAAAAATAAACATGACTTTATTACTTACATTACTGGAACTTTCAATCAAAACTGACTTCTCTGGATTTCCAAACCTTATTTTTGTGCTACATTCAGTTTGGCAGCCCTGTTTTCTAAGAAAAGCTACTATAGGATCCCGTTCTTGAGAGAATAATGCGCATTCTGCAACCAATACCTGAGTCCAAAACATCAAACCTGCATCCTCACAAATACAACCTCATCTCACACAAACAAAACACCTTTCTGTTAGCACCTTGTCAACACCATACGGTACCCAAACACACACATACACACCTTCTGTCACAGTCAAAATATTAACGGAACAAATGAATGCACATCTGAAGAAACACGAGCACTGCACTCTCTCACTCCTCCTCACAGCTCAACTCACCAGATGGTTGGCAGTTCAGATCCCTCGACTTCCAGATAATCCGACTTCTCCTCCATCTGAAATTCAGTGAAAACCAGGGAGATGGTGTCCCCCGGATCTGCCAGGATGGTCCACTTACACTCCCCACTGCTGCCAAGGCCACCAGCACCTCCACCTCCACCAGTGCCAGGGGAGTCACCACTAGGGAAATCAAAGCTGGAGATGAGCCCGCTGGAGCCCCTCAGGGTGCCACCGCACGTGTCCTCCGCTGTCAGTCACCAAGGAAAAAAGCAGAATGGGAAGAACAGACACATGGTCTCTGGGTTATTTCAGTAGATATTACTCAAAAGTTCAACATGGGGGTAAAGTGGCTTCAGGCATAAAACATCTGTACCAGTTCTTTCAGATGAATACATAGTTTGTCAGGTCCAGTATTTACAGCTAATTCCAGAACAATTAAGGGAGCGCACACATGAAAAGTATGACTAAAAGGTTGCTTATCGCAAAAAGTATTTAGACAAGTGAGAAAGAGCAGAGCTATTTACAAATTAATTGTGTACTAATTCTGTCGTAGTTTCTTTCGGTGCAATTTCTATGATAGACAGAAAATCCTAAGTATTTATTTTGTGCTCTCTCTCTCTCTTTCTCCTCCTATCTTGTCTCCTCCCTCCATCCAAGAGTCAGTGATTCATCATAGTGTCTTCTGAGCCCCCTCATGTTTCAGGAAACAAACAAAAGGTGATAAACAGGGCTTATAATGCTGTGATATTGTATATTTTTTATAATGCAGGGAGCATGACATGCAAGTTGAATGCTTTTGCACTCTACCATAACAACGGCTTCCTCTCTTCCACTCCACGTCTCTTTTTCCTTCTCTCCCCCACCCTTTCCCATAGCTCTCTGCCTCTCTCTCCATTCCTGTCCGCCAGGCCTCACTCAGATCTTTGTATTATTACTCATCACTCTTCCCTCTATCCCTGTATCCGTTTTTTTCCCCCTAAAGGATTCTAATGATGGCAGGGCTTTCACAGTTTTCACATCATTTAAGACTAATATGTGACACTCAGCTGTGCCAGCTGAAACCTTTGATGGCTCAGCTCTCCACTCAGGGCTGTCAGAGCTGCCAGCCTTGGAACATTCCTGTATGCTGCATTACACGATTGGTCAAGGAACAAGGAAGCGGATGTATGAAATTCAAAAGGAGATAAAGAAAAAATGGGAAAAGATGAGGGAGCAGGGGCCTCTAGTTAGCTTGATCCATGTCCTTTGACACATTAACTAAAGCACAGCAAATGATCAAAGTCTTTATAAGAAGGGTGGAGATGGCATTGATACTGCTTGAGACATCAATGATGTCCTCACATGTATAATTCATATCAAGGGCAGACTCATTTGTAGACTACACCAAGGGCAGGTTTTCATTCGTTGAAGGCCTGCAGCCTTGTAACAACAAAAGCACATGGAGTCATGATTTGTTTCGGGTTTAAATCATCATCCTCTCCGGCATATCAGGCTTATCCTGAGTGACAAATTTTATATCACCTCAATGCATTTAGGATGACATTCCAAAGAGTGCCCAGTAGATTTGTTAAGTAATTGGCTATAGGCTTAAATTAAACTGACATTAGAGTGCTGTGTGTCTGACCAAAGAAGCCATATCACTTTTTAACCTTGATGACTGACAGGAGGGCAGTGTAAAGTGTCCCCATGGCCCTCAAGGCAAAGACAGCGAGAAAGAAGTGGTGCAGAAGCGTTAGATAATGAGAAGGGGCGAGTGTAGGAGAAGAGATAGAAGAAGGTAAAAAAAAAAATAAAGGAAAGAGACAAGTGAAGAGCAAATCAAGAGTAAGAGAAAAAAAGACAAAGGGAGACATAAAAGGATGAGAAAAAGATTGAGATTTTGCAATTTTGACTGAAGATAGATAAAAGAGCCGCCAAAGGAAAAAGAAATAAGATGTCAGGAGTGTGCAGTTTAATCAAATGGTTATGATAATGAGTTATGTTGACATTATTTTAATTTCGATGAGGGTTAAAACTTCCTCCACTGGGTTAGATTATTAGTCCTTATGGCACGCCTTATAAATGTTTTTGTTTTTTTTGTTTTTTTTCTTAGTTCTGAGCTGCTCCATAAACACATCCACACGCTTGTGGGTTGAATATAGTGAGATGCAATGTTTTCGTGACAATGGCAGCAAAGGCAATAGAAGAATATTTCCATTGTCAAAGTGAATTTGGTCTTAACGATAAAGAGATTTTTAATAAATATATTTTTACAAAGGCACAAACATAATAAACTGAATTGGTGGAATTTGGCAGCCAAAGGCAGCATTTACAACAGCCTTAATGGTCTCTGTCGCCATAACAACAGAAAGAGTGCAGCTGTATCACTGTTGAACTGTTTTAACAGTATGAGATTTTCACATTATTTCAAAGACATCTAAATAATATATACAGTATGTTATAAAAATTAGGTTTATACTATGTTTCACATATCTTTATTCATACGATGTGTACGTGAGTTCCTACGTCTCACATGTTCTGTTTCCCCTTCTCTAATATGACTTTGTTGCTAAGGCTGGCAGGGTAAGGTGAAGTCCACATTAATGTATACAGTAAATAGACGAAGTCTAGAACAGAACGAGGGTCAGGGACAGGTCAGAGAAGTGACATTTAAACTGGGGAAATGCTAACTATTAGAGGAAATTAAGAAGACTTATGATGCCATCTGTATCTTTGGGGAGGGGTCCGAGACATCCCATTAGAGAGTGTATAAGAACCAACTGTTAGAGCTCCACAGGGAGCCTTTTTTCTCTGTAACCCCTTTTGTGTGTTGCACTGTTAAACACTCCTTCTTGTACAAAAATAAATTCAACTTAACTTTGATACTTCGAATCCAGTCCTCCTTTTTGAAGGGTCATTTGAAAATTCTTATAACACAGTATTAATGATATAAAAGGTCATTCTGGCCAACAAAAGAAAATAAAATGTTTCTTACTGGCACATACAGTAACTCATTTGCCAGTATATTAGGTACACTAGGGTTGGGCAGTTAGACAAATGTATTGGCAATTGGCAAGTCTACTGTTAGATGTTTTTTTGAGGTGATTTCTGTCATTTTATTATGCTAATTTAAAGGCATGGTTCAGGTATTTTGAAGCATGGTTGTATGAGGTACCCAAACTAAGCCATTAAAGGTACAATATGTAAGATATTTACTGTATTTACTGTATTAAATCATAAATCATGTTTCCTTAATCTCTGTGTCATCAGAGATTAAGGAAACATGCTCTACTGAAATACAAGCTCTTGGTAAATTACTATAGTCTACTAGTATAAATAGTATATTTCTTATTTTGAAATTTGCCTTGATGGACCGGTTTTGTTTGGGTTTTGTTCTGTGTGTTTTGATCTGGCTTGATAACTTACACGGCTCATGCCGAAGCTCCGGGTTGCCAGATATGAAATGTACTACAGCCATGGAAGCAAATAAAGTGGATCAACGGAGTGAATGTTAGATTCTGCTTGACTTAAAAAGCTCCAGGAGCAGAGATGTGGTAAAACATGGTAAATATTGGAGATACGATATTTGAAAAGACTTGAAAGATACAGATATTTAGAGTTCAGAGAGCCTGTTTTTTCCAGTAGATTTTCACCTGATTTCCTCTGTGAATCAAAAAATATCTCCACCATCATCGTCCCTCTATTTTTTATCTCATGGACGCTGTAAACTCCTGTCATGAGAGATATCCTGACCCACAGTGCATCGTGGAAAGTGACAAAGACACTGTAAAAGTTACAGACCTATCCAGCTCTTATTGCGGGAGACGGAGGCTGTTTTCTGGGACAGAGTTCACCATAGTCTTGGTATGGACAACTGGGCAGGTAATGGTGACTTTCCCACGTATAAATTCATCGATTATTACCCTCCAAAGGCGCTATCTACGACACTGCTGTGGGAAGTTATAGAGTCACTGAGTTCAGGTATTGAAATCACGTCACGTAATAATCACGACCTGCTCAGCTCTTACTGCCCAAGAAGGAGCCATAGAGTCCGTTGGGAGGACTGACCAGGTCACGGAGACTTTTAGCTCGAAATTTGCTGATTTCTGTCTCAAAAGTTACCAAAACAGTTGGAGTGTGGAATGTTTATTTTACTAGAAGGGGTCTAGAGGAGTTTATTTCTGCTGAACTTTACTGCTGTAAAGCAATTAGAACATAACAATTAGAAAGAAGTAGTAGTATTTCTCTCTCTCTCTCTCTCTCTCTCTCTCTCTCTCTCTCTCTCTTTCCCTGTGTATGTGTCTCCCGCTCTGTCTGAGTCTGTCTCTCTCCCTCTCTCTGAAACAAACGGACACAAGCCAAATTAAACTTCTAGTTGTCATTATTTTGCAGCAAAGACTCAGAAATCAGGCTCAGACGTATAAGATGCTTCATGAAATAAACCTTGTTATGCTCATTTTGCCCTCACGGAGGTTCAGTGTCTTTAGTCTGGCAACCTGCGTTAGCTGCAGTCTGGGGAGGGGAGCGAGGGGGGAGAACGCTTTCCAGTGTTTTGAATTTGAGCTGCGGTGTCCAATCTTACACTGAACCTTTAATGGTCTGCCTCAAAAGAAACAAGGGAGAACTGCTGTTCGACAGCCTCATTCAGCAACACAGTATATACACAGAGGTGAAGAACAAGTGAGAAATCTCCTGTAGAGCCAGAATATTTTCACATCTTGTGAAATCTTGTGGATTAAGGGTTTATTTCCATCAAACCAATGTTGGTGATTTTTGGAACAGTTAAAGTCTGTGGGGGCGTATCCGCGGAATACTGTGCTGTTTAATGTATTCTGAAAGAAATCTCAGAATTGCCTTTACACGGACTTGGACTAACCAAGAGGGGTTTGGTCAGTTTTTTAGAGAAAGAGAAAACTCTGAATTCAGAAAATGTTATAGGTTATATTTTTTTATTAGTTTATTATTTATTAGTGAAAATATGGTTAAGAATATTTCCTTTCTTGACATTTTGTTGAGTTTATTTTGTTTATTAATTGAAATGTAGCAAACTCAGCACTAGCATGCAACTCCTAGTTGACAGATCAGCGTGCATATGAATCATCATGTTTGGTTTTATGAACCATGAAGGTAAGATTTATTTGATCACTTCTGACCCATACCTGTCTCATTCAATCAGAGGCTGGAATGACAAAATATTTAGAGATTACAAATTAAAAAATAAAAACTTTCCAATCATTCAGTTATCTTGTAAATTTGGCATGTATGCCACCAAGTGCTTAAAAATAAATAAGACTTAAACGTTTGTTTTTTTTACTTCGATCACTCACTTAAATATGATGGATGCTGAAAACACACTGGTAGTTTAGGATGTTTTATTAATGAATCCATCTGTATCAGAAGTGTTTGATTCAATCCTCTGGGAAAGACTTCTGAAAGCTAATGTTTGGTCAATAACTGCCAGAGCTGCTTGGGCTGCTTTAGCTATAGTAGTATTTTGTGAGAAAGAAGATGATCTATCTATAAAAGAAAAGTCACTGTTTTTATTTAATCTACAGCTCATCCAACAGTTGACTGGTCAGGAATGCTGATAGATTTGAGGAGGTCATTGTACATACAAGGACTTCTCACTGACTATGAGATTGTCTAGCAGTAGGGCTGCACCTTGAGATTATTTTTTAATCGATTAATCTAACAATGCTGGAATGTCTTGATGCTGCTGCGGTCTTGACAAAGCACTCCAGGATGCTTTCAGTTTCATTCACGCTACAGTTGTACTGCTGTGATAAGCTATTTCCAATTAGCAGAGCACCAAGTTGTTGCGTCTCTGTCTAAAATGCTGTCACATTTTAAGATAATCACAGCCAGAGTTTTTAACTGCAGCTTGTTCACTGGTTGAGTCCGTGCTTTGACTTGGCACAAAACTTCATAGTGAAGCATTGATGCATTTTATGCAGATCAGCTTATTTCTGTTACGTGACTAGTGGTAACCATACATACCAACAAAACAAAAATCTTTAACATGTGAGGAATGTAAAGGAATCTAATCTAATGGGACAGATTTTAAAAAAGCATCTTGATCTATCTATCAAGGTCATTTAATGGCCTGAATTATTTTTTTAAAAAACTTACTATGATTCCAAATCATGTTAATCATTAAAACAAGATGGACCAATCTTACGAGACACATAAGGGCTTTAGAGCTTGTACTGTTAGCATGTGGTAAGCATTTTTATAAACGCGCTCTCAACACTGTATTAAATAATGCATTGTGTTGCACACTAACATCAACATGAGTATCCTATCTTAGGGATGAGATTGAACTTTATCGATCCCTGCGGGGACATGGGGTAATTTCACTCAAACACACTGATGCACTGACTACCTGAAAACTGTTGACGGTATCAAAGGCAGAAAGTGAATGGAATACAGTCTAAAGCAACACAGTTTTCTACAGTGTGAAATGAAAAGGAGTAGAAAATTCATTATAACCAAATAACAACATGATACGAGGTCAGTGTACAATAGTTTCAAGAAAAATAAAGTTAAAAAAATAAACATGTACATCCCAAGGTCCTTCTTCTAAAAGCTTTGTCAAACTCCAGTACTCTGGTTGTGCTGTAACTGAATTGCACAATACCTACAACAGCACCAACATTTTCATGTTGTTAAATGTGGATTATAACTAGCACAATTATCCACAGCATACGAATCTGTAGGGTATCTGCTAAGGCTTAGGTGCATCACATGATGACATTTAATATAGAATAAATGTAATGTAGATAAGAGTGTATTAGGTTAGGCCTCGAGGTGCAAGCGGACAGCAAGCAGAAACAGCAGGCTGACATCCAGCATTGTTTATGGTGTACGTTTTGACTGGTAGGCACAGAGGACACAACTTTGCCACCATAGCAAATGATACCACTGACATTATCATTGAAAAAATGAGAGATAATGAAAAAAGGCTTTCCCACAAACCATAAACAAAAATGAAATCTAGATCTTTGTACACCACAATAGGATGCTGGGACAAATATGTGTTTCTTTGTGAAATGGTTTTGATGATAACAGACATGTTGTCTGATCATTGTTGAACATCATTCAGCTTAGGTACAGAAGGGGCAGCAAGAAGCTATGTGCAAAAGTGTGTGACAGGGACAAATGTACTGTTGTACATAGACTGAAAATAGTAGGTACTGCCTGCCACTGTCTGCAAGCAAGTTTAAAGAGAGTTTTGGTAAAGAAAAATAAAATAAAAATTCAGGATGGGCTTTCCTCAACGGTATGAGTTTAGGTTTTCACAACCACATGTATCGATAATAACCTCACTTAAAACTCATTAATATGTCTAGAACTGGAGCCAATAAAATTGCTCAGGAAAAATGGATAGGTGCTTGGGAGCAATTCATTATTGTACAGAAGTACTAAGACAGGTTTCTTAGCCGTTTCTTTGAGAAGCATCCATGCATAGTACTGTAAATCAAAGCGACAAACTGCTGTCTGAGGCTCAAAAATGCTTTGCAGCTTGAGAATTCTAAAAGGCATCAACTGGATAATGCCTTACAGGTTCCATATATTCACATGCAGTGTTTCATTGGGATGCATGTCAGCATATGAGCTACAGTTTGCCAGCGAGGTTTAGTGACATAAAAGAGGCACTGAATGCTGGGCAACGTGTTCCTTAGCAAATCATTAGAGCATGCTCTGGATTTAAAGACGAAGACGGAGCTGTCTCTTTTAAAAACGGTGGCTGTATTAAAAAAAAAAAAAAAAAAAAAAAAAAAAAGAAAGAAAGATGGTGGGGAGGATTAGGACTGCTTTAGCTGAGCTCATTTACATCCCCAGCATCAGCAATCTAATGCTACTTGAGGAGGGATTAAGCCTCTCTCCCCTTGACTTTGATCAGATATACAACACTTGTCTTTCTACTTAGAAATATTCACCCCCCCAAGATAGAAAGGAAGGAACTCATGTATAATTTTCTACACTACCTTAGGTTTTTCCTTTGTAATAATCCCTAGGTTAATGCAAAGGCAGTAACTACGTCTACAGTAAGTCCCTCATTTGCTCAGCGGCAAGTGATGTTAAACATTGATAGGGTTGATGAATAGTAAAGAGATCTGTAACAGGTGCAGAGATACAAACCTCATTGCACCATGCATACTGCTGGGGGTCATTTCAGTATAGTGACCATCCCACTGTAATTTCAGATATTCAATGAATTGTGAATGGCTTGTGAGAGAAGAGGAAGATTCAGTGCAGCATGGCACCTCAGCACCAATAACAATGATCCAGAGTAAGGTACTTTTTGTTTCAGAGAATATATAAAGATGATCATATTATTATTCTGAAATCAATAAATATTGAATATGAAGGTTCAAGCTAATAACCTCATTCTTAACTCAAACAGTATTAAAGTGGCTGCGTCTTATCATGCTTATGGATTTAATGTAAGGATTTCTAACTTGGTGAAGATACTGAATTATTTTCATATCAGTTCTAACTGTGGAAGACAACTCAGCATTCACTTGAATTGAAAAGTCTTGCCATGGGCAAGTCAAATTTTCCTATTTGAATCCCGAGTTTGTGTAGCAGAGAGTTGAAAAGGCACTGCAGAGAGAGCCGTGTGCTTAGTCTAGTCACATTAGCAGATATGGAAATGTTTTAAAGGAGCACGGTTTTTCAGTGGCCTAATTCTCTTATTCTGTCGGACACCGGCTGGCAGTAAGAATGACAGTGTATCAATAGACCATATTCTCATGTTACCACACTGTCCCTGTTTGCTGTCTCGCTGCCTGGTTTAATGAATGTCCAGAGACAATTTAAGATGGAAGGAATCGAAATGGGCTCCTGGGAGGAGCAGTAGCAGCTCACGATTAGAATAGCCATTAATTCTCCATCTCACTGCCTTTCTTCTTGTGGTTGTTTCTCTCTGTTTTTTATGTCAGTCTTTCAGGCTCTTTGACTGTACCCTTATGCCAACCCTACATATATATCTACTTACCTCTCTCTGTTTTTCTCTCAGCGTTTAAAGCTGTAGTGTTGCCTTTTCAAACAGACAGAGATGCAGGATGAATGCATATTCACGGATAATCTAAATGGGATAACACCTGGCATTACGTTGGCTTCACACCAACTACAGCATATGGTTAATGGAGAATTATTATATAAGATAAGCCATCTAAGCCATGAATCCTGTCTTGTTCAGTAACAGAGATGCATAAACATGATGGTTGTGTGTTGGGGCTGTTTTATAAGGAGACAAAAGAAATACTAAATTCATTTTGCCATACTGACTTCCAGCTTGTGCCTCCAGGGGCAGGTAAATTAAATGGGTCTCTGGACAACTCTGTCCAGCCGATATATCTGATAACACCATGATCTAGTAATCATGTTTAATACTGGTCAGATTTGGGTACTGCAGCTTCATTATCCTGCTTTGAACACAGTTTTTTTTTTCCCATCTGTTTCACTCTGTCCTCTTTTATCCCTTCTGTGTTTATGTCAGCCGTACACACACGAATGTTTGACGCACAAGGTGGACTCTAAAAGTTGGATGAGGATGGAGAGGAGAACTAGGAGAAAGATGAAAGAGAGTATGATAGTAACAAAAGGAGGTGACTGGTTGAAAGACTGAGGTGTTGGGAGACGGTGGGGGGGTGGACGGTGGATTGGGGAGAGATTTTGTGTTGCTGTGTGTTTAGTGTGAAACAATTGGTGATGAGCAGAAAAGGGCAGGATCTCTGAGGAAATAAGATCAAAGGACCATCTGCCCACATACAGGAGCCGGGCCGGATTTAGACGAAAGAGAGAGAGAGTGGCTCAAGCAGTGCCCAGGCCTGAAAGGAGTGCTGTTTCTGGCCCCTGGCAATAGAGGCTAACACCATCCTTAAATGGAAAGGAACCCTCCATCTGCAGCTTTTTGTTTCCTCCAAGCTTGCCATTTCTCAAACATATGCTGAACCATTTTCTTTTTGCTGTGCCTTGCACCACAGAATTTGCTCTGTTGGCTTTGGGATTGCTTAGGAATGTATAAATGTATATTAAGATGTTTTGTGCATCCTCTCTTCAGTTTGAATGACTTTGCACATCTTATACCTGATAGTCCAGCAAAATCAGTGTTATACTTATTTATTCAGTTAGGACCTGCCACCATATTTTTGATTTAGTAAATCAAGTTAGGGTCAGTTCTTAAAGTTGGACTATTACAGTATATAGGTGAGAGACAAACATTCCACTTTAAATCCCCATGAAACAGAAAGCAGAGTGCTATTTACTTCCTTGTACTTACATGTTTCCTGTACAAATAGTCAGACAGGGAGGGATTTGTCGTGGACATTAATTCGCTACTTAGCAATCTTTCCACCAGGGAAGTCCATAAATCACCTTGGTAGTGTGGCATTATTCCCTGTTCGTCTCAGAAGCTGTGCTTGAACCCGGCCTGGCTCGGTTGCTGAGCCCAGTTCTGTTGCCTGCTCATGGTAAATTCAGTTAGCAGCGGTTAATTAACGGTTAGCTACTTTAGCGAAGTTGTTAGGCTAAAGCTGTCCATCAGAGAGTTGAAGCTGAGCAGCCAGAGGACATCAATGGAAAAATCCACTAATATATTTTGTATAAAATATGATCCAGTTTCACCGAATTCACTGAATAAAGTTATAAAATTGTACTTTAGTACAGTAATCAGTGAGGCACAGCCACAGATGCGTGCAGCAGCCATCAGAATCGCTTATAGACTGTATCAAACTATCTCTCTGTTGTGCTGGCATCATAAATGAGAAAGCATTTCATTGGATGCAAATTAGTCTGAATGCAGGACAAATTGATGGAGGACGATGAGTCACCATCCTCCATCAGTTTTTTTATCGTTGACCAGGAAATGACAAAAAATAGCATGAAGATTACCCGAAAATGTGTCAAAAATAACTTTTTGCTCATTGTTGGGACAGGTACCGGTGACACATGTTTGTCTTTACAGGCCCAGCCTTCAGTCATTCCTGAGAGGCAGCACAAAATATATAAAACTTACATTGTTAATAGATGAAACAATCTCCGTAAACCATTCGTCACTTTGGTTTGTGGGCTATTTGTGTTAACAGTGTTCTCTGTACATTCTGCTACCAAATATTAGTAGTACAAAACACTAGTAATGAAGAAGACCTTCTCTACACTGTCTTTGCAGTATGCTGCATGAAGTGGTGGCTGTGTCTAAAAATAATAACAAAAATAACTGGCAAGGTTTCCCCTGCCTCAAAATGAGACTACAGCAGGAGCTGCTGATGGTGGTTTGGGGTAAAGGGAAGCTGACACAGCAAAAACAAAGGAAACAGTATTGCCTACCTGGAATGTGTGCATCACAGGTTTGAGGTTTCACCCAAACTGCAATAAATACTTAAATCTCTTCACCTGAGCAGTTCTCATGTGTTAAAACAAATGCAGCACAAAATGTTGTTGAAATGTCCAAAAGGGGATTTAGACAAATGTGTAACAGTGATCAAACTCGCCTATGCTAAGCCGTTCACAGTGACTGCATCTCAAAAACTACGTCACAGTAACCGTGACTCCGGGCTGCCTTACGCAGTTTTGAATCCATCATGCAAAATGATCATACTCAGCTTCTTTGCGCAGACACTATAGCCATACTGATAAATGATAAACTCTGTGTACTAGTTTGAGTCCCTACCCACTGTGCACACATCATCACAAAATTGCAAGAGATCACACTCTCACAAGCACAATGCCTTTCTACATATGTAAAGGATTATTTGTGTCTGTGTGATGACAGGTCTCATCAAGCACAGGAAGGGATAAACAGCATGGTACGAGGAGCACTAGTCAGTCATCCATCAACCAGCTGTCAAAAAGAAATCATCATTATGCTACAGCTCTCAGTCTCTTTCATTCTCCTGTGTACTATATAGCATCTTTAAGGGTTCAGGTCCTGGGCAACACAGTATTTTTGAATACGCTAGAAAGATTCTGAATAGGAAATGAAGCAAAAACCATTATGAAGCTCAGCAAGTGTCAGGAAATCTATGACACCCCAAGCAATGCAGAATCTTGAAACTTTTCCAAATATCTTTACACTGTGAACTGATCTTGGCTTCTACTGTATACTCATACTGTAGATGTTTATGTTATTTTTCAGTTTGTACTTTCTGGATTATTTAAGTAGTCTGAAATATGCACACTAAGTGAGACAAACACTCATCCATAACGTGGAAAAGTTGAGACTGCTTGCTAAAGCGCTTTCTCCTACTGTATGGGGTGTTAAGAGTTGCCGTGTTATTAGCAGATTTGCACCATGAAATCTAAAGCAATTTGAATGGACACATCTGTAAAATGTGTAGCATTTCCACCCGTGGATAATGTGATGAACATATTTTATGGGGGGGAGGCATATTTTAGGCCCTGGGATAGACTTTTTTAATGGTTTGTTTTCAGCTACATATAACTATAACTGCCATATTCATGTATCAGCAGTCATAGTATATTTAAGCTGCCAAGCAAGAGAAAAAACACATAGTAAATATTGCAGCTCCCCAGGTTCCAAGTGCAGCTGAATAATGTGGCATTCTCATTTCAATTCCTCCAGACTGTGGCCTCAGAACAGTCTTTTTTTCTCTGCTGGACTGACTGACTGTCTTCAAGTTGCTGCTGGCTATTCTCATGGACGGTGGCTCTGGAGTTTGGTAACCACAATGGACTAAGAGTGAGGTTGTATTTATTTTTTAATGCCCACAGCTTTCAGATAAATATGACAGACTTGGTGTGCCTTTGCTTGGTAGCTCATGTAACTTGCTGTTGCTAGCCATGCAATCTGAAGGGAGAGGTGACTGTGACCTCAAGGGAGCATCACAACAAAAGCTCATTCATTGCAAAAAAAACATGAAATCAGAAAAAACTAGTACACATTCCAAAGAAGAGATGTCCAAATCTATTCCACTATAGTAAAAAGTACAGCCCAAATGAAGATACAGAAATCTAGATGTACTGCTCCTGCTGGTGGCATTAATGCATTTAAGCTACTTGCTCTACATGGATAAATATTTAATTAACCTTTTGAGCCACAGAGGCTCTAATCAACTGCTTCAACATAATTAAAATCATTCCATCCCATCAGATTGCAAATAAATGTATAGATATAATGAAGACTTCGTCTGTGGCACAGAGAAAGTCACTCTATCACAGGCATTACGCCGTCAGTCATTAAAATGCAATTAACTTAAAGCATCTAATGGAATTCAAATGACAAGAGGTCAAAATAAACCAATCACCTGTTCATGATCAAATTTCTTAAGGGAAGCCTACACTATGTAGATAACATCATATATTCTCCATGATACCCTAAAGTCACATCATACAGCTTGGAGAAAAAGTTAGCAGAAGCCAGTCCTCACATGTAGTTAAAATAAATTTCCAGTGACAAAACATCCTCACCTCTGCAGATTGGCACAGGGAAGTCCCACACTGCCACACCGGCTGCGTTAGTCACACAGGTGAGGAGTGAATGTCCGTCTAGGACATAGCCGGTGACACATCGGTAGCGGATCTTGTCTCCTAGGCTGAACTGAGTTCCATTCAGTATGCCTTTGGGTGGAATCCCTGGGTTTCCACATGAGCTGCTTCTTAGCTCTGGAAAATGGAAAGAGAAAACAGTATTGTTAAGAATAACAATGTGTTGCAGCATAAAATATATACCAGTGTGTGTGCCATGTTGTCTCTAGTCATGTATGCAGAGCCGTCAAAATGCAATTTTCATAGTTTTGGCTGCCCACAAGACTTCCATGTTATATTGTTAGACACTGTTAGTAATTTTGACTTCAGTGTAAAAGTCTACACACGCTATTAATAGACAGCAAATGTCAGCACTGAATCTGATTTTTATGTCATTGCTACTCAGATGCTTAGTTATGCCTGAAAAGCTGACATTAATATGGGAAGATGATAAAATGCACTGCCCAGGGAGTGCTGAAGTACTGCACCGTGTCTTACCCATCTCTTTACATTAAGAGTTCACTTAATAACATAAATCTATAGCTGGAAGCAGCAATGAAAACAAGTACATTAGCACAACGCACAAGGACGGAAAAAACAAGGCAGTAAAAAAAAAAAAAAAAAAAAAAAAGATGGCAGGAAGACATGAAAGCAGCAACTACGGCTGCAGAGTATAATCATTTTCGCTACACTCTTGAATGGCTGCTTTGCTTAATAGCAGGGGCAGAACTGAAAATATTTTTTTGAAATTCAAGTGTGAAAAATTCCTCATCATAAAAAAACATCACTGCCTTGAATGTGCATCATACTCTCAATTTTTGATGAGCATCTATTATCTGATACCCACTGCAGGGCCAAGTGATGGGCCAAAACATAATTTAACATGAATACTGGGCTATGATTCTTACCCAACTTTTGACTATTTCTAACTGTCAATAAGACTAATAACCTCTGTTGATGTGGATCTCTCTATGTTATTCTACATTTACACTGGCAAAGTTCAGGCAAACATTTTAGTGGCTCAGAGCACAATGGTGAAATTAAGGGAGGGTGGCAAAGAAAACCATCATCAGTAGATGGCATTGTGGTCCACAGTTTAATTGCACTACTTGTACAAAACTGTATTAATATTATTTTAAATCCCAAGCTAGACATATTTTTGAAGACAGCACATTGAAGTCGTATATCTCCCACAAGAAGCAATTCCCCAGAAATTACTAACGCCATCTTTATGCGCTGACTGAGGCAAAGTGCTTATGATCAGCGTGGTCCTTGGCAAACTATTGAAAGAGAATTTTGATAAAGATCTGCTGTTAAGTTGTGATAAACAGGCTTGGAGGGCTGTTCAGTTCTGTATTCTTCTGGTTGAACACAATCTTTCAGTACATTTCTTTCCCCCATTACACCACCACAACTCAATCTCTGTCAAAATTCCCCAGCACAGAAAGAGCGTCAGCTTTTACTTCAAGCCACAGTACAAGACAATAACAGATCATTGGCTTCTTTTTGCTGCAGCAGTTACATGTTTTTAAACTGACTATTCAGCTTGAAGGCAGGATTGGCTCTGACCTCAGTTCATGTCACTTTTAACTTTTAATACCCGTGGGAGTCACTTTGCAGACTAAAGACTAATTCAAGTCCTTTTAGCTGTCAACCTGCATTTATTATTTATACAGCAAATAAAGTATTTTTAAGACAGTGGGGCTTGAAACTTTATATGGCATTTGCATTTTGTATGTTTTAATTCTGCTCCATACTTCTGTCTCTCTAATCATACTACAAACAAATCTGTATCTGTGTTTACAAAGGTTAAACTACAAAAATAATTGTGTGTGTGATGATATGTCTTCACTGTTTTTACATTCCTGATGTATGGGTTTAACTCCAGTATCAGCAGGGCTTCATCAGGGATTTGGCAAGTGGGGGAACGTTAGAATTTAAAACCCAGAACAAAAAGAGACAAAGTGGTATGGCTTCTCAGTAGCTACTCTCTTAATATAATTCACTTGATTAGTGATGACTAGTAACATCCATTTTAACATCCATTCGCAGGTTCATATTTCACATGAACTATTGGTCATAATCATGTCAGTAAAAAATATCCAGCCTTAAAATCAATGTAAATCAGCACAGACACTCTTAATTGTATAACTAAAACAGTGTCATATACAGTGTATTTTAGAAACGCACTTGGCTCAGCTTTATGATCAAGAACACTGTATAACTGAATTTGTGGGTAAAAATCAATACAACCTAATTAGTCTGATCGGCTCTGGAGTAGTCCTGTTGATGGGGATATAAAACTTCCTTCCATCTTACAGCTTGTGACTGATCATGCAGTCAATTTATATGGTTATTTTTGATAATGTGCCATCTGTTTGTGGCTAATTATTCCAACTGGAAAACCAGGAAATCAAAAGCAAGTTTTACATAAACTGGGTGTTATGGGTGGACAGATCTATGGCTTGATAGATAGGACAGGAAAAAATAAGGAGATTCGAGACCCTGATCCTGGACTTGATTGCATTTGTAGACACATCTGTGATGTTGCGTTTTCTAATGGTAATTTCCAGGAATCATTTTTGAAATCCAATTATTAATCCACTCTGCATTGCAGATGCTCACGTATGATCGCTAATGAATGGGACACAAATCCTTAACATCAACTCCAGGCTGTCTGCGACTGTTTATGACTAACATTAAGTACCAACAGACTGCAATGAGAATAAAGAACTGAGTATGTGTGATTTCTTTTCTGCAGAACTGCAAAAAATGTCGACTGATACAAGTGAACTACTGACACCATAAACAGATGAAAGATTACAGTGACCATCATTTTTCTATCATTTTTCTCTACAAGAAAACAAATTCTTGAACTGAAATACTGGGAGCTGAGGCTCTCATTCTCATATTGTAATACCAGCTATTTAAAGAGAAACAGAAACCCCAGCAAATGAATCTGTCTGAAGAAATGTAAAATATGTTTAATGACTATGACTATGACTTATGTATGATCCATGCAACTGTTTTATTTGAAGCTGCAACACCTCCTCTTCACAAGCAACTCATAAAGTTTGGAGAGAGGAGAACATTTAAATGGGCAGCATATTTTTTGACAGGTGCAAACTGAGGGACAATGTAAGATCGAGTCATATTCTGTACAGTACAGCACCAATAATAACTGACTGACAGGTGAGCAGTAAGAAGCAGAGTTGAGATGTCATGCAGGATTGACATCGAGTGCAGAGGTTGCGTTGAGAAGGAGCAATCCAGTCTCCTAAGGATTACATTCCATTTGCAACTAATTTGCATTAGTAAATATGTAAACTGTCGTTTATACCAAGTTTAATCAAGGAGGACTGTTTTATGTGAGATGTCTGAGGTTGACAAATAAGGTTGACCTCTGATAAATAACTCAAGTTGTTGCGAACAAATTCTATGGAGACTCTATGCAGATATTATGGTCACTTTAGTCTGTAAGTTTAAAATAGACCTAAAATGGGACACCCAGGGCCCCTCACATGGTAGAGCATGTGCCCCATGTACTAAGGCTGAGTCCTTACCTGCAGCAACCCAGGTTTCATTCCAATCCACGGTCCTTTCCTGCATTTCACCCCCTCTCCTTACCCACAGTTTCCTACCTAGCTTCGCCTATCTGCATACAAAGGCATAAAAAGCACCAAAATACATCCAAAAAAAATGTTGCTTCATATGGACCTGAGGCTAAAGTCAATAAAGCCTCAATAAGCATATTCTGTGTTGAAATAAAAAAGGAGTCCAATGGACTGCTGTGGGTTTTTTTTGTTTGTTTGTTTTTTGTAGCCCTGCTTCACTATCATCAAAAAGCTATAGCAAATAGCAGCTATGTATTGCGGGCTACACACAACGCATGCATCCTTATGCACATCATGTTCCCTGGCAGACAGCAAATATGTCTCCATGGGACTTATGAACAGCCTGTGAAATTTAAATTTACTTGTTTGAAATATCAAATTTGTGAAGTTCAACAAAGTGTGACTAAGGACATCAAAGGCAATCTAAATATCTCAAAGCTCGCCACAGCAACTCTTTACAGTGTGATGTCGAGAACGGCAGATTAAAATTCAGTACACTGCTGAGATGAAAACAGTTGCATCAAAAAAAGTCTAACCAAGACAGAAAATCAAATGATCGCGGACTGGTGCTGTGTGCAACCAGATGTTATTCAGACCATTTCCCCACAAAGCATCCCGTCAGACCAGTTGTGTTTAACTGGACATTTGCCTTTCAAGGATGGTGGTCGCTAGAGAATACCAAAAGAACACTGGGCTTTAGCTATTTAACACTCTTCAGCCAAGTAAAAAAAAAAAAAAAAACTTGATCAGCAAGAGCCCGCCTGCTGAACAAGGCTGCCAAACATTTCTTGGATGACTTATTGATGGAGAACTGTGCCAATGATGTTGGAAGGAAAATAAGGTTCGGCGCATGTGTGTGCATCACATACTGGTCGGATACGAGCTAGTATGTGGATTTAATGCAGCTCATCCACACTAATTTTGATGTATATGGTGTACCACATATTGACCATCCCTGTGTGATCAATGTTGGCCTACCTAAAGCTCACTGCACAATCTGCACCTACAGTATATACTGCTCATTTGCTTTGTCTTAGGATAGAGAAAACAAAATTGATAAAGCCATCACACAGAGTTGCATAGTAGACATATCATGTTGCCTTCTGCTAGAAGTTAAAAGTGTTTATTGCTGTTTGAGATGGTCACAATGTTTTATAACTGTGCTAGAAATAGATGTGTGAAGAAAGAAAAAGAAGACTTAGAGAGAGAAGTTCAAACCCTGGCTCCTTTCTGCCCTTGGCACATCTGGTAAATTAGGGCTGTCAAGTTTAGATTTTCACTACACGATTATCTGAGCCAAAAGAAATAATGATGTCGATATAATCGCAATATCCATACAAAATTTCATTTAAAAAAAATTGATGTCAGTCAAACTCATCTTTAACTTTTACTGCGTGTTTTGTCTCTTTTTTGGCAAATCAGTTACACTCAACTGTAAGACTGGCAACCAGCACAAAGGTCTAACCACACAATAAGAAACAGAAATGATTTAAGAAGTACTGGATTATTTGCATAATGTATATTACTAACACAATATTGCATCTCAATTTCATTTTTAAATATCATAATTATTGGCAGTGTGTGACTGTCAGATCACACACCCCCAAACACACATACAAACTTCTGATGATATACTGGCAACTTAACATGTCAGTTAACATGTTAATTGAGTCCTGATGGCTGCAAAGGCTGCAGGGTATGACATGTATATGATTCACATTATATTCATCCTAAAATCATTCACTGACCCCCTATGCCCTGTTTGGGAGTATTTGCATAATTAATTGTGTTTATAAGCCTTAAAATAATCGATAATTTGTAAGTGCTCCTCTCTACAGGCTGAACATTCAGTTCTTTCCTAACATAATATAAAGGTCAGAAAGTAACTTTTGCAATATGAGCGGAGGCGGTCTGGTAAGATTGCAAACATGTTTGCTGCTGTTTTCAATGCCACAGAGGGAAAATAACATCATCATCATGTTAAATATGAAAATTTGCAGTTGAAAACCAGCATGTAGCAAAGTGTGAGTAAACACTTTTAGACCAAGATTACTGCCTTTTTCTTGCACTGCCACAGCACACGTAACATGGAGGTCTGGCAAGATACTTCAGTGTGTAACTGTTAAAAATGCAGAATTAGCAGCAGGGGAAATGACATTGTGTGTACCTATTAAGTAGCTTTGATGTAAACTATTGGTACCATCTCTTCTTCAGTGAATATTTGTAATAATATGTCAACATAAATTCTTTGAACTGTCTCTCCGTGCTTCAATCAGAATTTATTTCTTTGCTTTTTTTTTTTTTTTTTTTAACCCGAGACAAGTGTTTTCACTAACCTGATGTGACTGTGGGTAAAATGAAAAACTCTGAAGTTTGTGGACTGTTCAGTGCTGCAAGTCATACCTAAAAGCAAGCCTGGGAACCCTGAACAGGGCTCTAATTTCAGCTGCCAGATGTTGCTGGGACATTGGACAGATTGCACTCAGCCAAATAAAAATGTGATGGCATATAAATTATTTTACTGGATGGCACCACATTTTCCAAGAAATGTAACAGTCTTAGAATGTTCTTGTTCTAATACAAGGTAGGGTCATGCTTCAAATAAAAAAGGAAAAAAGCGAAGCCACCTATGACATTATTAAATGTGCAGCAGGGAGTACAGATCTTTAGTAAATACTCATATGCATGGTGTATGGTCTAATTTATAGATTCACTGGTTTATACTACATGCAAACAGATTTATGGTAACTTTTATACATTAGTCTTTGCTTTAATCAAGCTGTACTTGAAATAACTATATAGGGAAACAAAAAACCCGCTCTCACAAGTAATTGTTTGGAGAAACTCACCCGAAGTCACTAATTAATTAATAGATGCATCCCAGCTGTAATTATACCAACACTGACTCATTGGCCTTTGATGTATGGAAAGTTGTAACTAATGTCTCAGATAGACATAGCTCTTGAATGAATTCAAAGGATGTGTTGCAGATATTTAATGCAGTTTTGGATAACACCTCCCATGCAGGCAAAATAGAACAGATTTATTTGCAGCCACAGTAGATGAATATTTGAATATATGAAACTAAAAAAAAAAAACAAAGTACTTTAAATAGCAGTGTGTAGAAGTGTTGTAGATACAGTGTTCAGCTAACAAGTATTGTTATCTGGAGGACCCTCAATAAACTGTGGATATTACTGAACCTTGGGGAACCAGCTGTTCCCAAACACCAGGGGCTGGTGCTGGTGCCAAACCTGATGAAAACCTGTACGAAATTCACTTCAAGGTAAGGAAATGGAGGCAAACAATGCTAATGCAATGCAGATGGAGTAGTTTTGATCCCACACAGTACCACCCAATCTGCAAAATAAACCTGGTTAAAAACAGTGCATGCGGCGCTTAACCTCATAATACACAGCAAATATTATTTCTAATGCCAGTGTTAACCAATTACAAACAACAATGAAGGACCAATGTGTACGATTTAAGAGGAACCATTGGAGGGAATGAAATATTTATAGGAATATGTTAATTACAGTATAATCACCTGAAAATAAGAGGGTGTGCTTTCATTAACTTGGAATAAAGAATGGGCCTTTTATATGAAAGGGAGCAGGTTCTCTTCCATGCTTTACAACATCCACCACCAACCATTTCATTTTTCCTCTCCGTCTTCCAGCTGCTTCGCATCAACTCTTTGTGATTTACAGAGTTTCCTGATTGACAGTAAATCAAACTGCTGCAAACTATAGTTGCTTTTAACTAATATTAGCTCAGTTTGTTATGGCTTGATCCCGCCAGGCACGGCTGCGACTCATTCAAGCTGTGCTGCTAGACAATGTTTTGTGACTCCATCACAAGCGCCGCGCAGCATTTCAGAGACGTCCCTGAAGTAGCTCCTCGCCCTGCTCCGTGGAGAATACACATATTTTTGGTGGATGCCGCAACCAGCCGCATTAGCAGCACACAGCAGATCGAGCTGGCCATAAATCAGACACGGAACTGGCATAAATAATCTGATTCATTCTGATTTCAAATTAAAATTCCAAACACCCCGTGCAAACCTCTGATTGTAAGAACAACAAAAGGAAACTATTATTATATAACTAAATAACCTAATTCATCTTCTTGATAGAAGTACACAAACCAAGAAAAAATGACTAAATCTGACTAATATCCGAAATGTGGAGGTGCATAGAGAATGGACCAATGTCACAGAGCTGTGTCTAGTGGGATCCAGGAGTTAGCTGTGCCACCTGAACGCTCAGGTACCTTGTGTGTTTTGTGTTTGTATCAGAGGTGTTTTGGTCTACTGAAAAGAGGAGGTTTTCTGGTCCGGGGCACGAGGGAATGCGGATGTGGATGCAGTAGATGCGGTGTTGTGCAAGAACTGGAGTTGGGCAAGCAGGTAATGTAACCCAGCTGAGCAGCCTCTATGAAAATAATGGCAGAGGCAAGGAGAAAAAAATAGGATACTGACAGAGGAAGCTACGAAGAGAAACAGGAGAGTGACTGAGCAAGAAATTGACAGACAAGAGGAACTGACTTTTAGTTGTTAGTGAGAGCTTTGTGAAATAAAGGGTGAAAGACAGATGCAGAGCTTTACTCTTTGCTGTTGTTCTAGTAAGTAATATTAGCTAGCTGCTATGTCTTGTGTTCTTGCACTTACTTAATTGGTTTGGTTGTTAGCAAAGTTGGTGAATTGCTATTGAGAATGTAATCAACAGATACAACAAATTGTGTACAACTCTCTATATATATGTCAATAGAGTCTTGCACTCTGAAACTGAACTGGGGACACTAAATCATAAAAATTCCAATTTATGCACAATGTTCACTAAAATGTGTTCATAGAAGAAGAGAGGAGAAGAGAGCAACAGTGTATAAAATATGATCTAAGGCCTGGAAAATCAACATCGCACAATCAAAGTGTAACAACCACAGTAATGGGATTTTGTCGTCATAAGAAACACTCC
This sequence comes from Protonibea diacanthus, assembly GCA_028641955.1. NCBI lineage: Eukaryota > Metazoa > Chordata > Actinopteri > Sciaenidae > Protonibea > Protonibea diacanthus. Next base: position 9,157,347 of record CM053983.1, on the reverse strand, counting down.
CCTACAATTTTTACCGTTACTGACAGTGGCCGCGAGACAGGCTTACATTATCCCTCATCACAGTGGTAACGAGTGAGATATGTGAACTGGTAAATGAGGTAGCTGGTTGCGAGATTTCTCTGGGGCTGAGCTATTTATTTCGCCTGTATATCTAATGACTCTGTAGCCCTTTGAAGAAGATGGAAGTTTGACGGAGTGGCAGCGTTTGTGAGCACACAAAGGCAGCACACTTTTCCCACAGGAGACGCCTGTAGGCTGCCTGTCTGGCTTCCTAGCTGGCTGCTGAGCTGGATTTTCATGCAGGCTGGGGAAAAGAGTATTGACTGAACCCATGTTGGAGCATAGGGCAAAGCATCTGGTACACAATACATGCTCATACATGCATACACGCACACGCACACACGCATAAACATACTTTTCCAAGTCAGTGCACAACATGTATGGCCAGAGAGGGACAAATGAAATGATTTGGGGAAAAATGATGAAATTATGTTTTATGGGTCAGCTGTCTTTCAAAGTTTCCAAAAAAACAGGGCAGATTGAAATGACAGTGATGCAGGTTTCGGTAAGGTACAGCAATGTTTTCTTTGCAAACAAACAACCTTGAACAAAGGGCAAGCAGATAGCATTACTCCCAGCTTAGTGCATGTACACTGCAGCCTATCTCTATCCCTTCGAAAGCTACAAGCGTTAGCGCTGGCTTGTTTGGCTGTGTTGTCGAAAAGTCCCCCATATCTCTATTCCATAATAAATGCAGCTTGACCCTTTCAGGCCATGCCTAAGTGTTAAGGTTGCAGGATCACACCGACAGTGCTGCGGTAGTATAGGAAAGTAGGCACTAATCAGTAATAAAATTCACTGGAGCTGGTCTGCATTTCAACATACTTGACAAAAGATTGACAGGCCGTTGAGAAATTAGATTCCATCTGGCCCTGTCCTTCACTGTGTCCTTCGGATGCATGCAGATTCAAATCCACTTAATTGCAGCCATGATTCAATCATCTCTGCGAGTCTACAAGCATCACACATTTTCAGTCAGAAGAATGAGCAGCACATACATATTTATGTGCAAAGATGTAGCTAACCATATCAGCGTAACAAGGAAGAAAGGTATAAAGCAGCGACAGGAAGTTACTATGGTTTGCAAATGAATGCATTATCATTGAAAACTGTGTTTTATATGCATCAGTCATAAGAGTCTCTGACTGAAAACAATGATGATAGTCAAACCGTTGGGCTTTCAGTTCAGATTGTGTAATGATGATGATGATGATAATAATAACAATAATAATGATGACACCCATCAACTTCTTTTGTAATCATTTCATACCAAATTGCACCATCATCATCTACTATAGCACCATAATGTTGCAATATACAAAAATATGGTTATTGGCAATAAAATTGATAGTTCCATCATACAAAGGATTTCAGAGACACGTAGAGGCTTGACTAATAGTAATACCATGCTACTTAGATACTTGTTTAGAGATTTTGCTGTGCTGTGTACTGTATTGTAATAACAGGCTATTAAAAATGAATGAGAGTCATATAAAACTGAGCTGTGCATGTTACAGTTCGAGCATTACTATACCACAGCTTTGGCTACAGAACGTGATCCACGACATAACTTGATGATAAAACGTCCCCCATTGTATTGCTGGAAAATCTTCTCCACTGTTCTTATTAGTCTTTTTTCCTATTAGAATTTAGGAGTGGGAATATCTGTGCCTCACATGTTACAAAATGTGATTAACATCCAAATCAGCATGAAATTCTGTTGGAGATTATACAAGCAAAAGGTGGGGGCAGAAGAACGAGATCTAATTCAACCAAGCCACCCACTGGAGACGGAGAGAAGGAGACATGAGAGAGAGAGAGGAGGAGACACAAGAGGGAGCAAAACAGAGTAGGAGAGAGAGACATGGAGAGAGAGAGCAGAAATGGGCAGATGGAGATGGGAGAGGTCCTGGACTGGTCAGGTCTGGGGCAGGTGGGGAGATGAGGAGGGGGTAAAGGGGGATGGAAAAGGACATCATGGAAGGGAGGAGGAGTGAGGCTTAAGGATGAGGTCAGCTTGTTTGTGCAGGAGAAGGTGAGGCAACAGAACATAAAGACATGACCGAAGGATATAGGGAGTAGAAGAAGGGAGAAGAGGAGCAGACAAGAATAAGAAGCACATTGGCTAAAGGGTAGAGGGAAAAGGAGAAGAAGACTAGGATAGGAAGGGAGGTAAGGTGATAAAATGAGGAAAAGAAAGGAAACATCACAATTTCATAATAACAGAAAGAAAGAACTAGGGATGGATGAGCGATGGACTTCGTATGAACAAGCAGGAGGGAAAAGAGAAGGGCTGAATGAGATGGTCACAGAAGGATAGTTCATATTTAGACAGCTCCCCGCTGCACTCAGCTGTGCTTCAACACAGATAACTCGGTACATCCATTAGTTCAACTAATTCCCATCGCCATCTGCCATGCAATTTCAGATGCACCTCTGGAGTCGCAGAAAAGGTTCAGGACTTCGGGGGGAGCTATGTTGATTTGGAAAATATTAGATTAATTTGCTTAATTGACGTACCTAATGTTTCCATAACTCAACAGTAGACGTGCTAAGGTGAGTGTGATCACACATCCCTCTCATAAGAATAAAAAATCTCTTCTCCCAACTGATGGGTTCTTCCTTGAAATGAAGAAGTTTATGAAGAGCTGTCGTGATCGTAGTCTAAAATTCCACATTTCTTTAATCTTTAATTCAAATGGCCATTTCATTTTCTCCAGGCCTTCTCGTACATTTATTTAGTTGTCACAGCTAAAGAGTGAGAAAGAGAGAGAGAGTGAGGATGACGTGCAGGAAAGTGCCACTAGTCAGAATCGAACCGGGACCGCCCGGTGCGTTGCATGTGAACTACCAAAGTGTCTCCAAATGGCCATTTCTGATGACAGTGAAAGACAAGAAACTGGAAATTATGCTTTTCTTACCTTCGTAAGCTACTTTAAATCCGTGAGCGCTTACTGCAAAGTCACTGGTAAGCCTCAGTGAAAAAATAGAGCCAGAACTGGTGACAGGTGGAGGGATGGTAAATCCTGTTAACCTGCAGATGAGAGAGAAAAAAAAAAGACCTCAGTACTGAATGTATGATTCAATCAATCACATTTATATGGCATTAACAACAATAATTACATTATGCATTTATAGTTTCAGCCTAATTAAATCTAAGACAGCTTTAATTAAATCTATAGGCTGTCAGTCTAGTATAGCTTGTTATAAATAAACATTTGCATTTTCTGACATCTACCAGTGAGGGATTTTTTTCTGTTTGTTTTTTTTTGCAATAATTCCAAACAAACAACACTGTTGAAAACACTTGGTTGGTAAACATCTGTCATTTTGTATTAACTTTAGACAGGCCACCGAGCTGAAGTGGCTGACTACATCCATTTATAATTTCTGTTGAAGGATGTGTGCACTAAAATGCAATGATGCACAAAACAAAAACTACATTACAGTAGGTATCACTAAAATAATGACTGTTCAAACCTCAAGCCACCGGTGAGTTTGTGCGCTGTTGCATTTTGTGCCTCATAAAATAGAACTGCTCTGAGAATTGTGATGCAATTTGTCCACCAATAATATACTGGGTACTATAGAGTCAAAACCCAAGTGAAAATCTACCCTATTGTTGGATAGTGTTTGAGGGCTGGCAGCTGCATTGTAACAGACTGCTTCATTACTGCATTTCAAATTAGGTGCAGATCCAAACAAATCCATTTACTTTCACAACGTCGTAAACAAGATGTGTTGCTGACCGTTCCTCAGCGGCATTTGCTGATGTTCTATCGACCTGTAAGCCGGGCTGTGCAGCATGAACAGAACCTTGTGCATGAAACAAAATGAGCCCTTCTGTATTGCCGTGTCGTTTTCTCTCGTTATTTTCTATTGCTAATTTTGGGGCCGTTTGTGAGACTGAACCTCTCCTTGACAATAAGCCAGGTGAATAATGTCTGTAGTGGGCCAAATGTGGAAAAACAGAAATCCCCCTCACCCCTCTGTGACAGCAGAGAAGAGGCTGCTGTATTTACAGCTTCAATAGAGTTTCCAATTACAGCACTGTGAACTGTGCTGGTCCTTGCAGTAAATAATTACCGTTTGCCGCAGGTACTGCACAGCATGCCAAGATACTGCTAAAAGTCAATTGCCACATGATGCAATTTTGAATACATTTATGAGGAAAAATAACTTAAAATGTGACCTTGTTAGAAGCTTAATCACACACAAGAGCACTGTACTGAACCTGCATGCTATCATGGTTAAATTAACGGTGGAGACAAGCTTGTGCATTAAAAGAATGTCTTTGTTAGTGTGAACAAAAACAGCACGCACAGGAGACTGAGAGGTAGCACGTTGAAACTATTGTCACTTTATTGTTAAGTCTGCTGTGGCTAATAATATACAATAGGTATAGGAAACACTCTGCATATGAACTGACAAAAGCAACAACGTCTACAGATGTCAACAGTAAAAACAGAATTCTTTCAGACTCCATGCTTTTTATATCTTTGGATTATTAGAAACTTGTGCTGGTAGCACAGCTGCAGGAGTGAAAATGAAAATGTCATGTATGGACACATATCTACTTGATATAACTTTGCTTTCTTGTTCACCTTCACAAAAGTCACATTTATAAGTGTGTTACCCCGACCTTTCTCCCTGACCCCACATATGCCGTGGCATGTGACAAACAAGCTCTCAAAGCTTATTTTATAAAACGAGGCTTTCTCTCAGCACCATTCCAACAGGACTACATGGGTTGTAAGGATCTGCAGTGCCATCTCCATGTGGGAGTTATATGTTTTCAATGAATCACAGTTTGATATCAAGCTGGGTAGTCTGTAAAATTAGCCCTCCTTGCCCCAAGTCTGGGGACAGGGATCCATGGGGAAACTAATTATTGGCTGAGCAGAACAGAACAATCAGTGGCTGCAGAGTACATGCTCACACAGGGGTCGATGGCACCCACCAAGTTGAGTGCAATGCAGTTACACAATAACAATAAAAAGCCTTGACCTGCAATGGTTATTGAAAAAGTGGGGCACGTGGACATCAAATTGGTTTGCTCATGAATCAGAATGTTTAGAAAACTCTTTTAACTACGCAGCATTAACTATGAAGATATAGTGTACAGAGGTTAGGAATAGGATCTGCTGCTATGGCAATATACGGAGAGAAGAAGTCTGTTTTCTCTTGGCTCATAAAATCACCAGAATATCTGAAATAAAGAAAAGACATTTTTTTTTATGACCACAAGCAAGGTTGATAAAATGGTGTACAAAAAGCTTAGCCCTGCCAAAGTGAACCTCAGACCCACGTTCCAAGTCTCAACAGACTAAATCCTTTCTTAGATTGCACTGTTGTCATCATGGCATGAAATAGCAAGGGGATGAGGATGTCATGGGGTTAGCGTACATGAGAGGAAGACATCTGTCAGTGAGAAGGATTAGGAAGTGACACACTGGGCAGAGTCGGTCAAAATTCTGTACCCTGAGACTTATTTCTGATACAGGAGCTGTTTACCCCTACATTCACCTGAACAAACATGTGACTAAGAAACACTGTCTGAATGACACATATTATCTTGTTTTGTTTGGGAAGGACAGTGCCACAAAACATTGCTACTATATATAAAAAAAAAAGAGTATCTGACATTCGCTCAAGGATTCTTTGGAATGGTCTACATGCTCGGTTTTGTTTAAAACCATAGAGGCACATTGTGACCTAAGTATGTCTCTAACAAAAACAGGCAAAGAGATCTCCATTATCTGGCATTCACTTCCACCTGTTGCTTTGGCAACGGGGGCATCAGGTGAATGGTTGGAAAATGTCATTAACAAATAAACACCATGGGGCCTGCAATTCTCTTCAGACACAAGGAGATATCTGACAAACAAAAACACACTTTCATTTGAAATCCTACAAAGACGACATCTAAACACCAAATTTTATGCCCTAAAGCTGACTTTGGGAGGTAGGCCAGAATCACAAGGGAACTTTCAATTTAACTTGTGACCATAAAAGTACAGCAGTTTAAGGCATCACAGTCAAAACGAAATAAAAGTTTAAAGCAATATAGGCACTGTAATGTTAGTCATAAGTTTGTTAAATACATCACTGCAACTACAGAGACTGCAGTCTTATGCGCAGCATCAGTAACATTATTGGTTTTGACCTGTGATGGTAATGGGAGATGATGCATTAGAGGTCATACAAAGAAGACACCAAATGATTTGGATTTGATTAATTTAAGAAGCCTGCACAAAAATAAAAACAATATTTGTTAAGTATTCACACAGACAGACCATGCAGTAATTATGACTTCCTTCGGGCAAAAGCAAGATGGGAACCTTCATTCATTTGATCAAAGCTCGCAAGAAAATCATAATGCATTTAACTTATCACAGCTATATGAATACAAATTGCTAAATTGTACGTGTGAGCCAGATAGAAACTAGTTCTGCTGCATCTGTGTCGAACTTCACCAGGTCAACTAAAGATCTGTTTGTGGGTTTAGGGACACCAGGTGTCTGAACAGCTATGGTGCTCCCAGTTTATGGATTGAAGCAACATCAGTGGCAGCAGAATGACTGTGTGTGCCTGGGAACAGCGTGCCAATGATTGCCCGGACAGATGCAGCCTTTCCTTCCACCTGAACACACTACATCAGCCCTGAAGGTAGCTGTCAGACATTCCCGCCATCTGATTAGTGTGTCACCGTGGTGGCATTCCATAGAGAGAGGGAATGATGTACCTCTATTTATCTGACTCACTGTCCCTCTGCCTTGATCTGCCTTTCCCTCTGTGTAGCACGAGCTCTCTCTGTCACACTTCTTTGTTTTTCCTTGCATAAGGTTGCTCTTATTCATTGTTGCTTTTCCTCTTCCTGTCTTGCTGGTTCAGTGTTAGTGTCGCTTTGGATCTCTTTGTTTGTGGCTGCCCACCTCTCCTTGTTGCTACACTGCTCTTAACATGACACAAAGAGGTTGTGTCTCCTGGGAGAGAAGAAAGAACAAAAACAGACAGAGGTGGGAAGAGTCCTTAAGTGTTCTGTCTGATCTTACCTAGTAAGCAACAATTAAAGTGAACCACTTACCTTTAGTTTATTGTTAGACACAGAGCAAAATAAAGCCTTTTACTAAGGTGAATAATGGCTTTCCTGCTGGCCGTCCCCTCAAAACAAACAAAAAAAAAAAAACAGCAGGGGATGATTAATAGACTTATTTTGCACTGACATGTCCTAACTCATTACAGCAGCCTTAGACACTGACATTTTGTTTTAATAACTGCAGTAATAAAGGTCAAATCATCCTTTCAATTAATTCATTCTCGGCTCGTCTCTGTCTAATAAGAGTGAAGAATGAAAAATATGTAATTTCTTGGATTGCAAAGGGAAATGTAATATGGAGAAAGTCTGGTGTCTCAAAGTTAATATCTTCCTGTGTGAGTCTAATGTTCCACTCGTCTTTAGTTTTGCACAGTACCACGTTGTCATCTTCTAAAGTGTCATGCATCTGCAAGTAATTTTCCTGATGAGAACAGACAGGGTGTCTAATGCAAAAAGAAAACAAAACAGGGATGAATATGAGCAATCATTTCAACCAAAAACACTGTAATTAGTTCACAGGTGTGCAGACAAAGGGGGGATTAATTCTCCATCATTTATCCCATCTGCTTTATACTTCTGGTATATTTATGTGAAGAGTAGTGAAGACAGACCAAGCATAGATTTGATTTAGGTCATCTAGGTTGGAGGTGACAAGATGCTGGAGGCTGGAGAAGATTAATAGCAAAACACCGCACAGCCACATACTTTTATTTCACAAAAAATCTCATGTTGCTTTCACTTATTTGGGAAGTTCAAAATTTGACACATCGCCCTTCGTGACTGATTTGCTTGTGACTGAGGATAGATATGGTGTCATTATGGCTTACAAGTCATTATTTCCATGTGTGCAATACTATATCGCTGAGTTTATTCCTAGTTTTCATCCAGTTCTGTACACTAGATAGCAACAAACTTCTTTCTTTAGCATCTGATATGACGGTAGCCGGAGGCATAATTTTTCTGCACTGCACTTGTACTTTCTGCACTATGTTCTCTGCATAAGCACTTGACACTAGACACCACCACTTCCATCACTAGTACTGTTCAGCCTCCAGGATTTTATCACTGCGTATAACAAGGGATAACAAGAGTGGCAACATATAAACAAAGATGTCAATAGTCACAGTTCTACATTGTAACATATAAAACTCTCTCTATAGTAGGTTACAAATGGTAAGACATGTACATGTACAGTGGTGTAAGTGCCAGGTCATGTTGAGTTAGCCTCTCTTGCCATTTTCTCTGTATTAATGAATGCTCTAAAACATTAGAAACTGCTGCTATGGTTCATGTAAGGTAACCTATGCCAGCTACTCTGCAGTGAGATAAAAGGGAAGGTTGTACACTGAGTGCCTTCATACTAACACTAGTATATCTGCAGCCCAGGTTGGAAAAGCATTGACAACCTGGGAACTATCCTTCTTCAGTCTGCATATATGTATGCATTTGTTTTGTATGTATACAAAATATGTCTCCCCCCCAAAAAAGATTTAATATTTTATTAATGGTAAACTATATATAATGTGCAGATGGTGTTCAGTCTCCTGGTACCTAGCATCTAAAGCAAGTACTGAAACCCAATTTTTCACACTTTCTCTTACAGTCTCAAAACTCTTACAAATGTAAGGTCACTGTGTTTAGTTTGGGGTTTAATTGAGGATCTTGAAGGAGGGACCACTCAACCTGCAAGAAAACACAACCCTACAGCCAAGTAACAAATCAAAAACTAAGCCCTTATCAAGACTGCATTCGATTTGGGCTTGTCATACTAACTGTATAATGACATCACAAAGATATCGCTGTAATGAGGTCATTATATGTGCAGGGAAATGGAATAAAACTTCCTTGCCTCCTTTTCTCTAGCATCCACTGCATATCATTTCAGCACAATAATGAGTGCTACAGCCAGCCATTCTCAGGCACGAGGGATTGTACGTAATGTAAGTGCAGCACCAAGTGAGAGGGATGGAGGACGAAACTTCAGAGCAAAGAGAATACATAGATCAATGGGGAGACACACTAATCAGGTCCATCATGGGGATGTCGATTCTTTTTCATGTTAAAAATTCATTGTCGCTTTTGTCGTGTTCCCTTCTGAATTTCTGCCTTAATTAATTAATAGCATTAATAAATTAAAAGGCCTCTTTAATCTCTATCAAGGTTTCTATTTATAATTACCCTAGAAGGGGAAACGAAAAGCAGAAAAATGGCTGCCTGTCATCGTGTTCACTGTCTTACTTTTGCCATCTTAGGTAACACCTGAGCGAACATTCAGAGGAGGGAAGAAAAACGAATAAATGAAACAACTTCAGGTGTTGCCATATGCAAATGCACATCTTTCAGAACAAGTTGCTTGAACACAGGGTGGGAAAGTTTGGGCTGCATCTTTCTTGACAAGTTTCAACAAAAGGAAAGAAGACACAAGGTAAAAAGCTTGTTTTTCTTCTTCTCAGTGATTTTTGTTTTGGAGAGAATGGATTGTGTAAGAGCGGGCGTTCTACTAGCGTACATTTTTGGCCCTACAGGCACAGCAAAGACATGGAATTATCATTTTCTGGCGCCACACAACATAGTCCCACAATGTAAGGAAATCCACCACTTGGAAAAAAACAAAAGTGTGACTAAAACACAAAAAACGGTTTGGGACGGAACTGGAAAAAAAAAAAAAAAAAAAACATCAAATATTTGAGCCATTTTGTCTCATAGCAAGAATTAGTCGTGCTATTCCTCCTCCTCTCTAAATGGCAGGATTAGTTCCATGTGAATTTGAAAAGTCTGAGCAAAATATTCCCTCTCGTTTGTTTTGCAAATTGTTTACCCTGCGCTGTATTTGACACAGCTAATCAGTAATGGCTGTTAAAAGCTAATGACTTGACAAGACACCTACACTCGGTCTCTGTAATGTTCTGATTTTGTTGACACTGAATTGTGTTTTAGCACTGTGGTCATACGCAGTTAGTGATGGTGTTGCACTGGACTGTGCCACATTATATTCTGCCTCCCTCGTGTATGTACATGGAACAATATACAAACACACATTCTTTGATCTAACATTGGTCAGTATTTAACAGTAGATCTCAAGAGCTAGATGCTCGAATCTTATCCTGAATCAGAGCATCAACAAACAATTAATACTGTGTACTACATCCGCCCACATAGCTGTACTGCAATTTAACTCAGACTTTTCAGACTATAAGCCACTACTTTTTTCACACACTTTGAACCCTGCGGCCTGTACAACGGTGCGGCTAATTTACTGGCTAACAGCCACCCGGGGGCACTCTATAGCAGTAAACGCAAAAGTGAGACAGACATATGGGGAAAGATTATGTGCCGAGGAAGACACTAGTTTTGATTTTGAACTCATTCATTTCATTCAGTCATTTTGCGCATCATGCACACACCCTCAACACACAAAGATTGCATATGATGCAGCTTTTAAGTTAAAGGCAATCGATCTGGCCGTCAAAGAAGGAAATAAAGCTACTGCACATACATCATCCCGTGTTCATCCCGTGTTGATGCCGTGTCGATTTATCATGCTGTGATTAATTGGTACGTAGCTTGATAAGACTGTTTTCCTATGGTAGCATCAGGGCTGTGCTAAGTCTGACCTCCAAGCTCAAGTGCTTTGTGTTCAGGTGATTTCAGGCTTGAAGTACTCCCGATGGTATGAAAATCCCTGACTGCAGAAATTGCACAGAACAGTGCTCCTATCAGCAGTTCAATCTCAACGTTTTTTAAATGTAAATTTTTGTATTCACTGGGCCAAGCAACATTTTGTCATCTGCTTCCATCATGTTTGCAAAACTGCTGTGTATGATATGTACACTGAAGTATGGGGTTAGGTGAAATCACACAGTGCAATTACTCTGCTTTTTTTGTGTGTGTGTTAAATTTCTTTTCTATAGTTAATTAATGAATCAGTCATGTGGTCAGCACTTTAATTCACTTTAATTGCAACGCGTTTATGCATGCGCCAAAAAATAATTTTACCATAGAATCCAGTGTTCAATTGACCTATCTTGCAATTTTAACAAAAGTGAAAAATAAAGTGTATCCACTCCAAAAATTTGATGCATTTTCCCTTGGCCTGTGCTACGCAATTCCAACAAGTTTCAAGAAAATCAGGCCAGAAGTTTTTTAGTAATCCTGCTGACAGACAGACAGGCCAGCAAACAGCCTCAAAAACATAACCTCCTTGGCAAAGGTAATAAGCATCCTGCACATGACAATCATTGTCAAAACACTGACTGCACAGCCACCTCCCTGACATCAGCTTTGTTGTGTTTTCTCAGCCTGCATAACATTGCAGCCTCTATCTGTGGCAGAGGGTGGAACCAGCATCTCTGTAAACAAACACTTGAATGTTCTGGAAGTGGAATAATAAAACAAAATGTATACTTCATGTATCTGCAATTCAGTTTTAGCCAGAGTATTCGTCATACTGCATATAACTGACCAAAATATATTCAGCTCACACAGCCTTGCACACCTCACTACCAGAGGGTTTTTCTCTAGCACTCATCACTGATCACCAGTATAATGGGGACAAACAGGTGCTGGAAAAAGTGCTAGGCTTAATTGTGAAATACTGACCAGATTTTTTTTTTTTTTAGGATTTGGTAGTCATAAGGAGTAGTTTTGTGTAGATTAGACAGATGTAAATCAGGTAAAAAGTTGGTCTGAATCGACATTAAAGGAGTACAGCCTGCACACAAAAGCTCCATTCACATTATCACGTTGCTGAACATCAAATTACAGTGTTTTATTAGCCCAAATAACAAGCATCGTGTCCCTACAAATATATAGACAAGAAATCAGGTTATGTGTGATCTACATCAGTACATAAACGTGATTTTCTTCCCTCTCTCAGTTGGACAACATCTGAAATGTGACCAGATGTCTGCTTTCAATATAATGGCTGTGTTTTTTTTTTTTTTGTTTTTTTTTGTTTTTTTAATCACTCCCTGCTGTTGCAATACAAGAGAGCTACACTGCAACATGACAATGTAACTTCACAACTTTATTGCAGTCGGGGCTGGAAAATCTACAATCAGTGCTAGCAGGCTATAATTTCGTAGAGGCTGATTATGTTCTGTCACTGCATCAGTGCAGAACCTTCCTGGTCCGCATTGCAATTTATCTGAAAAAGAAACAAACAACAAAAAAATAAATGATTCAAGAAATGTTGTCACCTCTCTTTGGAGTGAATTTGATGTTTAATAAAGATATTTATAGAGTTAAGAGATTTTAAAAATGACAAATACTATGAGACAGGCTAACAGGCAGGCCCAACCAAGACTAGCACCTCCTCCATACCATCACAACTGCACACAGAGCCAGGCAGTAGTATAATCCTATCACAATAAAACTAAACTTTTTTCCTGAGTTGGCATAATTAGACCCAAGGACAAGAAACACAAACATCACCAGGGAGCTGAAGGTTACACAAAGGCAGAGAGATTAGCTAAAAAGAAAAGACAAAGAAGAAAGCAATTGCAAAACCTAATGTTGTAATGTGTGGAATTCTAATTAAGAAGAGACTGAAAGGAGGACACGATGGAGTGACATTAAAAAGACCAGTCTGTAGGATTTAGTGGTATCTTGCTGTATAGTTACTGACTGCAACCCTTCACCTCACACTCTCCTAGAAACATGGGGGCTTCAACATGGCAGATTCAATAGAAGAGAATCTGTATTGGGCTCAATCTATTTATTTTGAGGTGCCATTTTATTTGTGCCTTATCTGCCATGTTCTGTCAATACAGCCCCCTAAATCTTGCACACTGGACCTCAAAGTCATGGTTAAAAAAGGAGAAAAAAATGAAATATGATTTTGAAATTTTGATATCCACAAAACATAACAACAACATAACTTATCTAAATATCAGCAAAGACTTACATCATCGGCGGACCTGAGGTGGTCCGAATGATGCCTTGGTGCACTAATAAGCCATCTGTAAGGCACATACCTGCGACTTCGCTAGTGCGGGCGCTTATGGCATTGAACTTTCAAGGTTTCATGTTATGTTTTCCAGGGCATCTCTCTTTGAGAAGAGTTCAATCTGGGCCAACTGGACTTGTTTGACGAGCCACGTAGGCTTCATCTGGGGAAACTGGGTTCCCTCCTCTCTAACCACAATCCCAGGCATGTAGTCTTGGTAGGGTCGTTAGCCAGCCTGTTGTTTCCACTCATTTCGTTAGTGCTTCTTTGAGTCCCATGCGGCACACGTGTGAATTGTCGCAATCAGGAATATTTACTTTGAAGTAAAAACAATTAATGTGTTTTGTTTAACATGTGACTAGGTTCACACGTGAAAGCAAAATTGTACTTTTCTGCAATTAATGATTGAAAGCCCCAGGAAGGTGATCCAGTACAACTACAACGAATTTTGTAAAAGAGGGGGCCTCTTTGAAATCAAATTGAATGTCGTCTCTGTTTCCACCACAGCTCTCTGCTGGTTTGCATACTCACAGTACAGCACAGAAATAGTTGGCTGTAAAGTTGCATGTGTGTAAATAAAGAGGATTCAAACGGCATGCTGCTTCAAAATGCTCCTCCCATTCCTTACGTCTGCTTGTATTTTTACATTTTGTATCGCATTTTGGACAAATGAGAGGAAACCACGTTTTTGTGCTTGCTAACAATATGAATGAATGATGCATTTTCACAAAGCTGGGCTGCTCCTGGCCAGAAGAAGCGGTCTTTTTTGGAGGTACAGGGTGCTGAAAGGACAGCGACTTTCTTCCTCGGCAGCAGCCTACACTACATGTCGGAACAGCGCCACCAGCCATATGGCTCCTTGTTGTGGCTGAAAACGGTACTGCAGCATTTTCCCAGCACGTCAATGATGATCCGATTCCACAGATGACCGTTTAAAAAATGACAAGGTCATCAAAATGGCTGACGGCCTGCGTCAATTCCCAGAATCCCACAGAATCCACACGTTTTTAAAGCTTTAAATTCACAAATTAACTAACTTAATCTAAAAACTAGAGCCAGCAAAGTGTCCCTGGTCAGTGGAAGTAACAAGTGGGAGCGGCTCAGCGTGGAAATGACATGGTCATGGAATCTGATGAGGAGCCATCTACCTCTACATTGGTGTTTATATACTGTATTACATTTATTTATCTTGGTTTTTTCTCTGTTCTTGTTACTCTTTTGTATTTAAGATTATATATAATAAATTAATACAAATAATATAATATATTGTTGTGTTGGTGGCGGGATTTGGGGGTAAGTTTTTTTAATTTTAAAAATTGCAATAATTAGCCGTCTCTGGCTGGCAAACATTACCTAAGGTAGCTAATGGTGCTGCAAGCAAATGTGAAGCAAAAGTGAAGCTTCATGTCCTCTCACATGTCTGCAGGTGTCACTGCTCTCTGTCTGTCTGTCTGTCTGTCTGTCCGAGTGAGGGAGATTACTGCTGCATTCAGGGCTACATGGTTTGATGGGAAATTTGGCATTTCTAATTAAATGTGATACTTCAGGGGGGGACTTCAGGGCTAAATTACACCTCTATGGATGGGTTGTCTGTAGAGTAACCCATAATTATCGACACACTGTGAGGTTGACACAAATCGTGACTGAGAAACCTACAGTATAAAAACGGCTTCCCAGATTAGCTGTAACTATACTAATGTTTGACTGTGTCACTCAGTTTTAAAGTTATTACTGGCACTTAAAGTAAAAATTCTGGCACCACTCTAGTTAAAGCCAGCTTGAAGCATATTATGTCAACAAGATGATGATGTGCTTATACGGACATTAAACTCAAATTACTGACATTAAAATGATGCCCTCTGTTCATAACAGGGTTTGAGCCAATGTGTTGTGATTTGGCTTGGGCAACAATGACTGCACGGGTAAAGCAAGAGAGAAGAGAGCTAAGACTGTCACACACTAACAAGCTTCTGGAAAGTGCAATATGGATAGAAAGTCATAGCAGTATCAGGATTTACTGTAATTGCACTAATTGCTCATAGACATATGGTATTATAAGACATTTTGAAGAGATAGGGTACATATGTAAGATTAAGTGACATGTAGTCAACCAGCATGGTGACAAGTCTCTCATAAGCCTGACCTTGACAACAGTATTATGCAATATAATCTTTTAAGTATCTAAAGTGATTCAGCTGCTAAAGTATCAACAGTGATTCAGCTCTTGAATTATTCCTCTTCATTACCACTCTTTGCCATACATCCTCCATTGAATTAGCATGTGACCTCGGTCCACTCCCACTAAAGTTGAGCCACATAAATGGGCCTGCAGAAATAATTTTTCCACTGTCTTTTTGAGTGTTGCACAGAGAAATGTCAGACCCCACTCTCACCTCTGATAGAGCATGCTTGTGAATAAAAGTGGATAATCAGGCACTAAGATGTCCTTAAAAAAAGGAAAGAAAAGAAAGAGAGAACATTTTTGACAGCTTTAAAAGCTGATGTGTGTATCCTCACTCCTCTATCAGTATAGATGAGAGATAATCTTCTCATAATACGCAGCACACTTATCTATAAAGAGTGGGTTTATTTTGAGCAATTTGGTTTGACAAGGAAAATGTGAACCCTTTGTCGCTTGTTCCTTTGAAATCTGAACACTAAACGATTGTTTAAAGTGGGTTTCATTTGGAGAAGTAGGAAACAGAACATCTTAAAAATGCTGCAGTACAGATTCTTTCTGAATCGGACATATAATAACTGATTTTTACACTGATTTTTTTCACTCGGCAAGTCAATAACAATTAGCTTATAGTCTTTATGATTAAACCACTTTGTGAGGACTGAGGGTTTGATTGAGATTGCGTTGTTGATCATAATGATTTATTAATCTAAATCCTTTGAACAGTGTACGTTCCACTAAAACCTTCATTAATGGTGTACTCTTTGTCTCTTGTACTCTTCGTGTAAATGTCTCCATCTTAAACCTTAACCTTCAGTATTAATGTATCTATCCATGAGCTGCCTATTTGAAGCAGCATCTTATGTCCGTCCCTAATGATGGCTTACAGTACAATGAGCCTCCACTGCAAAAACGATGCACTGTCACCATGATGTATGATTTTTTTTTTTTTCCATATTAAATTTAATTATCGAAAAATGCTTACTGAATGTAATGTAATGTTGGAGACTGATCCTGAGAAGAAGGAGAAATAAAAGTAAGCACAGAGGAATCTTCCCACGCCAGTCAACCTCAGGCTTTCGTGAGAATGCAGAAAGCGCACAAACTAAATGGTTGTTTGCCTGTTCACCGACTAAAGTAAACAAGGACGAATCTTTGTGTTTGATTTTTATGTTTTTCTCTACCTCTGACTCCACCACTGGAGCATTTGAATAAAGAATGGTGGCAACTGAGCTGACCCATGCATCAGTGACGCCAACACAGCATACTCATTCAGAAATAAATTGTGGGGATTCTGCTTAGAGCTTTTGGGTTGATGGGTTTCTTGCAGTGGAATCTAAACACTTCTGAAGCACACTGTTTAAAGTGAAACAAATAGTGTTTCTCTGACTTTTTTTTAAAATTTTATTTATGTGCTCAAACAAAATCCCAAACAGTTTGCTTTAATGTGTAAGAAGCACATTTGCAGGTTGAAACCAAATCACAGAAATTAGCTTTAACATCTAAAAATCCAAATCTGAATCTTCTGAGGTTTTGTGAAGGCATCTCGACAAAACCATGTCAGAAAAGAGGGAACACTCAATCAATCCACACACACTACCGCTGACATGCCTGACACACTTTCTGTCAAGAAAAAGCAGTCTTTGTCATGTGTGCATTAAATATGAACTTTTCATCAGAAGTAAACATTGAAGGCTTTCCTCCCTTTTACTTTCTGTCCGTGCCTGCCAGCCTTCAAACACAGCCTTCAAGGTGCAAGACTTCAGGGTCGCTTCCTTACCTCGTCCTGAAGTTGGCCGGGTGTGGGTGCCCGTCATACAAAGATAAAAAGTCATATTCCTCCTCCACAGCGAAAGACTGAAAAACTATATGAATCCTGTTGCCCTCTTCGGCAACAATCACCCAGGTACAGTTCGCTCCATTTGGATATCCATATGGAAACCCGGGGCTTTCTATTGTCCCATTCCTTCCTTTTAAAGTGCCTCCACAAGTGTGAATGAAACCTGTAAAAAAAAAAAAAAAAGAAACACATAGTCATTATCAAAAACACATAAAAGAAAATTAGTAAATTGTAGAAATCCTCACAGAAAATGTATAGAATTTTGCCTGGTGCACACATTCAAGCAGAAATAAATCAAATGAATGGCTTAGGAATGCTCTGTGAAGCACTTTGGGCTGCATGTTTGAATGAAAGGTGCTATATAAATAAATAAAGTTTGAGTTTACAGATGCTAGTCAAAATAACATTTTTTTATTGTAACACTTGTATGCATCCTGTTAAATTCAGGTGAAATCATTCTTCAACTGAGAACAAATTGTTTGGAAAATCCACATTGTTCTCAGCTGGCAGAAGCTGTGAGGGGAATCTGGTAACCGGCTAAGAGCCAAGTTTTTTGTGATTCCACTGATGTTTGAGTTTCTGTTCAAATTAAAAAAAATAATAGGCTGCAACACCTACTGTACTGCTTGTAATAATGGAAGAGAAATGCATAATTGAGGACTACAGCAATGTTTTTCAATGTTATATAGAACAAAAAGCTTGTGATGTATCATTACTGCCCACTTCTTTCCAGAGGGTTAGAAAGCTCGAGAGACGAGCAACAAGCAAGGTCTTCCAATTTGGTGCCACAAGCCCTTAACGCTCTGTTTCACAGCCCACACAAGATATATCTTTGCACCTTGTTGCACTGGCTTGCTGAAAATCAATACCCTTGACGTATTAGGTTAAGCATTATACTATCATTGTCAAACTACAATAATGTGATTGCTTGGCTAACCTTCGTAGCGTTCATGTAAATGAGCAAACGTGCCACAGCTAAGTAACTCAAAAATAATCTCTTCACTCATGCACATACATTTACAGTATTCTGGTGGAGTATTCTGCCACAGTTCTACATCCAGTTTACTCCCATGGGTTCAAAAACAATGTATGAACATGCTCATAGACACTGTCACAGAAGAGAAAAGGGAGCGCCGCTGTATTTGAGGCTATCTTGCACGTTGTCTAATGAAATGCAAACTTAATTAAGATGCATGGTTTACCCCCCACAATTTACTCCTAGTGTAATTAGCTTTTCACACTCTGTAGGTAAAGGATGTTTTGCATAGTGTTGGCCGTACACACACACACACTGCAGTATGAGAAAAAAGCTAAACACTTTCCAGCTAAGCAACTCAAATGGCTTCTATAAAAAAAAAAAAAAAAAACAGTAGTAATTTTTTCCCAATAATATGGATGCCTTATTTTAAAAGGACGTGAGCACAACAGTCAGAGTGTT
Source organism: Protonibea diacanthus (assembly GCA_028641955.1). NCBI lineage: Eukaryota > Metazoa > Chordata > Actinopteri > Sciaenidae > Protonibea > Protonibea diacanthus. The sequence continues at coordinate 9,138,784 of CM053983.1, read as the reverse complement.
AAACTCCGAGGCAAACTGATAATTAATTTGCCCCCTTGTCAAACTGTTCCATTATTTTTGGACAAAGCCTGGCAGCTGTTATTATTTCACACACACACACACACAAAAAAATCTGTTATCACAAACATGATAATCCTCTGGAACATTTCTCCTCAATCTTTACATCTTGCCACACTTTCAGGATATTATACTCACAGGGGTCCTGACAGTACAGTATATCTCCACCTATTGTCCAGATAACTGACCTGCTCTGAGACCAATTCGCTGCTCCTGTATCCAGTGATCAAGTGGCCTGACCTATTTACAGATACAGTTATAGATACAGTAAATCATGCCCTTACAGGTTTATGAAGTAGTGTGTGCAGTGGGGAAAGATGCCCGCCAAGGGTTGTTGCATGTCTAAGTTGCAATTATTTCCACCACCATTGATCAAACAGGGTAATCATGGCAAATTTGTAGCACTGATACGCCACCTACAGGGTCAACATGATCCAACCTGTGACATGGTGCATTATCGCTGCTTTCAAGCACTCTTGGGAGTTATGTAATTACCAGGACAGCCATCTTCACTCATCCAACAAATTTGTAAATATGACTGTAAAAATGTGGATTTTTGATGTGCAAGCGAATAACTGCAGTGTGACAGCAAGCTTAACCAATAACTGCTGTGATATTTATTATGGCCTGGTGGTCTGTCCATAGAGTATTGTTGCATGTTTCTACTTTCACTAGTCATTTGCTTAAATGTTGACACATTTCACACGTTCTTGAATTTAATGATCTGAAATTGGGCCTTCCTGTTCCTGATCCACGTTGGCTTCATTTTGGCTTCAAAGCTGCCACCAAAAGAGCAACCAAACATATTCTCCTTGCAGCTACATTTTGGTTGTGTTTTAAACCAAAAGCAATTAATAGCTTGAGTGGGTGTATGCAGGACAGTTTAAAAGAAAAGTTAGAACTACAGAAGAGCACATTAACACAAGACAGAATGATCCACACTTACACTGAATATTTAATACGGCCTTGAAAAAGAATTTTGAGGAAGACGTGTCCGTTACTGAAGCCGAGCCAACTTGCAGCTGCTGTCGTAGTTACACTTTAGACTTATTACAAAAAGCAGGTGGTTAGATAATTATGATGCCAGAAATGCATAACAGTACACCATTTGAAAACTGATGTTCAACTCTAGTCTTTTACTTATCCTGGAAAGTCACCTCTTCCATTTTTATGAACGTAATTATGAATACATTATTTTAAAATTATATTTTACCTTGCCATGGTCATAGTATTAAATATCCAGCAACAGCAACAGTAGGAGCAATAAAAATATATTCTGCTAATTTTACACTATTCATCTGCAACACAAGACTGTTTAATGGTCACACTTTTTCACACCATTCAACGTGTGAATAGTGTGACACTGTTACAAAAATGTAGGTTTTATTTGACAGTTCAGTTTACAAGTGTTCCTCCGGTGTAAAATGTCTTCTGTGTCTCTAGAAGGAGCTTCTAATGTAAAAACCTGATGATGTCACCAGTATTATCTGAGATTAATGTGAGATTTAGGAAACAGGAAAGGTGGGGTTGTGGGTAATGTAGGGTGCAGTGTTTTGGAACGTAACCCAATTAGCTAAAAGTCAGGAGATCTCTTAGCTCCCCGTTGCTTTGACTTTAACGATTCTTTCTTAAAAAGTAGTCACTTAGTCTTAATTTTATGGAAATGACGATCCTAAAAAAGTCAAGTGAAAATACTAAATGTTGAACGTTAAAACAGAATAACTGCTACTAACACTTTTTGCTTTTTGATTTGATGCATGAGTGAGACTTTCAAAACAGCCAAGTAAAAAATACATGAAACCCGAGAGTTGCAGTTTTAATCATTGCTACATAACCATGACTGCAAGTCAAGTAAGCTAGCCTTGGGATGTGGTGAGGTTACCACATAATTTCATAACATGAACTTGAAGCAGTCTTCGTTGAGGATATCAACAGAGCACAGAGAGAAGCCTCTAAACCTTTTTAGAATTCAAGTATTATTGCTTTAGTTTGAGGCTTCTTGTATCACCCAGAGTTTATAACTGCACCAAAGACAGGAGCTCTATTAGGCCCCTGAAATATTTCAGTGTTTGTCAAGCATTAGATGGTTATTGCTGCGAACTAAAGTAATGCTGTTTGTGTGAAGTGCTTAGCACTGGTTGTTGGTTGATTGTTCTGATGTCCTGAATAAGATGGAACAGATGCTCAATGCCAAGATATCTATTTCCCCCTTTCCGCCTCTCTCTGCATCTCACTCTGTCCCTCTTTCTCAGTCACATGTATTCCTTTCATCTTTCATTATCCCTTGGACTCTGTGGCCTCTTCCATTCTCACCCTCTCTTCTCTCGTCTCACTCACCTTTTCATTCCTTGCCTTTTCAGCCAATTGTTCCCTTGCCTCCATTATCCCTCTCTCCCTTCCTGCTCTGCAACTCTACCTCTCATTTTCCCAGCTACCCCTCAACCTCCCACCCCTTCCACTATCTCTTTCCCTCTTTGTTTTTCTATAAGCTATCTTTTTTTATATATATAAGCTATCCATTATGAATTAGAATCCCCCTTTTCGATTCGGTGAATCACAGGAGCTTGTAATGTGTTAAACACTGTCATCTCCATAAGCACTGTACCTATAAAAAGAACATTGTAAACATTCATCTTGTTACATCAAAGGAGAATGCGACACCACGTACTTCCCTGTACAGGAGAGAGGACATCAAATCAATTTACCACTTACATCTACAGTATGTCTTCTGTGAATCCCACTGTCACCATAGCCTGTTCTGACCTCCATCATCACTTCAATTGTATAATGTACTCCCTGGGGTTTTTCTCCGACCCCATGTTAGTGCCACGCTGCAACACCGACCATAAATTGTGACGAGAAACCAAATTAACAACATGCTGTGATTGCACAGTGGGGAAAATGCGGTTCAAAAATATGAATTAGTATCATAACGCCCAAGTCTGGCACAAACAGGGGCTTCAGCAGGCAGCCAGGCTGGATGACAGACAGAGCAAGAACGGTCCCAGCTGTTCCTCAAACAGTTACATTTACTCCTGGCCTTTTGGATATATACACAAATACCACCTTTTCACTGCATTGCACCTTTGATGCTTATAACTGATGAGCAAAACACAGACGGGAAAATGGCATTTGTCTCCCACCCTGATGAGATTTCTGAAGGTGTTTGTCAGTCTGATATCAGTTATATGAGCATGTTTGTGTGGAGAGCACATGCATATTTATGTGTGTTGTTGGCCTTGCAGAGCTACTTACTAATGGAAAGGGCAAAACAAGGCTACTGCATGTGATTCTCTTTTCCTTGCCCTGTGAATACAGGGATTTGGGGGCAGAATGAAGCAGTTAAGGAACCACAGTGCTGTAGCCCATGTGGATGGAAAGTAAGATTGATTTTGTAGACTAAATACATTATTATTATAGAATTTGTTGCAGGCTAAATAAGGTATTTAATGTTTATTCTGAGCATGGAAGAAAATGATAGACAACATTTTGCCTTTCCAGTATATTGATTAGTGCATGAAGGCATAGGTGCCCCCTGAACAGCAAACAGCAAACAAACAATACATTGTCCTCCATACATTTATGCAAATTTGTAGCTGGGTCATAAAGAGAAATGATTATGTGCAGCATGGAGAGGGGAGGAGGAGTCATTTACTAGCATCCACATTATTATGTGTGACAAACAGATCATTTGATAAAGGATGATTGCTGCTAGATATGAGAGATCCCCATCCCAATTATTTATTTCTTGGACTTGTCCTGGAAAATAAGCACTCACAGTTCAACCTGCTCCCTTCAGGTAGTTACTTCAGGATCCCACAAGGTAGATTTAACGGCTAGGCAAACTCTTTTATTCCCTGGCAGTAAAACTCTTGAATTATGATGAAAGACTTAGTTTGGCAAATTTATTGTGCTCCATTTGCTGTATTGTCCTTAAAGTGTATTGAATCTATCTGCCATCTATTGAGCTGTATTTGTCCTTTATCGACTGTCTATTGTCCCTAGTTTATGTGGCAGCCTGCGTGTCCAAAACAATTTTTCCAATGAGACGATAAAGTTGATCTAATCTATCTAATCAGCAATCCCAGTAATGAAATGCTCCCTGATTAACATCACTCAATGTACTGGCAATTAGAGAAATGTAGCACCCTCCTTTGGTGGCAGTCAGTGAAAACTTACATAACTCCTACATTACAGAATCAACAATATATATATTTCTCAAAGTGGCATTTATGTTGCGCAACTAAAAATGTAAAAAAAAATTCTTTGTATCGTAGATCAGTTACTTGTGAACAGTGACCATCTGGGAAACAGCACCATTGATGTATTATATATCAAAGACTGTTTGTTCTTGGGTGCAAGAAACATCATTGTGATATGTGGACATACAAAACATCAGCTGCAGGGCTCTTTTTAAGAACATTTGACTCGAGCTATATGGCACTGCAAAGGGAATACACTTTGAAAAGTCTACAGTGTCAGAAGAAAGGATGCTCCATCGACAATATCAGACTTTATTATTAAATAAATGTCATTTGGAAAGTGGATTTGTGGATCTCTGAAACCATTGGCTCCCATCTGATGCCATTTGGCATTCATCTGCAGGTTGTTCATGAAGATCACTTTTGACCTAAGGCAATTACATTTTCAGACACACATCTGGAACAATTTGGTCTTGTTGTCATTGTCTTGCAAAAGCACCCTTCAACAAGTGGACATAAGGAGCCCAAAACTGAGCCACCATTTGACTAACATGCTTCATCACCTGAGCTTTATCAGGCACTCCTTGCTATTTCACTTTGTAATAAAACCCCAGTGTTGCTGTTATTGTAGTCATTGTAGGCTTACACCCTTTTCTCTGCTCAAATAGTGTCAGCACATCAACTATCACACATTTGCTGAAAACTATCTATAATTATATATCTATAAAAATTGTCTATATTACATGAAAAGGTCCTGCATTCTATAAATATTCTTAGCAATGTGGTTAAAATCATATAGTACATGATTACATGAATCATTACATAACACTAAAAAGCACAATTTCAGGATTTTAGAAAGAAATAAGCCTCGATTTGAACACCACTTTTAGAACACCGGTCAATCTGTGCATAAAAAGTGTTTTGCCTTCACCCTTCATAAATCACGTTTTTTTTCTTCAAACAAATCCTAAGCACAATACCAACAAGCCTACTGAGATATGGGCTTTCAAGCCCCTCTTCTTGGCTTATTTTTGGCATGTATTATTTTCTCTCTCTCTCTCTCTCTCTCTCTCTGCTTGATACCCCATTTCCTCATGGCTGACTGTAGTGGATGCTCAGTCAAGGACACCTCTTCTTCCGGATGGCATTTCATCATTGTACATGATGATGGCCCATTGTAAATGTGGGGGGAGCAACAGCACCACTCATAGCAATCAAAGTTAAAGTACAAAAAAAAACCTGCATTGATTTGCACCTGACCTTAAAGGTGAGTCAGCCAATATAGAGATATCCATCAGCGGGGCTTTGGTTACAGGGCAATGACTGGAAAGATAGAGCCCTTACCAAGCAAGACAAAGGTCAACAAACATCCCGATAGTCTACATTCACTGCAGAGTATCCACACAACTTACAAAACACAACAGAGAGAAACATTAGTGCTGTTCAAAGCCACTCCCTTCTATTACTCTATTGTATAAAGACCAGAATATGAAAAAAATGAAAATCACAGTTTATGTTGAACATTCAACCCAATATTGATTAGAAGAAAAACAATATTTTGTTGCATTTCTGCTGTCACACCTTTAGATCATGAATCTTCAGGGTCTGCACCATATCAAATCAGAGCTGCTGCAGCACTTAGGAGTTATATTTAGGGGTAATTTTGTTTTTAGAAATCCAAGCACTTTCTCTTAGATCTATGACAAGCTGCACTCTGAGCCACTGACATAAAATGTGGAGGGAAGAGAAAATAATTTTTCATCAGCACGACTAGGAATACAACAATGATGACTTCTAGGGCCTAGACAGCAACCTTACTAGACAGAAATCTTAAATTGATGTCCCCAAAGAGAAGGATTTTATCTGCATGGCTGTGCTGCACCTTCACAATTCATACTGATAGAATGTGCATAATCGCAGCCCCTCACCATGCTTGTCTGCATGCTTGATGAAAGGGAAATGGGCTCCACACAACAGAAACAGAAAAGAGGCTTTCGAGAGAATGACTATTACCTCATGAGTGTGTCACTGCAATTTGGAAAAGGGCTCTGAAATATTCCATTCGGTGGTTTTAAATTGCCAACCACCGAGGTGAAAAATACTAAAATCAAATACACTGAAACACAGCTGGCACATGCACAAATAGGCACAACAAACACACGCTTTTGCACAAGAAAATAACAGACGTATCTCTGCGTAGCCAAGTATAATAACTGTTTCCCGACGTTTGTGTGCTTTAGCTACCTCCCGGTAGATACAGTATTTCATGGCTAGACACCAATATCTCCTCAAAGTGCTACTGAGCCACGATGCACCTGATGCCAGGCCACCACTGTGAGAGCTGCTGTACAGCACAAAACTATGAGCCAAAAACACATCTAATAGGACACCTGTCTCTCTAGCCTCCAATTTCCCAAACAAACAATAACATCAACACTTCACTTTCAACCCGAAAAAGTAGAAGGAAAGAAGCACAGAAAAATCAGTCTTTTTCTGTCCAAAGACAACCACAGAGGCTGAAATGGTACTCAATGGTTTTGCACTTTCCAATTAAACACATTCTCCTGGTTAAAGGTTCAGATAGTGAGGACATGAAGAATGAAAAAGGAAAGCAAGGCACGTTATGGAACTTGAAACTCAATCACAAACCACCTCTTTAATATTAAGCCAGCTGCAGCTTCTCAAGAGATTGTTAGATCGAATTCTATACCTGCCAACTCACTCCACCTGGAGGGAAGTGGTGGTCCTGCAGAGGTACACATTTTGAACTTGCCACCTACAGGCAAAGAAAGCAAACAGCTGCTGCAATTTTGAGTCTGACAGCTGCAGGGTTTTTTTTTTCTTCTTTGTATTTGTGTTTTTTGTTGGTTTCCCGTGAAACATTTGTACAACCTGTTAGATAAATTATTTTATAAAAATGGAACCTTACTGTGTCACACTAACCTGCAGCAAATATTAAAATTTCCCTTTCTAAACATCTATGTATCTTAACATTGGAGTTTTTCAGGAACATGGCCATCAGAAAAGTCAGCAACGTGTTATAGACAGATTATAGACAGATACGTTGGTCTCAAATTAGGGCTGCATGTAAGATATTATCTTCATTATTGGTTTGTCTGCTCATTTTCTCAATTACATGATTTGTGTGTAAAGTGTAATTTTTTTTTAATTATAAATTAATAACTGAATAATGTTCATTACATTTTCCCATAGCCCAGAATGATTTGTCTTGTTTTATTCAGCCTGCAGTCCAAACTCCACAGGTATTCAGTTTACTCTCTGACTGTATTCCTGATTTTTTATTCTTCACATTTGAGAAAATATAACCAGTAAATGATTGTAATTTTAACTTGAAAAGTGACAGAAGTGATTATTGATCACCAAAACAGATGCTAAATAACTTTCTGTCGATTGACTAAGTCATTAATCGACTAGTCGTTGCAGCTCTAATGAGTCAACCTACGATATTAATTTTCTTTTGGCCTTCTTCTGCTATGTCATCATTTTTTGTTTTGTTTGTTTTTGTTAACAAATAAAATATAGATAATGTAGATACCACCTTCTTCCTTTCCCCTTGAACCTGAAACTTGGAACACAGAGGACACACAAGGACGCTCAGTGTGAATTATACCCTTCCTAGAATTCAGTAGAAAATGTGCTTTTGCAGGTTAAAACATCAAAAACAAGTGCTCACAGAGCATGTATCAAAAGAAAAACAAAAAACATTATGGTTGTGGTTCTCATTGCCTGTATTGGCACAAAAGAGAAGCTATTACTTTTCTCTGTGTTTTTCCTTGTCATTTCCGACCTGCTGCTACTGTCATTGCTTTTAGACTCCGCAGGTTGGAACTGCAGATCTAAAACTGCTGCCACTGCAGTTCGATGATATTGGCTGCGCCTAAGTTCAACTCCTTTGTATCAGTGACACTGTATGTCCTTGATTGTGACCAAAATTAGATCTGTTTTTTTTTTCAACAGAGAACGGACAATGATGGATGAATAAGTTCTTTAATAAATGCAGCTCCACAGGCCAGGACCAAAGGCCAATACACAGCATGGAGCCCTAAAATCAGATGATTACTCAGTCAATGTTTGTTCAATATGCACAGCAGGAGCCTGAATGTATTTTCTCACATGTGGAAAATGCAATCCATCCATGACAGAGCACTTTTTTTCTTATCTATTCCTGGCAGGAGGAGCCAGAAAACTTATAAACTTTAAACAGCACAGTCGTTAAAATAACAACAATGTAGAGTTCATGAAGAAATCAATAATTTCCTAAGCTTCTGACCTGAGAGCACTCACACTATAGTCTACCTGTATCAGTCTATTTTCTAACTAAATGGAATATGAAATCCCCAGTGCTGCCTCTTCAACACCGAAAGCAAAATGGTGTAGCTGAGAGCCTAGTATTTGTTAAGCTATTCACACCTATCAGTTGAATTGCTGTTGAACGCTGTGGAGTCACAGAGACATCCTTTAAGCAGTCTACCTTCTCAATTACCTTCACATCAACCCACTTTGTTTCCCCGACCATGCTTCACCCCTGCCTGCTCTCCTGCCACATATCAAAAATCCAGCTGACAGCCACAGACAAACACAACAGCAGTCGTCAGTGTGAAGGAAGATTCATGAAGGTACGTGGGTATTTCATGGTCACAGAATATAGTGAAGTAAAAAAAAAAAAAAAAAAACTGGAAATATAAACTGTGCATACAATATTAATGGAAAAATACCCAGTGGTATGTATATTGTCATGCTTCATTGAACAGCAGTGTTTTTTTCTGGTTTATTAGTTACACCTCACTTAAAATAAATGCTTCACTCCATTTACATTGCCCCCAAATAACCGCTGGTAACAGTTATTGCATTAATATATCCAAACTACAATGTGATTGTGAATTTCTCACTTTTCAGGTTTTCTAGTTTTTAGCTGCTGCCTGTATAAGGCTAAATGAATGCATGCATTTTTTATCAGCGAATACGCCTCCAGACGGTTAACAGAGTTTAATCCTCTCTGAGAATGGCACCTGAGGTGCAGAAGACAGTCCACCTTGAATCCGTAGCCTTGACTCTGGAAGCTTCCTCTCCTCAACCTATTACATTTAATCTCAACAAACGGTGAGCTATTTTTCTTCCTGAAGACAAGATATTGCCAATCTCTCTCCCCCAAGAGTCCTGCTTATATTAAAACTGATACCTGAGAAGAACCGACTTAATCAGAACCAGCAAACTATATCCAACCTTCGCAGGGAACTGTCAGCAACATCTAAGAACATTGGCCAGACCTAAAGCCATGGGCGGGAGGCCAGTGGATGAGCTGAGTAGTACTTTGGTGCACCACTAAGGCTATCCAGTGAGATGTCAGCACTAAAAGAGGCATCAGGAATCTGCGGAGTAAACTTGTTACTATTCCAAAGTCCTGTTTCCTGGAACGTTATACATTGTTCCTTCAAGTTCCACTTGAACCCAGGTGATTCTTCTGGACACTGTCCACTTTTTTTTTTCTCTCATACTTCTGCTCTACTTCTTCTACTGCTGAGATCAAGAACCTGAGGGGCAGTGGGATAACGCCCCAAAGTCCCTGTAGATAGTGTATAATTACACAGACAAATTGTAATCCTGATTAGCCCCAGCAGCCTTTCCAGCCTGTTTACATAATCATGTTGAGAGAAAGTCTTCATCAAGGGCTCAGTGGCCAGATTACCGTCAGTGTCGAACCTACCTGATTACCAGCAATTAGTGAGTGGTTGGTATGGAGTTTAACAAAACAACTACATTTTAACAAAATGTGGAAGCTGAAATTAAATATGGGGGGATACGGGGTAATCACAAGAAACAGAAGTGGTGGGACACAACAGATGGACAATTTTCCACAATCTGTTCACTATCATTAATCGTTCACTGTCATTTGACGTGCTAATGTCAGTGCGGGAAACAGGCCAGTGCCTGCGTGTTGTGTTTGTCCTCTCCCGTGGCATCCCTTCAACCCATGATGATGATGTCCCCTCCAGCTTTTCCTTATCAGGTCAATACCAGGACTGTCCAGTGTACGGGAAAAGAGTGCCAGAAGACAAAAACTGGATATTTGAATATTATCTGATCTACAAAGCACCATTTGAAATGGATATATATGAAGGTAAAAATAACATAGTAACATAACATCCATCCATTTCAAGGAGAAATATTCTAATAACTTTAAATTATATAAAGGGCAGATGCAGAAAGCTGCGGCCATGACTCCATTCTGGATCTTTTCAGTGTCTCACATGATATTATCCACAGCTCAAGCATGTGTCATAAGAACAGGATGCCCTCTGCTTTGTGCCTGCCTCATTATTGTGAACTTGATTGATCACTGGTCCAGTCGATAGATGCAGTGTGATTGTCAAAAAAAAAAAGGGCAAACGCAGCTGTTGTACTCAAGAGAAGATCCAGCAGTGCTCACCATCATTAATTCAAAGGAATTCAATCTGCGATTGACACAGATCTTTCATTTAATATAAAAAAAAATCCAGCCCCTGCAATTTAGCTTCCTGTATTTGTGTCTATGTCAAGCAGTTTTATAAATTCCCCAAGGATTAGATGACACAGTTGCAGTGGATGTCCTCAGTTGTTTGGTGGTAAACTGCTGCAATGAGAATAATATTTTTGATTCGGTTCTATTCATTTCAAAATTAAGTTGCCAATTTTCAAGACTCGTACAGGTGACTGAGCAAACTTTTGTAAACTAAGAATCAGAACCACCCACGCACAGGTACCTGGCTCAAAAATAATCTAATATGAAAAAGGCTCCTCTAGCAAAGCGGTGTTGTACAAACTTTGGTAGAGACAGCATCATTATCTTAGCAGGAGAAGTGAGTCACAGGCCAAATCTAGCAGATCTTTTTACTTCTGCAAACATTGTGTCAGTTGTCAGAGCAGAGGAACAACAGCTGTTCCACGGTTCTTTCTCCACGCCTTGCTCTGTGTCACTATTTCCTTTGCACTTTTCCAAAAGAAGCCTCCTCCTCCTTTCCTCCCCCCTTCCCCAATTCCTTGCTGGCTGGCTCCCTAATAAGTAACAGAACTAGGAGGATTGGCAGTGGCCTCGAGGTTTGACATTGCCACAATGTGGGTGGTGATGAAACAGCATTGCGCCCGACTCTGCTCGACTCGACTTGGCTCATTCTTGGTGGGCGCTGCTACTCTGCATGCTGCACATTTCATCCTCCCCCAATAGACAGACATGAGAATTACTCACAGGGTGAACAATCTGCATGTAAATTGATATATGTGAGTGCCCATCCTCAGACATACATACATGCATTCAACAGATAACTAGCCATGCACTCACACACACACATACACACACACAATGTCCCTGAAATCACACACATACACATTTGTGTACACACAACCACACTAAAACGAGGAACATGTTGAGGTTTGAAATTGGATTTTCTTTTTTATTCTTTGACTTTAATTTTAGTTGGAAATGAGAATTTAACACAGTCACATTAAATATATGACACACACACACACACACACACAAAAAGAGGAACACGCACACCAATCTACATGTAACTGACATTGCAAGATAGCAAGAAAAAGATTTGATTTGTTTGCTCTAAATGCTGTTTAAATGTCAGTGGAAAGTGGGCGATGTAATTGCAGTGTGGTAAATGAGCAACAATTGCTGTGAGTGACTGTTACAGAAGCTGTATTATGTAAATAGCATGAATCAAATGATTGGGGAAGAAAAACAGGGGTGATCAGACAGTTAAGTGCAAAGTTTAGGCATGTTGTTGCTTCATGTAGACGAAGGACTACATTTTAAAAACTCAAAAAAAGTTACATTTTCTGAAATGTTCCCTGGTCTGGGTGAAATTAGCTGATGCATGTAAGGGGGAAAAAAAAACAGCGGTTACCTCACCAGCTATTCAAAGGACAGACCCTGAGAAAGAGCCACTGGAATACTAACAAGCCCACCTTACACCTGCCTGCACTGTCAAGTCCGATAAACACCAGTCGACAAATTGGTTCCACACTACTAATTGCCTCGACCCCCCCGCCCCCCTTTTAATGGTAATAGTTCTGGCTTGACAAATCCTCCATAAATACTTGAAAACTCGACCCAGAAAAGAGAAAATGCGCACAGCTCGAGCCTAAATAAATTAGAATCTGTTAACATGCTATAGGAAATCTGCAGTGCATGCACTTGCGCCTCAACAATTCACTAGTTACCCTACTAAGCAAAGCAGCTCACGTAGGCTATTAGAAGAAGCGTAGGCTACCGCAAGAATATCTATTGAGACTGAGTCAAAGCCTGCATTGAGCGGTAAACCGGCGAAATGCGTCCCTTAAAAGTCCATCCAGTAAACCGTGGTAGACTATTTTGCGCACGTCTGTAACGTTAACGCTTTTGATTTCTCACACGCACACACACACACATACATCCACACACACAGACACGCGCGCGCACACACACACACGGGCACACCAAGCGCATCAGAAAATACAGAGAATTGCTGCAGTGGCTCGTACCTTTCACACAAGTGAACATCAGTGAAAAGATGAGATTCCAAAAAACAATTCCCGTCCTAATCCTCATCGTTTTGGCTTGAACAAAGTCCCCTCGGCCACATTTAACGCATCTCCTGTTGAAAATGTCCCGTAGTTCAATAGATCCGTCGTAGTATCCGTCTCTGTAAATCCCCTTCATCTTCACAACTAACACATCTAACCTATAGGCTGTGGGGTTTTTTTCTTCTTTTCTCTTTCTGTGTGGTTGAAGTAGGTTCCCTCTCCTTTCTCTCACAGGAGGAACAGGCAGAGCCGCCCGCCGCGCTATGTCAGCTGATAGGAGAGAAGTGAGCAAGACTGAATTTTAGGATAGGACCAAAGCAACCTGGACGAGGGCTCAACCATCTCTGCTGAGAGGGGCATCAAGTGTGAGGATATCTGCTGGTGCGCTCTCGCATCTGCTGCTCAACATCTTTCCTTTTTAATCCCCATAAACCGGCTGAGGACGGAGAGGAGCCTACAATTTGAATGCTGCCTTTATCGATCGACAATTGGAGCACGCAGAGTGAGAGAGAGAGAGAGAGAGAGAGAGAGAGAGAAAAGGTGGTGGGGAGGGGTGGTGGTGGAGTTGGTGGTGGTGGTGGTGGTGGTGGATGCATTGAGAGAGAGAGCGTCCTGTGTGAGTATGATGTGGCTGATGTGTGGGTCACAAATCATGAAGCGGGAACAGAGGAGGTGTGGGTGGCGAGGGAGGAGGACGCGCGTCTTTATGGGACGAATGTAAATCCTGAGAAAGAAATGAAGTCTGTTAATGGCAGCATGTGGTTTGTGTGCGTGTGTGTGTGTGTGTGTGTGTGTGGGGGGGGGGGGGGGTGAGTGAGGGGGGGTGGTGGTGTTAGGTGAGACTCAGACAGGCAGCATCCCGTCCCGAAAGCTGATGAAAGAAATTCGCCTGGTAGGCAATCCCACCATAACTCTGATTTTCATTTTGGAGATCGAGCGCAGCCGTTATTGGGAGTGATGGGACTGGGCAATTTGCAATGCAAAGATGGGATGATGACGGCGCAAAGCGCAGCTCAGCTGCAGTGGGGCTCTTCTGCCATCTAGCTTTGGAAGAGTCGTCGACCTGTGCTTTGAAAACGGGCAAGGAAAGCAGTGAAGTGAGAGGCCGTGATTGCACACGGAGTGAACACCATCCCCATCTATAACACATTCAGACAAGCTTTCTTCAGGAGCTGTTGATTCTAATGGTTATAGCTTCACTTCACTTTTCAAATCAAATCATCTCTGGCTTTGAATAGCCCAACAAATTCAAGTTTCTGAGAGCAGCAGCTCTGAAAAGAGCTTTTATATCAAGTTAAACCAATTATGTGCATATACCTTCTGGTTTGATTATTACCCACTTAATAATTGTACCTGCTATGACCTCCATAGAGATCAATATACTGTGCCTTATTGGCAAGATTCATTAGTTTAAAGTCAGCAGGGTAAGTTCACAAGGAAACCTAATAAATTAACCGTGAGCCTCTCTTTGTATTTGAGGAGAAGCCAAAATGGGCGCTTTTCAGTAATTTACAGTGTGAGAGCTGTCCACGGTGCTGAAACTTCAAACCAGCTCGCCTGCTTGTGACTGCAGCCACTTTAGGAAGGAAAGCGACTCGTATCTTTCATCATTCCCAGCAAAAACAATGCACATCAACAGTTAATAAAGTGTTCGGATGATAAAGGCAGAAAAAACATCATTCACTCTTTACCTAAAAATCCACTCTAAAGTGCAAATCTACTTCCCAGATTACCATCTTTTTTGCATGTTTCTGTTCTGTGTCCAAGGTTAGTTGGCTAGACAGGGTAAACCTCCCACCTCTACTCTCGCTCTCCCTTGGGAGAATAAATGGGAGAAAACAGCTTGATCCTGCTCTAATCTCATCTAATTATAAGGCAGCAGAGGGCAATGGGATTGTTGTCCTTTGGCCAAATATTCAAAAAACATAATTCAACTCTGGAGGCCAAATGGTGATAAATATCATTTCATAAATGCTGTGAGTTTTTTTCGTGTGCTGTAAATAGCCGCACAACTTTATGGGCTTTGTGTTTTGTGAATTATGTTTTATTTTGTATTTATTGTGTCTTTGCCAGCTCAGTGAAATGTATTGTAGCTCTTTGTGGAAATCTCATTTTACATGTTTCTGTGGACAGCTTGATATTAATCTATCTCGTTCTCCCCAACAAACTGGATCACAACCACATGAGCGATAGATTTGTATCCTCACTCCATTTCTCTGTAGAGTTGTTTATCTCAATGGTTTATGCAGCACAGGCAAACCATTGCATATCTGCCAGTGTGAAGTAGAAGGTCCCTTATTCCCTCCTGGCATCAGAATTCTTCAGGTGTCTACAGGCCCAGTGGAGGCAGCTGGGAATGGATTGAGGCACCAGGTAGCTTGTCTTTACCACTGTAATCGACAGGTGGGCCCAGGAGAGTGGGCTTCAGTTGTATTGATGCCTCTCCCCAGCCTTCTCTTGCAGCTTGATGAGCAATCAGACTGCCTCTTGCCTGATCCTGCTGTTGTTTTTTTTTTTTTTTTTTTGTGTGTGCATCCATGTGTGGGTCCCCATCTATGTATCATGCATGCCAAGATGAACATGCATGTGTGCAAGCATGGTTGAGCGTTCTATGCATATGGAGGCACGTTTGCGCGTGTTAGCTCATACCGAGAGGAATTCATGTGTTGAATGTACTTTTATGCCTTAAGAACAACAAAACCAGTCAGCTAACCAGCCAGATAATCAGTAATTTAGAGAGCTACAGTGATTTCACTTTGGTTTTTTTTCCCCCTCGGGGGCTGAGGCTGTTGTACTTGTGAATCTTGGCAGCATGTTTTGATTAGCAGTGGTCATGTATGATTCCTCATGCCTGGGAAGATTTTCATGTCACACCGGGGCCAAAGGTCTCCTGTCTTCCCAGAGGGGGCCTTGTGGGAGCTTTGGACAGGTGTCTATGAATGTGTGCCTACTGTATGTTGGTATGTGGGAGTGCAAGGACATGTGTGAATAAAAGTGTCAGACTATTACTATGTGTGTGCGTAACATGTGTGCCCTCCAGGAATGTACACTCAAATGTGTGTGCATGGCTGTTTGCATGTACCGGTACAGGCGTGCATCTAAGTTGAAATCTTCACGCTTGGGTTACATTTTGTTTAGCCGCGTGTGTGTTTGTGTGCCGGGGCAAAGTGCGGCTGGTAGGGGGTTGATAGAGTAAGCACTGGGGTCGGATTAGCTGGCTTGACTTCCCCAGAGGAGCATGTCTGAATCTAGCCTCTCTCACGCACTAAAGTTAATCCACTGCTGGGTTCTGATGCTCCATTTCTCTGGGTCTCCTACCAACAGCACCCGAGGGGCACTGGGACGGTGTGTGCAGGTGAATGGGGTCGATGGGTGATGTCTGGGCACGTGAGTAAGACAGTTCAGGGGGATGTTTGATGAAGGGCATTTAGACCATAAAAAATGTAGTTTCAACCAAAACTTTGAGGTGTACAGAGACCAAAAAAATGTCCCTTTTCTTTTATGTTCTTCTTCCTGTGAGCACTATTGACAGCCATAGTGTGGATAATCTCTGGACCATTCCAGCGCTTGGGGATGATGGCCCCTCAGTGAATAATGCTGGAAAAAGACAGAGATGGGCTTTGAAATAGAGATTTTCCATTTATCCAGAATCAATTACGCAGTGTAATATAACATGGATCTTACAATTACTACAGAGAGCACACAATCACACCTCATCCTGTAGCAGGTTACATGGTGGCATTCTGACAAAAATATGCATTGACAGTTTCACTGGCATGCCTGGCGAGATAATCGTCAGCCCGATGCTAGCTCTTTAGCTCAGGGCAACACTCTGAGCCATGAGTCACAGCAAATGGTTCAGTCAGATTAAATATGGATAAAAAGTGACATCAAAACCATTTTTTTGATCCATTTATCTGTGCACCTAGTTAGTGATCTTCTTCAGGCTAAGAAACGCTTCATCAGATATGATTACTCATACTCTTTTTGTCTTTCCTCTCCATAACATACTGCCTATATGTGAATAAATATACTTTCTCTGTTTAATCTCACTCTCTTCTTTCAGCCTATTACTACATCTGAAGCCACCACACTGCCATATTTTGCTCATTAGGTTCTATTTAGGTTTCAATCAGATCTCTGCTGACCGAGCCTGTTCATGTACTTTGTTCACACATCTGACATTAAATATTTTTGAGCCTTTAATCTTCTGAGGAAAAGTCAGAAGAAAGAAATAGTACAGACAGACGGAGAAGGAGAGAAGGGAGGAGGGCGAACAAGGAGTTGAAGAAAACAAGGGTTAAAGGTATTGATTGTGAGCTGGTGGCAAACAAAAAGGCGAGAGACACAAACAGATGTGAATTGAAGGGAGTGAGAGAAAGACGGGGGAAGGACATGCAGGCAAAAGGAGGGCAGGGTGAGGATGAATTGAGGTTGTTGCCTGACTGAAAAAAAGAGGGATAGAGACAGAGGAGAGGACCAAGGGTAAAGCATTATAATAAGCTGGAGAGAAATAGATTTGAGGAGCACAGAAGCCTGAGCAACAAGGAAAATGTAATGGATAGTGAATCTAACCGGATACCAACTAAAACTGTTTATGAGTATAAGGAGATAGCATATTTTAGGTGACTTAAGCCATAGCTAATGTATGAGCCATGAAGCATAAACAACAGTTTATGTATGTTTACTCTTGAGGTCAAACTATTTAAATGGGCTAATTAACAAGATGGAAAGTGTTTCCATTCCAACAATAACTCGTGAAGCTACAGATAGAAAAAAGAAAAAAAAAAAACACGTTGTACGTCAAAGTGACTTCAGTGCAGCGTACCCAACTTCAAAGATGGTCTCATCATATATTGAAACGTAGAATGAACCGTCTGGTGATACACAGACTTAATCATATGAATAAAAGATCAAAGGGAAAAATTGCTGATTGAGAGAGAGGAGGAGAGAATAAGCAAACGCTAGCTTTTTGATTCACTCCACAGAGGAGGAAAAAAGGAGTTAAACACCTTCTCTTTTTTTTTTTTTTGAAAGGAGAAATGTGTTGATTGTAAGCGTGGAGGAGAGATTTACAAACGTGCGTGTGGTATTAAAAAATGTGCTGGGGTTTTTGAGTGAGAGGTTTTATGACAGTCCACAACATAATCTCGTATTCATGACAGCTATGGCTAATCACACTGTAAAATACTAGACTTACCTACACCGACTAAAGCGCTGCTGGGCTTAAATAGCATCTTCAAGGCAGTGCTATGTACACAGCCTTTTGAGGCAGTCAGGATGGGCAATGTATGACTCAACTGTAAGCAACACTTTAAGAGTTTCTTTAATGCTTTTATTTCCTTGTTACTCTTATTACCAAATTCTCATCCCAGCAAAAGGAGACAATCACCCCTTGTGTTAAAACAGAGCTTGTGTTTCTTCAGCAGAACAACTGCATTCTGTTACATCTTTGGTCGTGACTGAAATAACAACATTATTTTTCCATATTGTCTTTATCTCACTGCCAAGCAACACAAATCAAGTATGTAGAACATGTCGTGCTGTGCGCTTGAGAACGCTGGATTCATATGTATATAAAAAAAAAAATAAAGGGAAGCTTACTGGTTTTATTTTTTTAGAGCTAGCATTACATTTTCCAGAGTATGGTGCAAAGCTGAGGAAAATCAAGTATCCTGCTAAGCAGCTTAGCAATTCCTGCAGCACTTAGTGTTGCTCCCAAGGTGAAATGTATGTCTGCTAGTGCAGCTCACTATATTCCCTGTAGGTCAATGATATACCTGAGGCTCAGGCTCCAAGCACTTCCTGCCTGGAGTGATGGTTCAAGGTGATGCTGCCACTTTGAATACTACCTATTTGCTATATTGCTCTTGAGCTTATTCCATTCCTCAGCTGTCTTACCCCTCTTCACTGTGACATAGCTACGGCATTCTCAAGCAGGAATCAATAGGTCAGTTAAATTACATCATAAAAATATGTTTCTTTGCTTTCAGCAAGGAGCATGCTGCGGTATTGCGTCAGCTTATTTCAAACATTAATAACTCTGCTTACCAGATTTGTTTATTAAATTAAATTAAAAGTGTACGGATCCATGAGTACCAAATTTATGTGCCATGAAATGAAGGTAAAGCAGTTTAAAAGCAGGTTAATATGGTAGTCAGACAAGTTAGGATTTTTATGATGAAGGCCTCAAAGAATAAAATGTGTGTGCAAAAGTAAGAAGTATTATGACTTTGAACCCTCCAGGGCTATTGAACACAACAGATCTTTGTCGGTGCAAAGTGCTCCTTCTAACTATATTGCCTGCATAAGCAACTTATAATTTATATTTATACTGTCTAATGTAGGTGGGTATAAATACTAATAAATAAAAATGAATAAAAAAACAAAAATAAGGTTGTAGTGTACAGGACAAAAGGAACAAACCCATTTTTCTTTTGAAAATTAGGTTAGCGTATGAGCTGAACAGAGCTGAACATGCGTAGTTTAAGATGGCGGGTTAGATGACTCACTATTTATATCTAGGCAAAGACATGATCAAGGGATCGCAAATGTAATTCATGTCATGTATCGATGATAGAAGAGAAAGAGGTAGGTTATTGTATGTCAGAATGTTTTAGCTTTTATTGTGTTAGATGCTGGGTAATGATATCACAATTATGCATAGAGTAATGGAATTAGATACATGTGAGGCTTTAGTATGTTATACATTATGAATTAATTAACTAATTCTGACTTACTGTGTGAAGCAGTTTCTAATGTTATGGAATAATATTTATATTCTAATGAAATGAACTTCAAATGTTGCCCGAGTGGAATTTCAGACATCGCAGAGCAGATGTACGATGATTTGATCTGAGGCGAAGGATCAGTCTCATATCTGTTATCTTATCTTATCTGTATATGCCTCAGATACATGCATATACATACTGTACACAACACAAACCTGTTGACACAAGCTGTGTCTTGTTTTCCAGCAGATTATGTCGGTGCAAGTGAGGTAAATTTAGAGTCTAAAACTGGGACGTTTTGCAAAGAAAAAAATCATCTGTGCCTGAAATCCAACAGGTGGCAGCTAGAAAGAAAAATGTTAGACGCTCCGCGATCTGCATCTGTTTTGTTTCTGTAGTATGAGAGAGTCATCTTACATCTTACCTCTACAGGATTTATGTTTCCTCATACTTAGCCCATACCCTCGGGCAAGTTATGCAATAAAATGGGTCATGTCTTTGTGTTAGTTTTCATGGATGCCCAGCAACCTTAATTATGCACAGCAATTACTGTTTGAGGTGAACGCACATTTATTTCACTGTACTAGCATAAAATCTGAGCTGTGGATCCATTTACCCTGTTCTATCCATATGGATTTGAACAAAAACACCTGTTTGTGTACTGTTCATCTCTTTAATGCATGGGAAATTGTATTTCAAATACATTATTTGATGAAAGCAAGCCTTACATTTGCATTTTTACATGTTAGTATATGCATTCAATTTCTACCAAGGGTGATTTACACTCGGTTCCCACACTCTCATATGGACAGCCAACCAAACTTAACAAGTGCAAAGGTTGGACTCTTTTGGTTCTTACAATACCCATGAGAACATCAAATGATCCTGTTGGCCTGAAATGGTAGGAAAAGAAATAGAATAACTGCAGGACAGAGAGACAGAGGGGATATTTTGAG
Organism: Protonibea diacanthus; assembly: GCA_028641955.1. NCBI lineage: Eukaryota > Metazoa > Chordata > Actinopteri > Sciaenidae > Protonibea > Protonibea diacanthus. The sequence continues at coordinate 9,118,270 of CM053983.1, read as the reverse complement.
AGAGCAATTAGAGTCAGTAGAGGAGAGAGGATATGATTCCGAGGGGTAGGTGATGTGCAGACAAGTTTTCAGCCTGCAGTGGAAGACGTACTCTATCACTCTTCCCTCCAACCCTGATAGTCAACTTGTAAAATGACGTTTTGTTTAAGGATGTTATTATGGCCCTCCTGAATCTGAGCTCACTGCAGAGAATCACAATCGCAATCAATTGAAGGTATAACAGGTATGCAGCTGGGATTGTTTTGGTTGTGTTGAAATAAAGTGCACATTGATTGTGGAGTGTGATTGATTTCCATTTTAATGCAATTGAACCAGGTACTCTTAAATGTGCGCATTTTCGTTTTGCCTTTGCCTAAATACCAAATTGCAGCAATCAAGACCTGATCCCCATGCTCCCACTGTGATTGCCCTTTAGAAGACCAATTACTTGGTCTGTTTGATGAATAAATACCTGTGCAGAGCTGCTTGATGTATTTGTTTTGGATTTCGTCTTTGCCTGTGTCAAAGAGTCAAGAGTTTAAACCCGTATCACCAGAGGGAAGGGAGGTGTAGGAAAAGTTCAGGGTGTCAGCGTCACAGGAGCCAACCTTTTGCTTCAGGAACAAATCAGGAAAGACTTTGAAACATTGTATACAGTAAAGGTAAGTAAAATGTCATCTTTATAGAGCACACATAGCATGAGATTGATTTGACAGTTAAATAGAGAAATACAGCAAGTGAAAACAAGGCTCCCAGGAAACAGTGCTGCAGAATTTACCAGTGCGAGTTTGAGGAAAAAGTGAGATTGTGGACCAATTATTCGTGCCTGATTGGGTAAGTGAAAGGCATGACAAGGCGTACACAGAATAGATTTCACAGATGGATTTTCAGAATTTGACAGGCTTGTATTTGGGTCTGTGGTGTCCAGTGACTGGAATGAGCAAACGAGAAAAATTCATCCCTGTTGAAGATCCCCACTCACACCACCACTCTGGATGTTTTTCCCATCCACACAACCTTCCATCGTTGTCCTAATTGCTTATCTTCTGCATATGATCACTAGGCTGCCTTTTTTTTTGTGCTTCAAGATTCCCTAAAATGTCACAGAAAAGCTAAGAGGCCTTTTCATTTCTATATTCATTGTGGTTTGCTTACTGCTGTTGTTGTTTGGCATCATATCTCTCTCTAGGTTTGCTTTTACTATTGAGTGTCTGCATCCACCTGAATACCAATACCCCAATTCCTTTTTCTTCCATTTGAATTGCACTCTTCGCTGTGAATAAATATTGTTTAACAAAGAAAATGAAAAAGCCACATCATTCCTCCGAACAAGACAGAAGCAGAAATGTCACCAAATGGAAAAAATAAGTTATGATTGTCGGAGTTAAATGATAGTGGGAAACTTCACAAAGAACTCCGATAACACATTTTAAGCAAAGTATTGCTAAAATGCATATCTTCTCATATTGTTTGTGTTTTCCACATCAGAACTTAACACATCGTCATGAAGTCAGGAATGCACACTTATTTTGATTGTGGTGATTTTTTTTTTTCATAATGTGTGGATCACTAGACAACAAAAGTTTGAAGGAGTATTTGACTTACAAAGTGACAAAAAGTCACACGGTAAGACACATCTTTGAAAACAAGCTGTATAATATAGATCAGGTATTTTGCCACATTTTTATTGCATTTGGACTGAGACAGAGGTAAATAAATACATATCTGTGAATAGCTAGACAGAGGTGCTTTATATGATTGTCTCATAACACCTCCCTGGATCATATGAAAGTGTGTATTCCACTTTTCATTTTTACTTTCCAGCTTCTTTTGAACTAATCCAACCAGTAAATCCTGTCAGCAAGTAAGTATTTCGCTTGTAAAATCCCTTTGCCTTCATACAATAAAATCTGTATCTGTGGCAGAACATCTGGGTATGTTTACAAAGTGCAAAGTGCACATGGAATAATACATCTAAAGTGAGAGAAAAAGAGTTTTATGGAAACAGATTTATAACAACACCCTCTCAGGTCCCACAAATTCACACCCTTTCTGCTATGTCCACTGCAATAAACACATTCACATACACATACTGCTGCAAATAATAACCTAAATATCGCAACACATTGGAGTAAAGTGAAAACTATTTCGGGACACATTAATGCAGGAGAATATTGTGGTCTGTAATAAAATGAAAAAGAGACTTGAAGCTTAGCTGGCTGCCGTTAGTCAGTCATGGAAGAGCTTTACTCAAGACCATTTCTATGCTGCTGTGAACTGATAGCAACTAAAATGTTTCATCAAGTTCATTTTTGGACAGCTGTGACGGTCACAGCATGCTTGAACATTTTGGTTTGAAACAGCATGTTGGGGATGGGACTGTGCAGTTTGAGCGAGAGCCTTGATTGAGGTTAGATTTCCCCAGGACTGAACAGAGAGCTGCTATTTTAAAGGCAGCGGGCACCTCTCCTGTCCACAAAGATTTGTTGATGCATGCAGAGATGAATTGAGAGAAGTCGGGGCAACAGGATTTAAAGAGGGGTGTCTGTACTGGACCAAGGGAGCAAATGGTGCAGTTAGAATTAGGTATGGTGGTCTACAGAGCCAAACTGTGACCTCAGTGCTGTTGGATCCAGCAGCTGAGGCTGCCATTTATAGCTGGTACATTTCTGATTACTTAAATGTTACAATACATAATGCAGGACTGGCGGCCTGGAATCTTAAATCAGCAGGGTTAATCAAGGTTTCTTACTGAGGGGAAGGAAATGGTGGAATAGTGTGACTCTATTGGCATTATTTTACAATGCAACCATAAATTTTGGATTTATTTTGCCACACAGTAAGATTCCCAAGAGAAAATACACACATTTCCTCACTAAATGGCCCTTTTCACAGCGGACATTTTGACATGTTAAAGTAGGAAAAGCACAGGTGTTGCTAATAACATTAATGATGGCTATTCAAGTGTCCCAGTAAGCCCTGACAGCATGACAATGAGTCAGCGTGAACAATACCAGGAAGCTGAAACTGAGGCACTTATAACGTTAATATTATTTACACCTGTGCTTTTCCTACTTTAACATGTCAAAATGACCTGTGAAAAACTAAATGTGCACACAGATCTGCTTTAGTTGGTTATGATAGAGAGAACGGCATGTACTTTTATACTCCTCCATAGGACTAAATTCATATTTTCAAGGTTTTTAATCTTAATAATAGTGTTGTCATTTTGAAGCATTATCAAGAGAACCCTGCGAATATAGTCAATATTTCTTAATGTGTTGGGGTTTTGAATTATTGTAAAGCACATAAAAACACATTACTCTTTGAATAGACAACAAACCTGAATATTTTACTCTTGCTGTATGCTCTCATACCTCCGCTTACTATTTTGAGAACATAAGTGTGCTCACACTATCAGTTAAGGCAAAATACTTCAAAGTGGACTGTGAGTACCAGAATGGTGCACTCATAACAGTCAAAAAGATAAGTGTGGAACCCTGAACACGCCTCACCCTCAGTGGTCACCATTTTGGGCTACATAGTGGAAGGGAAGAGGCCACCGGCATTGTGGAGGCAGAGGAACCTGCTGCAGCTGTAATGGAAGTATGCGAAGTGAGACAGAGCATCTGAGTTAGACCTCAACCTAAAAGGCGGTACAGATGAAAACATCTGTGAGGGTGAGCCCTAGGTTTGGCCTACACACACAGTTTTTTTTTTTCAAATTTGCCTGATTGGACCTCTTCTGAGGACTTCAGTGGAGTTAATATTTATCTATAATATTGATTGGGTTATGTACTTTGGCTTTGACCCCTGCTCACTTTCAACCTGAGCTGTCCAATTAACCAGAATACATGAACACCTGCGTGGTGTGCAGAGCTTTAAAAAGTTTTATTTAGACTGACACTGTGCTAAATAAATATTTCCGATGAAAAGTGATGACAGTGTGGTTTGTGGACATTAACTGTGTCCCAATTCTACATGACATCCTAATATTGTATACAGTATATAGTATAGTGGTGGAAAGTGAGTGAGTACATTTACATAAGTGCTGTACCTAAGTACAGTTTTGAGGTACTTGTACTTTACCCGAGTGTTTCCACTGTATGCTTTTTTATACCTGTACATTTCAGAGGAAAATATTGTACTTACTGCACTACATCTATTTGTCAGATAGAGCTCTAGTTACTTACAAAAGAAGAGTCTTCATTAAAAAAATAAAAATACAGAGTTTGAAGCTGAAAGATGAAATGAATGGATTTTCTTGTAATACAGCATTTTTACATGAATGTATTGGTATTCTAACTTAATCAACGTATTATTCATTTAATTCATGTGCTGTGAGAAGTCAATCAAACTGTGACTTAAAAACATCACTGCCAGCTAAACTTATATTTTGTTTTCTGGGATATTCTTGGAGTTGTTTCATCATCATCCACAATTACTTTTCATTTTCCAGCTGTGAAAAGCTCCCTGATTTCCTTTGTTTGTTAGTTTCTTTTACACTGCACATTGTCTTTATTTTGATTACATTATTCTGTTAGAGTTGTTTTTTTTTTGGAACCCAACGGCACAAGATTCTCAAATGATTAGTGATTAATGATAAGTGCTGTAGAGAGATTTGTGTTAAGAGTTATTAATTCATTATTAAGAAGCATATTGACAGTTTTAAGTGTACTTAATTTTGTCACTTTTCCAGCACGTTAGACTTAGTGTGTAGTACTGATTTACTGTGGTTTATGAAAAGGCAACTTTTTGCTTTTGAGTTTTTCTTGAATAATTTGAGCACCACAAATGTGTTTAGAAAGTTTACATGAATATCTATCATCAGAATGCCTTTATCTCTCAACTGGCACTTTACATTTTTAATCTAAGAATAAACTCAAGTTCTTTATTAATTGAATAAGCACAAACAGGAACACTTGGCTTGAGTAACAGAGCATCATCGACATATAAGTCTTTTTTTCTATGTATGACGGCAGAGATCCTTGTGTTAATCTTTCTTTGATCATGATTAGTCATGCAGTGGAATGACTGAACAGCATTTAAGGCAGCAAAGTAGGCGGACTAATGCTCTTTAAGGAATTATGGCTTGCATACACACACACACACACTCTAATGTATGGCCATTTTGCTCTCTCTTTCTTGCTCTTTTTCCATCTCCTCCTTCTCTGTCTCCTCCAGAGCTCGGCAACAGAAGGCAGCTTATTGAACAGAGCTCTGGGGCGGGAACACATTCCATCATTTCAAAATGAAACAAGTCTCATTTTTCTCTTTCCTCTCCTCCTCTTGTCACCTTCCTCACTCTCTTTCAGTCTCCATCCTACTCCAGTTCTCTCTCTCTCTCTGTTCCTCTCTCTGTTTCCTCATTTCTTTCATCTCCCACACATTTATATCATATCCTCTCTCCCTACTCTCTCTTTCTTCTTCCCTCCTTCTGTCTCCCCTGTCTGTGGACCAGGTAATTCCCTCTGCATCGTCCTCTGGGCAAACAAGATGACCCACTGCTTCCTAATTACCTCTGCACTCTCCTGTTCTTCCACCATTATTCTATTAGTATCTACTGCATAATAATCATCGGGGTGGAAATTGGATGTAATAGCTTAGAGCAGAATGTGGTATGAACAAGGAGGAGACAATAAAATGGCTTTGGTTTTCAAACTAATTCAGTCAAGTCTGTGTTAAATAGATGGGCTCAAATGAAAGACTTATTAATGTTCTCCATGTGTAGGTACATTTCTCCACTGTAATTCTAAATCATCTCCTGCTTTGTATGCATATAGTGATTGATGTGAAGGAGGGAATCAAGGAAATACAGCAGTTTTCTTCACAACCATTGTTCTTCTTGAATGTGATAGACACAAACAATCCCATTTATGTATCGTACACAAGTAGGCTTTAATAGTGTTCGCATAAGTAGGATATTTGAATCATTCATGTCTGAGTGGAGCACCAGTTAAGCAGGAAGCATGTAGACTTCCATGTAACACATTATTAAACAAACTGAAGTCGGAAAGCAATTATAGGTAACAAAAGGTAACATTTCTGCTAGCAAGATGTTAGACTGTCAGTGTCTCTTTAACAGTGAGGGTTATTGATGAAAATTGTCTGGACAGTTGGGTGGAAAAGATTTTTAAGCACCTATCGATTGCTTAACCTGCAGTACTGAAAATTATAAACTATATGTTCTGCAGTTATATGCTCTAAAAAGTTAATGCACGTTAAAGTCTGCCAAGTTACTGTCCCCACAGCCTGTAGGATACTTTTCAGACCCCAATAAATCATTCCATTGTGTTTTTTTCTCAGCATAAGCACTAACTGAGGGCTTTCTGGGACTCATTCAGCTACATGTCATGGCCTTAATGAAAAGTAGTTCATAATTAGCTCAGTTGTCAGGTTTGTTCAGCTGTGATGGATTTTGTTCTGATGTTTAGAGATGTTTCTGGTGTTCATTCAATTTCTCATCCAAAGACATTTCCAGTAAGATGATCTTGTGATCAGTTATTCTTTTCTTTTCTTTCTTTCTTTTTTTTTTTTTTTTGCCAAATTACAGTTTTCAATAATGAATTAATGAAGTCACACTTCTGTTTTTTTTTAGTTGATATCATGTAATCTGTTTGCCATATTCCTTTGCATCAGTTACAATAGCTGTTGTCCTTTGTGACCATGACAGTCTTGAGATGACTGCAACAGTTGACACTATGATAGGTGTCATATGTCAAAATAACAGGATTATGAAGGACAGTGTATGATTTATGACTCCCGAGCCACCAACCACTGCTTGCTGTGGGCTTTGTACACTATAAAGCTTGAATAGGGTTTTATTTTTACGGTGTATCTGATTTCATTTCAGGTCTCAGTCTGACGTAAAGACTCAAAGGCACCTGAAATCACATGTACAGATTGGCCTTGTGATCAGTATGTATATTAATGACTAATGTGTTTGTCCAGCAGTCTGGACTAAATGATTCCCTCTCCTCCTGTTTCCATTTAGGCTAATTTGCTTTGTTGGGCTCATTATGAACATTTTGATATCAACCTTGGCTTTAGTGAAGGTTTTCTTCAGTTAGATTGTATGTTTGTGTTTTCTTTATGCTGCATTATATAATGAACATTTAATCTTTGCCTTCTGTCTGCATACCTGTCCTCTGCCTAAGAAGGTCCCCTTTCTTTGACTCTTTTAAGATACCCTACTTTTTTTTTCGTTGAGGGCTGCAGGTGTGATTTTCATATTTAATGGCTCTTTTAATTAACTGTTCTATAATGACTTTGAGAGAGAAAACCATATAAATAATAAACTTGATTTGAAAGAAGATAATGTTTGGTGACACCCCTCCCACTTTGAGTGCCATGGATCATCACATTCACTCTTTGAATGAGTATTTTCTCCAAACGGCCTTGCAGCATGTGAAGTGTATGAATATTTAATGCTTGGACTTGAACCCGTAACACTCCCTGTGGCTGCATTTACAAACATGAAGCAACAGAGTTAAATTCTGGTTAATATCTTGTTCAGGTTAAGCTGTAGATCAGCACCTCTAAACTGTTCTTGCCATGGGGCGGCGGCAGCCCAAGGTTCGATTCCGACCCGTGGCTCTTTCCTGCATGCTATTCCCCATCTCTCTCTCTCTCTCCCTGCATTCCTGTCACTCTTCAGCTGTCTCTATCAGAAATAAAGTTTGAGAAAGGTAATAATAATAATAATAATAATAATAATAATAATAATAATAATAATAATAATAATAATAATAATAAAACAGTTTTTGTCATGAATAAACCAGAATATCTGTGTCCACTTGTGGTGACTATCACACAGAGAAATAGTTTGCCAGTAAAAGCATCAAAAAGTGGAGCTTCCTCAGTATTCCACTGACATCAAATCTAATACAGGTTGAAGAAACAGAGAACAAAAGCAAATTGTGGATATCAAAATGTAAACAGAACGCTGTCAGAGTCAGATAGTTTTCACAGATGGCAAAATCCAAAAGCACAAGATTTACATTTAGCGTTGCTCCGTGCGAAGCATCTTAACTGTCTCAGAATCAGAGTCTGAGCGTTGACAGTTTAATATGGTGTTTCTTGGTTAAATCAACATATCAAATATAAACAAAATACAAAGTTTCACATACCAGACAACAGCTTTGTGTCTTTGTATTTTGGTGCATGCTAATGGCCTCTATCCTAAGCCCGGCATGCACAATAAGCATTTCCTTCACACATAGGCACTACATGGCTTGAAGAGCATACCATAGGTTTCATCAGCATTACAAAGACATAGGTGTACAGGGGTCTCCTCCTCCCAACCACCTCATGTTATTCATTGCACAGTCTGCATCTTATGGAAAAAGAAACTGCCCAGGACACCACTGAACACAACTTCTGTTGCCAGGTGGGAAGTCAGTGAGGGATCACATTTTTGTTGCAAGTCTACTGCTTTGGGTGAGGGTGAGATCTGTGGGGATAATATGAATCTCCAGACTTGTGACACCCACCGATGATAAATGGAAGTCATGGAAGATGAATCCAAAGACGGTGGCCCCATTTATTCCAATTAGAGCTGTTCACCCAGCATGTACATTGAAAAAGTCTGCCAACTGCATTCACTTCCTCCGTGCAGACACTGTGTCTACATGCACAGCTTTGAAATAAGATTGCAGAATAGGCTTTTATTGTATTTAATTTAAATAGTGTTAACTAAATGCAATTCAACTAAATATATTCAGTTTCTGGAACAATATTTGCAATAATTTACATATCACATATTAAATACAAATTATATTTGACTTAAGTTAATTCACAGGTTTGACAATGAAACCTGGTATGGTACTGTGCTGTAGGAAAATAAGTCTGAAATGAGCCTGAAATGAAATGAATGCAGAACAATGCCATTTACTGATAACAAGAATCATTATAATAATGGAAAAATTATACTCTGATATTAAAACATACTACAAAAGTATTACATGGTACATTTCAATACCTTTACATTAGTATATAATGGCCTGAAAGAAGCATCAGAAAGATCTTCATGGCACAGTAATCTGTTTTTCTTTACCATTAGAAATTGATATTGACTTCCCTCAATCCTTTTTCACGGCTCTCCTCTACAGTGGCCGTGTTGCAGGACGCAGGTAAAACAAGTTTGATGGAGACCTTCGAGCTGCAATTTGTTTAGTCCATGCTGTCTATGCACACAGTGATCTGAATTTTATACAGGAGGAATTTGTCCAGTAGCAGCACTTTTCCTGTCTCACTGAATGTTCTGCCTGGAGAAAAGCTTTGGACAGATACCATAAACACCGGGCCTGTTTGCAAGCAAATAGACACCCACCATGACTCACACACACAAACACAACCACAGGCAAACACACTCACAGTGTGAGTCATGCATACAGAATATTTTATTTTTCAATGCCATCTTCTTCCGTTACTAATTATTTTATGTTATCCTGATTAACATTACATTTGACATGATTGTACCTGTATAATTATATGGGACAATTAAACTTGAACTTGAAGTTAATTATTTCGGGTTACTATTACTTTATACTTAATGAAAATATGATTGTGTTTGTCGCTTCCCAATGTTCCAGGATGTTGACTCAGAAAATTAATTGAGACTGTGACATTATTTAGCCTGCAAATTATTGTAATGACTGGGATTTATTGGGACTTATCAAATAGATGAAACAAAGTGATAGAAAATCCTCTTTACACAATACCGTGTGATAAAAAAGTAAACAGACGTGGCAGCTCAGCAAGATTTAAAGATTTATACCAAGCAGCAACTTACAAGACCACTTGTTCCCCCTCCTGAAAATTAGATCATACTTTTCAAGGGATTTGTTGTGATATAATAAATGTGACACATACTAAACAGGGCCATGGCTCCCAGTGAGGTTACTCGGTTTCGTTTCTGAGAAGGAGTTTATGTTTCATAATTAAAGACAAATTAGACAAGGTGGGTTTTAGGGCTTGTTTTGATTTTATAAAGTCACTGAAAGCGTTAAATTTGCAGAAAATGTTTCAATTAATTAATATACAGTATATGCACATAATATATATGTGCAATATATTCAAATTGTCAGAGTTTGTGGGTGTCTAGTCAGACATTTCTTAGAGCAGTGGGGTTTCACAGAGGGAGTCTGAACTTTGGACTAAAATGTTTAAATGCTTTCATCAAATGATGTTAATAAAAAAATATACATATGCATACATTTAAATATTAGTAAAACTGTAATGTTTTACCAATATTTAACACAATACCAATTCTTTCTAAATGAATTAATTATAGTGTTATATGTCGCACAGCTTGTGAAGCCCCATTGTGTTGTTTTAGGGCAAGGAGCACTTTGATATGAATTAGTTTTGCTAGAACCATATACTCCACTGACTCCTATGCCTGTACAAAGAGAGGTGAGGAGAGCGTGAGGAGAAAAAAAAAGTTGAAAGAGGTGTTAAAAAGAAATGGGAATGAGAGACAGAAGGACAGAGAGGGACCGTGCACAGGAGACAGACAGAAAAAGCGAGAGAAAGACAGGCAGAGACAGTGCAATGGAAAGTGGGAAAGTGAGAGCAAGCCTGTGGGAGAAGAAGCACCAGCAGAATTTCAAGTTGTGCTTATGGCATTGCTCTCACACCTTGACCTCTACTGTTCCTGACTGGGAATATCTCAACGCCTGCCAGACACTGCTCAGGGCTCTTGTAATTCACTTTGGAGCTGGGAGATAAAAAGCAAAAGTCCAATTCAATGGAAAATTCCACTCATTGCCCTTTTATTTCATTTGTAGTCACAGTGGAGCAGAAGAAAACACAGTTGTGTCCACTGTTGGCGGATAATGGACAGAAGTTTCCTCGTGTGGAATATTTACCACAGCACTGACATGAATGTAGGAGGGATACGCTCATAAATGGGCATTTTCCTCCTACTTCTACTCATTGAAAGGAGCATTACACACATCTAGCGGCATATAGAGGACACTCAACGGACTATTAATAGATTTTTTTCCCCTTTTGTGTTTGAGAGGAACTAGCACATATTCAGTGAACCGCTGTCTGAAACAGCCCTTCTCTACCTGTGCTGGCAGTAGCAGATGCTTCATTGTACACAGAGAATCAGTGGAATAAATCTCCTCTGTAAATAGCTCCCAGACTCTGAGAGACAGATTATTGCTCAGATCTTCCGCGTGAAACAACAGCACCTCAAATATGCTCGTTAGTTTCAGCCATTTGAGTCGAACATAGCTTTTGCTCAGTATAGTCTAGCATGAAAGATAAACACTTTGCATAGGCGCTGAACATGACTGCATTTTGATAAAGAAAATGACAAACAAGCAAGCTGTGCTTGATGTAGTCATGTAGATTTTAGCTATTTGTTTGGCTGGTGAAGCTTTTCAGTAGCACAGCAGTCTCCACACTGACAAACATGTTACTACAACAGTGTAATAAATAAGAGCCAATTCATTAAAAAAAAAAAAAAAGAAAGAAAAATACGAATACAAAGTTTCTAGCACCTGTCATGGATTGCCATGGATCACTTTGATTTGAGTAGGTACAAACAAATGAAGTCTTTTCTGAAATAATTGCTGCAGTGATTTTGAGAGAGCTCATTATGAGAGAACATGCTTCTGGCAATCCTTTATTACATTTCCCTGCCAATGCTCACATAGCAAGCTAGCAAGTATAACAAAACACATCATGCCTGCAATTTTCGTCACTTGAATGGTGGTAGCAGTGGGACTTTGATGTTGAAAATTGTTGAGGCAACACATGCACAAAGACACACTAATAAGCTAATAAACTGAACCAAGCCACCATTACTGAGTCACATTTTACTAACAATATTCTGATGAGTCCCTCTCTCTCATTGCACCTATTTTTGTACTAATACAAATATGGTGAAGTTCTGAATTAATGAAGCTCTGCTGTCTGCAACCCTAGAGAAAAGGTAAACAATATGTGTTTTCACTGACTTGATAATATAGGCTACAGTTTATATGCAAAAAACAAATCATTTGCAATTTTTGAAAATACATTAAGGCACTCATCTGACAGTCTAATTAGAATAATGCAGCCAAATGTCTTTTCATTGCTTTAATGGCTCTCATTTACATTGTAGCAAGATTCTAGTCCTGTCTGTCTCTGCAGCCCAACTGGAGGAGCCAAACACGGGATGAATTTGGCAGTTCACCATCCTTCTTTCTCAGCTGTACGTGCTGCTTCAGGGTATAGAAATTTAACAACACTGTAATAGTTGCAGATTTACAAATAGAAAGACAATAACATTATGGAAGAATGGAGCTTGGATTATTAGTAGAAGACTCATTAATGGCATCTAATGATGCTCAAGCATATATATATATATATATATATATATATATATATATATATATATGTATAAAGCTCCTCACCATGCATGGAGGGTTCCACCCCAAGTCCAGCACCCTGAGACTATACACTAAGCGGAAAGAGGGAGGCCGAGGGATAGTGAGCATCAAGACCACGGTCCAGGATGAAACATCAAAAATTCGAGAATACATCAGAAAGATGGCCCCGAGGGATGAACTGCTAAGTGAATGTCTCAGGCAACAGAACCCTGATGATGAGAGTGCAGAGGAGGAGGAACAAACAACCTGGAGAGACAAACCCCTACATGGCATGTACCACTGTTGATAGAGGAAGTGGCTGATATCAAGAAATCCTACCAGTGGCTGGATAATGCAGGACTGACAGACAGCACAGAGGCACTAATCATGGCAGCACAAGAACAGGCCATAAGCACAAGAGCCATAGAGGCCAGGATCTACCAGAGTAGATCAGATCCAAGATGCAGACTGTGCAAAGAAGCCCCTGAGACAGTCCAGCACATAGTAGCAGGGCGTAAGATGCTAGCTGGATCAGCGTACATGGAGAGGCACAACCAAGTGGCTGGGATAGTATACAGGAACATCTGCAACCAGTATGGAATTGAAGTACCCAAATCCCAATGGGCCATACCACAGAAGGTGGCTGAGAACAACAGGGCCAAGGTTCTGTGGGACTTCAGCTTCCAGACTGACAAACAGATCCTGGCTAACCAACCGGACATAGTGGTGGTGGACAAAGAGCAGAAGAGGGTGGTGGTGATAGATGTGGCGATCCCAGCTGACGCCAACATCAGGAAGAAGGAACATGAGAAACTTGAGAAGTATCAAGGGTTGAAAGAGCAGCTGGAACGGATGTGGAAGGTCAAGGGTAGCGTGGTCCCCGTGGTAGTGGGGGCACTTGGGGCAGTGACCCCCAAACTGGGAGAGTGGCTCCAACAAATCCCAGGAACAACAACTGAAGCCTCAGTCCAGAAGAGTGCAGTTCTAGGAACATCGAAGATACTGCGCAGAACCCTCAGACTCCCAGGCCTCTGGTAGAGGACCCGAGCTTGAGGATGACACAAATACCATCCCCCACCTTGGTGAGAAGGAGGTATATATATATATATATATATATATATATATATATATATATATAACATCACGACTTGTATATATATATATATATATATATATATATATATATATATATATATACAAGACAAGGACGTGATGTTTCACTATGTGGCATTTCAAGCCACAGTTGAGTTGGGGGTGGGGGTGGTTGGTGCAATGATGACCTCCGAGTGAGCCCTTGTTAAGAATAATTGGTGTGAAGTGGCCAGGAAGCGTTGTGAAAATCTAGGTTCCATCTAATGAATCATCTACATGAGAGGTTGCAGTAGAGCAGGTAGCTACTCACTGATGTGAACTTTCACTGCATTTGTACATTTGTGAAGTGTGTATGTCATGTTACAGCAAGTTCAGGCCATAGGAGCAAAAATTCTCATTATTTATCTGCTGTGGTTAAAGGTAAAAGATAAATTATTGAAATGCTAGGATATAAAAGTAAGCGCTCTAATGAACATGGATCATGCTGTTGTCTGTTTTCTGTCCATTATTAACTGAATGAAAAAAAATGAGACTTTCAAATTAGTATATAATATGTATTTATATTATAGTATTATAACTTCTGTATACAGAAAGACACAATGACATTCATTAGCTTATCTTTGTTAAAAATGTGGTCATCACTCACATGGCTAGGTGGTGAATGAGTGTAGCCGGCAAGCTAATAGCTAACACGCTACCTTAGCCAGTCAGCAGCTCTCCAAGCCTCTTCCTATTGTTTCTGGATTGTGCCTTTTACTCTCCTCTGGCATTTTGTTCTCAGGAATTTGCACATTATTTTATTCATTAAAAAGTTTTATTTAAGGAAATAATCTTTCCAAGATAACAAGCTTGCTAATTGCTTGCTAACTGTCAGTCAGCTGTCAGTTAGCAAGCTCGTTAGCTCAGCTGCTAATGGGACAGCGCACAGTTAATAAAAAAATATGTATTTGTATCACCTGTCTTATCTTTTGTGGAGCAAAATTTATTCTGACAGAGGAGCTAAAATAAAAGTGGAGCAACAGAACTAATGAGCCAAGATAGTTTCCTCCATTTTGGACTAAAGGTCAACATTGTGAAGAAATTAAAATATTTAAAATATAAGATCTACAATGTTTCAACACAGAAAATAGATTTCCTTAGCATATAGCCACCACTGGCAACACTTTATTTTCATACTACTACTTCACTTCTGTTATAAATAAACTGAACTGAAAACAAAACAGCTGAAAGGTTACAAATTCTTCTGTATGCTATCCAACAAAGGTACACTTATTAATAAGAACAAATTGTGGGTTACCAAGTTATGAAAATTCATGGTGAAAGGTAAATGGACCGAAAGCATTCAAGGCACAGTAGTAATTTGGGGTTCAGTACCTTGGCCAAGGACACTTGGACCAGGGGAGCTGGGAATCTAATCAGTGACCCTCCGATTACGAGAGGCCACACTCTATCACCTGAGCTACAACGCCCCAGCCGGTCCAGTCAGTCAAAAGGATTTTTCCATTTTTTCCAACCAAAATGTTTTAAATGATTTATAAACAAGTAAACCAATTGTGACATCACCCATTTGTTTGTAGATAACTGTTTTCAAGCATAGAGTTTGGCATTATGGATAATGCCATTTTGTTTTGTTTTTTTGGAGCCAGTAATGACCATATTTGGATGAGAGCTTGGAGTTGGTGTGTGATGTACTGGATACTGTTGGGCAGTCACAAACATTCATATTACAGCAGTACAATAAAATATGTATCTGACGTTTGAAACAAGAAACAAACACTTCTACAGTCTGATCTGGGTTTTGGGAGGCTGGTGTGTTGGACTCACTGAGAATGACTTATCAATCACAAGGTAGCCAAAACAAAACAAAACAAAATAGTAACCCGCTGTGTATTTTACTCTAAATAGAAGAAGGAATAGGGGGAACTATAAATTACCATGTTCACCCATTCATTCATATTCATTACAAATATTTGCCAGTTAAGTTACTCCCACTTTTACTTTCAGTCGGTACATGGCCTGTTTACGATGGCCCTTAAACGTCCGACCCACCAAAACAAGCCCTGCTGGCAGGGTGTCTGGCCCTGACCTGAGCAAACGTGACTATCAGTGCATATCTCCATCTGTGTGACAGCACGATTCATGACAGCCCGACTCCATCTTCCAATAAGGAGCAATCAGCCCCTATCTCAATCCTGCCCGACTGTCTGTGGAGTCTCATCATTGTGTCAATGGACTGTGCTGCTCCCACATGATTACAGGTGTGACCTTAGCCATCTCTGCCCAAGTATGAGGCAGTTATCGACATTCCTCTTCCAAAACATAATTGCATGATTCAGCAATGTCCTCAAGTGCAAACGCAGCGAGCTGTGTAGCAATGAATATTTTTGCAGTCTCCCCTGTGTGAGCATGATGGGCTCACAGCAGGGGTAGTGTCATCACTGAACTAAAGCATTTGATTAAACTCAGAATACGCCCAATTTGCTATTGACTCCTCTCACTTAATGCAGTTGAAAAATTGACTTGCAAACAACGTCGGGGCATCTGAGCATCAAATTATTCCGCCTGAGTGGTAGAGATGAGAAACATTGTGAAACATAATATATTTGACACATACACAAAAGCATTAGTTGAGAGGATGTGATGAAACCCTATGAAATCTATCAAGTCATCACAGGCCAGACTTTCAAGGACATGTATGAAAATATCATCAGGTCAATATTTCTTAAGTCCTGAAGGCGACATCATGACTGATGTTGACATTTGGACATATTTTCTCTTGCTATGGGACTCATTAGTAATGCGATTCAAGAAACTCTCAACTGCTGTGTGCTGCAAACCCACAATGTGGGCACAACTTTAAATTTTTCATAACTTACAAATGTCTCAAAACACAGACCAGATATAGACAAGGCCAGAGGAATATTAAATTACTGCCCGGTCATTGTATGTTGACCTAACACCTCGACTCATAACAAAGCCTGTCAAACTTGACATTGCTAAAGGCGGTGCATTTGGAGCAAGATTATTTATGAGGATAAAGTAACATCGGGATTATTATTTTTTATACAGTATATGAATTATTGAGAATTACATATTGCCTGTGCCCCCCGGCCCACACCAATGGATGTGGGTATGCGTTTAAGGGCATGTGAACTGCAACCCTTCACATGCAAATCACAGCCCAGCTGTACAAAAGTTTTATGAAAAGTAACAAAAGGTCTGGTAAATGGCACAAGGCCTTAATTATTCACTAAGCTCCTGTGTGCTGTGTTATATCACGACAATGCTCCGATGACAGTAAGCTGCTACAGCATTAAGAGCAACAACACCGGCTGACAAATCTTTCATCCAACACTCAATATTTCCATGCAACCAAAGGAAAACAAACTTGTTTAAAGACATTGTTAACCCAGAGCCATGAGATTACAGGCGACAGCTCTTTTATAGCACAATATGCTAATATATTCTTGTGGCATAGGGTGAGTGAAAGGTAGGGAACAAGCCCAGTGCTGCTGGTGTCTTGCGGTGATCAAAGCATTACACAGACAGGGAGCAGCACTCCCCTGTGGGCCAAGTAAATTTACCATTACTGGTCGTGCATATGCAATCAGTCCAAGCCAGTCTCACTTAGAGCCTTTTATCAAGCATTCACGGGACCAATGTCTCTGCATCCAGGCTGGTTCTGATGAATGGTAGAGAAACGTTTCTTTTTTCTTGTGTTGTCTTCATTTTAGAGATAGATAGATTTGTCCTCTGGTTAATTTTGCCTCAAGGTTCAGTAATGTACTGTACATTCTAAGCAGTATAATGACAAACAATTACTCCACATTAGTGAAAAGCAATTAGCTTGTGCTCCAAAGATATGTTAGTCATCACATTTGAGATTTAACCAAGCTAGTCAGAGGCTATAGTGGAACCAGATGCAAATAATGGTGTCAGAATGACACTGCAGTATTTTTTGGATGGTACCTGATCGCAGCTTGTTGTCACTAAGCAGACAAAGGATAGATTTGTTTTGGAGAATAATAGCAGTGGACTGGCTGGACTGAATATTAAATAATTGAGTTAAAAATGACAAATGTGAAAAAAAAAAAAAAGATGAACGAACAATGGAAAAATCACAA
Source organism: Protonibea diacanthus (assembly GCA_028641955.1). Lineage (NCBI taxonomy): Eukaryota > Metazoa > Chordata > Actinopteri > Sciaenidae > Protonibea > Protonibea diacanthus. The sequence goes on along the minus strand of CM053983.1, from coordinate 9,100,710 downwards.
ATCATGCAGTTAATAAAAGTGAGTGAAAATAAGTGTATTGAGTGTGTTTGAGGCTGACAGCAGTACAACAAGTCATTCTCCATAAATCCCATTCATAACCCATAATTTCCCCATACTGTGCTGTACTGTACTGAGTCTGAGGTTTTATATAACTCATTCAAATTCCATTAAAGCTTAAAGTTATACATAAGTAACAGAGAGAACCTGGAGAGGCTGCTTTGATTGACGGGTGGTTGTGCTTATAGGTGGCTTGTTTGAGCAACCAGTTGTCATTCAGCCCGCCTCAGCTCCACCGATGCTCCACGTCATTGCCCATTTTTAGAGATACTATACTCTGAGCTTCACAACAACTCTTCCCATACCGTCGCAGTTACAATGTATGTTATACTATCTATGAAAAATAGCCTGCAAGTACAGAAATTTGTGTGAACCACAGTTCAGGCCCATTTTTCACAGAAGCTGCAGGTAGCAGAATGTGTTATGGGCTGCATTTCAGATGAATTTTATCATTTCTACAGAGCGTAATGGTTTCCAAAAGAAAGTCAAAGGGAATTTCTGTATGAATGCCTATTGGCCAGAGAGGAGCAGACTATTGCCCAAAGACTTAATAAAGAGCAACAAGTGGGATTGTCTGTCATCTGTGAGGGATAACAGAATGGTTAAGGAGCTCTTATCTTTTCAGGATAGTGTCCATACATCACTTCACAGTATTCACCATTATACAGTATGTAGAATATTATTATTAACCTTCTTGGCTCCTATCAATGGCCCTATCAACTGTATTGTGGGCAATTGCTCGGACCCTATAGAGAGCTAATATTCAGTGTTGGACCAGAGAAGGAAGTGAAAAAATCAATTGATTGTACAATGTGAATATTTCCTGAGCTCTGCGCCATCAGTGGAACCTGCCAATCTTTTTAATTATGGACGTGTTTGTGGAAATTATGACTCAGAATCACTATGGTAATGTTTTATGAAAATCTTTGCTCCCAGGGGTGAAAGTACCAACCAATTGTGCCCATTTGAGATGCTTGTACTTTACATGCCGTTTTCTACTTCTACTGTACTACTTTCAGGAAATTGTCTATCAGTTTTAGCAATAAAATATTTAGGATTTATGCATACAAAACATATGAAGAGCTCCAAAAAGTAAACCAAATTCAGCTGTTCAAAAGTATATTCAAGTACAGCTTAAATTATTACCCAATTAATCAACTAGTTGATTGACAGAAAATGAATTGGCTGATTTTCCTTTAAACCCTTCAGTCATATTGAGGTTGGGTGGACAAAACACATAGTGAAGATGTCACTCTCATACAGTAATTTTGCAGTGTGGTGTTAATATTTTTACTTATGCAAAAACAGTTGATAATACAGCCTCTACCACTGGTGGGATGCAAAATGAAGATAGAAATGTCCAAAATGAAAGCAGCATGGAGGTGTCAGGGTTATTGATTTGTTGGAGAAAAGAGACAGCAACACATAATTACAAGTCGTGGACTGCACTTCCATACCTTGGCCTTTATGTTGCTGCCTACTCGTCTTAAAATTGTACTAAGCCCAGAGTTCACGCTCTTATTTGCCAGTCGCAGCCTGCATTTCTGTGTCCCTGCTGGTGGAATGCTACACATTGCCAAAGACAATTTGAAATGACAAAGAAAGGAGAGTAACCAAACAGAGGCATGCTTCACCTGGTTTAGCCCTTTTTCTGTATGAATGCAAGCTGACTTTTTCAGGAGGAGCTGGATGTCATATTTAAGGAATGTCATCCCAGTTTTGTCATGATTCATTCATAGTATTCGTTTGTCAGTGCCACAGCAGTGATTTAGTGACATTGTGTGCCAGGACATGAATTAATTGAAGACACAAAATGCCAAATAGAGAGAGACACTAAGTGCTGACATTCACTCTACAGCCTGAATATGCAGGTTGGGAGCACCGTAGACCAGATTTGTTGTTGTTTGGAAGACACAGACACACACTGTCAGCCACCCACACACACTCCCACACACACCTATCTAAGTGTCTTGACTAGTTAGGATTCTAACCTTGTATATTCCGCAAAAATTGAATGAAATATTTAAAAAGAAAGTGAAGGTTAATGTGTTTTACCTCTGCTCTTTGTACTTGGCCCAACTTCTGTTGTGTGAGGCTTTTCATTTTGTGCAGGTGTTAAGGTGGTAAATTTAAAAAAAAAAAAAAAAAATACAAATCTCACAGCACACCCTCATGAGATCACGATGGATGGGTGGATGCACAAAACCATTCATGAAGAATGGCACATCCCATGATGCCACTTGTTGCTTGCTTCTGAAAGGCTACTCTTTTTTTTTTCTAAAGCTATATAAAGTGAAGAAAACCTTGTTTTTATAGACATCATGCAAGGTAAACAGACAAAAAAAGAATAAAGATCCAGACACAGTGATACAGTAGGAGAAGCTATAAAAAGATGAAGGAAGGGTCTGAGATCTTCCTGGAGCTGACTGGCAGAAAGTCAGATAGTAAACTGCTTCATCTCAAAATCAGACAGAGATGCGAAGGATAACAATAATTCTCCAGAGATGATGGAGAGACAGAAAGACGGCAAGCTTAGGGAGCTGAGAGTGATGCTCTAAAATTAACAGTCAAATACATAATGTTGCACGTCTTAGTTTAAATCTGCAGCGTATGTAGATATGATAGACGGACGGACAGACAGACAGACAGACAGACAGACAGACAGACAGACAGACAGACAGATAGATAGATAGATAGATAGATAGATAGATAGATAGATAGATAGATAGATAGATAGATAGATAGATGATTAAATTTAAAAAGTATTTCTAAATGTATGCAAAACTGCACCTGCAACATCAAACAAATGCAACATTATACCACCTTTTCTTAATAAATTGCCCTTTCAAAGGTCAAAGTTAGTGTGCAACAATGATCTTTTGTGGTACAAACGCAGAACAAATCATCTTAGTGCCAAAATTTAAATTGGTTGGTGGTGTATTGAAGCTTCCGGGTGCTGCACAGCTTTTGACTACACAAAGTAAAAGGTGTGGGCAGAAGGTATAATCACTCTGCCCACACACAGACAAGGACAGGGCCTAATAAAAATAACACAATAAACCAAAACAAAAAAAAAAAAAAAAACACTGCTATGTGTAGTGCACAGAATCAGTGTGTCCAGTTACATTAATTTGCTTTACATATGTGATCTACTGTTAATTCATATTTATAGTCTAAAAGTCTAAAATGTTACCTGAATACCTGCATACTGTGAAAAGTCACTGTACTTACCCTTTAAGAATACCACTGAAGCTCACTGTGCATACAGGCTGAAGAAAAATGGTGTGGTTGTGTTGAAATGTGCACACTTTAGTTGAAGCAGTAAAGATGGATGTGTTTTCGGTGGTGCAACATGCTTTAATTTCCCTCTAATGCTAAAATCTGTGATGGACTACTGTTTGTTACAGTCGTGACTGCAATGAAAATTATTGTAGTCAAGTTCAGATTACTATGTTTTGTCTCTAATTGAAAGGAAACTTCAAATTTCTATGATAGCCCCCTCACTGACTTATTTTTCGCACTTTTCTGTCTTCCCTCACACCATTCGGTCTAATAGTGTGGAAAAGATTATACTGACTGGATATTGCCTTGTGTGAGGGTGCCCTTTAGAACAGCATAACGCGCAGGGTGTGAGTGATGACTTCTAATGGTGTTATTTGATGCTATTCAGCAGACTCATTTTTATCGGCATTCGAAGACATGACCACAAGAGCTTCACCTTACTCAAGAAATGCTGTGGTGCTCTTGTAGTGCCTTTAAACTGCAATGCATGTCGGGGGGCAGATAATCTGTGTCATTTGGTCAAAAGTCATGTGAAACAAGTGATCCTAATTTTCTTTTAAAAAGTAAAATCACTCCCAGAGGCATGCATTTAGCGGCATATGCCTTGACCTTGGGTTTTTACTTGTGTCACTTGAGTCTTTGCACCAAACTGTTGGGAAGAGTTTGACTTTGCTGAGTGAACCTTGTTCTCCGCGGAAGATTCATGAAGAGAAAGAACAAAAAAGAGCACGGAAGTTTTGGGAAAAGAAGAGAACTTTACACTTACATCCCCTCAAACCACTCTGAAGTTTCATCATCTGTCATTTTCCTTTTTTCATCTTTTCCTTCAGCGAATCGAACTTAAATGAACAGAGAAAGATGAGTGGTGGTAAGGAACAAAAATCAAAAGGGGCAAGGAGTGATATGTCCTTACTGTAACTGTCGATATACTGAAGTCATTAGCGGGACTTGTAATGCAAAGCAGAGCTCATCAGTGCTTTTTTACACAGCCAAAACCCTCTGCTCTGTCCAATATACCTGGACTGATAGGAACAGTGGATCTCTATTATCCTGAGTATCTATTTCCCTGAGGAGCTATTACAGTCGTTAGCCTTATCTTATCTTTAAACAAGGGGAACTAAATGGCGCTCCCTCCAGCCCTATTCAACCTGAGAGGAGGAAACTTCCGCTCTGTGCTGAGGCGACTTCAGTCACTAGAGATGGGCCCGGTGTCAGTAAGCCTGGGGCACCTGACTCATCAGGTCCGTTGTGGCTGGAGAAAAGTGAAGACTTTCAGCTTAGTGAATTGGGGTTGAGTCATAATGGGCAGTGCAGTGGAGGGATTATGGGGGAACACAGGGCTTAGTCTCATCTTTAGGCATAATGAAATGTATCCACCCACCAGCTTAATTACCTCTGAGTCCAGCTGCCTGTCCACTACAGTGTGGATCCAAATCTGTCCCAAAATATGCATGTCATTTTACTACTATCTATTCTTTCAGCCTTCATTCTGATTGCATGTATGCGCCTAAATAAAACAGTGCTCCAGTAACTTGCAGTAGTTTTGGGTTTCCATATAGTTGGGTTTCTTACGAGACAGATTTTTTAAAAAAAAATGCTTAAAATTAATTCAGCAAGGGCTGAGATAACCTGATGTTTAGCCTCTGTATGTCTCTATAGGATTGGATCAGATTATTCTGAAATATAGTCAGTTACTGAATACAAATTCTATGGCAATTCTTGTAATCAGTAACATACTGCAAATAAAAAGTAATCTAATCTGAATATTTATGGATTACTCTTGGATTACTTCAAAATCAAGCAATGAAAATATTGCACCTTATACAAAATAAATGCAGCATCTACAAATATATTTTTTTACTCTTTCTACATTGTCTAGACTAAATACCGTTGTTTTTTTTCTACTGTCAGAAACTAACTAATTAAAAATGTTATCTGGGGGAGTATCTGGGGAATATAAAAGAATAATAATAATCTGGGTTGATTAAAATTGCTTAAAACTACCCACAACTATTAGTTTCAACTGTTTCACTTTCTAGATTATGTACATATAGATTACAATTAATAATCAAACCCTATCCAAGATGTTTTCCGTGTCTAGATCTAACCAAACATTAACCACAGTGCTCTAATATCAAAAAATGGTTGTTGAATCTCATCTAATAAGCTGCTGAAATGCTACAAATAGTCTATAAACTATCAAAAGGTGGACTATCTAAATAAAGTCTTACCAACTAAACTCCTCCGCAGAGGACATTCTGCAGCTATTTTCCCAGGTTGTGTACTCCACAAGTCTACTAAATTGACTTTGATGTGTAAAATCAGGGGAGAGCCCCGTTAAACTAGCATTAATCAATGTTTTGGGCCACATGGGGACAGCAAAACAAGCTGTAAGAATAATAACTTGGACATATTATCCCCTTAGGTTGTTTTAGTGGATATGTAAGTAAACAGTTGCCTACTTACACATCCAGCAGATGTGTAAGCAAAATTAGTATTTATTTGGAGGCATGTTTTTGGCCACCTGGTGATTCAGGTCCAATATTCACTTTCTTTTTCACTATTCTGGTCTTTTTGGTCTCCATTATCTCCTAGCCTCCTTGTTCATGGGTTCTTTACAGCGGTTCACAGTCTTAAGTTGTTCATTCACTTCACAATTTTCTTCTGTATCTCACTTAAATCTCATTTTATACAGCACTCCCACTTCCTCATGCACAAAGTACATTTTGGAAGAATGAAATGTCAAACATGGGGGAAGCAGCCTTTCGAACGTTCTAATGACTGTGCCATTAAATGCACGGAGCAAAAAGAAATAAAACAGTCCAAACAAAAGGCTGGAGGTCAAGTTGAAATCAAGCTTGAAGCAGTTGCAGCCAGTTAAGCTCTCTTGTTTGCTCGCTTCACTCCATTCCTCAGTAGCTTGGCAGGGTAAGATAGCATAGTGCCACAGGGTATGAATAAACCCTTAGGCCATCATGTGTAGCCCCTTGAGTGCTGTCAGAGGTGGCACTTGTGACTAGTTAATCCAAAGTAATGAGATGTCAGAGGCCTGAATTTTGGTGGAAAATTGAAGTTATTGAACGATCTCTGCAGTTACCAGCAGAAAGAGCAGAGAGACTATTTCTTCACAGAAAGATTGTTAAACCAGCATAGAAGCAAAATAACAGCAGGTCTTTGGAAGCTTACCAATGAGTTATATTCTCCTTTCAACATGTGCAAGTGGGAAGTTCATTTGAATAATCTTAAATCAAAAATGTTGAAATAAAAAAAAGACAATTTTCATTTTGTAATGCCTCTGACTCATCATCTGGGCCAGTGCATGCAGTTTGTGTTGGTGTTCAAATGGCATACAGCTATACATTTGGCAATGCACTCATCCTGTCAGCCTGTTTGTGTACACCACCGTCCCGATCTTTGCTTTGAGCCAAGCATTAGCAACACCTTTAACTACTGAACAAATTCACTGATCACATCACTATGCGTAACCGAATCGCATCGGTACAATTAACACCTGCACTCTGACACACACTTACGCACTCGCCTACATGCCCACACACAAGCGGGAGCGGCTGATGGACAAACATCAAAGAAGCATTGAGGAAATGGAAATGGCTGGGCAGCAGCAGCAGCAGCAGCAGCAGCAGCGGCGGCTTGAGCTGAGCCACAAGGTAAGGGACAGAGTGAGACTAATGAAATGGGACGTGCTAAATGTGAGCTAAAGCACCAGCAGGATGTGGAGCAAGAGGGCTTCAAAGCGGGGGTTGGGGGTATTGAGCAGTGGAGCCTCTAATCCAGACTGACATTGTGTGAACTACAGTAACTAAACCACACATCAATATGGAGCCCACTGACTCACTTCAGAGGATGATCTTATCCCTAAGACAGGCTGACATACACAGAGGCAGATGAGATTTTAATATATTCTTACACTAATAACCATTAAATGCACAGTTATATTGTAATCTAGTGTATGTAATGATTTCTCAATTCAAAAAACACATTTTGTGTGACAATCATATCTTGCCTCCTGCCCTCCCTGTATCAGGTTAGCGTCGTCTTTGCCAACACAAAACAGGTTGGCAAACAGATAATTGTGACAACAAACTGGATGAGAAGTAATGCGTGGCCGTGCAGCAGTTGTGTGCTGATCTCTTGTGTAATTTATCCCTGTTAACAACAAACTCACATTAGATCCCTCACAGCCAGCTTTATGGTAACAAGCTCCAAAAACACACTGAAAAAAGACAGAAATTGTTCAGCTAACTGCTGGTTAGCGAGCTACACCACAGAGATTTCTTGGGAAGCCACATGAGTCATGACTACAGTGAAGCTATTAAAGTCACAGATATTATAGGGTGTGCGACAAATTACTGCAGATTAATCACACGACTAACATAATCAGGGTCACAGAGGCATTAGTGTATTAATTATAAGCTCTTTATTTATCATACAACATACATAACAGACACAAAAATTAATTTATTGAAGTATTAATGGGCAAGGCAGAGTAGAAATTAGAAAGATGAAAAGATTGTGGAGTAAATAAGGCAGAAAACAACAAAAAAAATGTGGTTAAAATGCTGATGAAAAGCTAAACTGTCATTGGCAGCTGAGACACTATGGATGGAATGGAACATCAATTCTTTGCAGTAGTTTAGCATGAGGCTACATGCGACGTGTTGAAATTAATCTCTAATGAGTTCTCTCTCATTCGCACATTTAAAAAATTTTTTAATGTCCTTCTTAAGAAACTGGTGTTAAATGAGTTATTGCCTATAACAGCTGGACGATGACGTTTTTAGCAAATGTACTGTTTGCTTGCACTAGCAAGCAAACAGTACATTTGTTTGGGGACCATTTTCTGCCATGGATATGATTATTTACGCCAGCAGAATAGTTTATGTGTAATTTACTTGAAACAAATTGCAGTGCTCATTTTCATTGTAATGAAGGAACATGTCACCCAGTGCAGCAACGTGCCTCATTCATGGATTCAGAGGGTTGTTTTTTTTTTTTTTTTACAAGAATGGAGCTCTGTGGCACAAAGCACTAAACTATATCAGGCTTTGGCTTCACAGGTAATACTTGATAGTCGGATCTGTCCTTTGTTGGTTTTAGTCTTTTCATGGGATTTGTTGAAAAATATAGAATAGCCTCAGCATTATCCTTTAAAACTAAAACGGTGAGCCTATAGATGTTGAGCACAACAGGCAGGCTTGGCTCTTGTTCAGTCCAGTCTTATTCAGGCCAGTGTTAACCTGACGTGTGGGAACACCCAAGGACCCAACCTGTTCACACACAATCTGCAGTGGCACAATCCCATTACTCAGCCTGTTATTGGCCCCTTTCACACAGTGCAGCACAGCACTGGATCAGTCAGCCACAGCCAGCCTTGCTGCCTCTCTGGGGAATAGACTGGCTGCTTGATTTTCTAAGGTGCTCGTCTCACACTCTCCCTCCCTTACCTTCCATTGTCCTCACTCCCCCGTGCTCGCCGTCTATCTTCCCTCTGTCTCTCTCCCTCCCTGTCTCCCTATCTTTCTCACTCATTCTCTCCATCTCTGTGTTGCCTTTACTCCTCCTCAGTATCCCTCCTGTCCCGTCCCTCTCTCTCTTCCTCCCTCTCTCTCTCCCCTTGCTACAGTCACGGCTTTTTCTCTGGACAACAGAAAACCTTATTTAGCAGTCTGCTCAGCACAGCCTTGGCAAAGCTGCCAATTCACCTGCTTAGATTGCCGTATTCTCTACCCTGTCTCCAAAACCCATTGCAATTACAATCCCTGCATAAGTAAATGCACCTGGTACACAGCCATGTCTGATCAGCACCCTGTATCATATGCACACCTTTTCCAAATGCTTTATTCTACATGGTTTCACATCCAACAAACACTGTTTTTTAAATGTAAAAGTACCCATTACCTGCCATTGGTTATTGAATCTTTGTGTGACAGAGGAGTGCAGTTCCTGGACAATATTTGAGTGCCTGGGTATTGTCAGATTTTACCCACTTTATAATGCTGTGCTGTGCTTTGCTTTGAAACCATTCAAGGCAAATGTGGAATCTTTGATTCACCCTGAATTACAGTGCAAGCAAGGTTAACCTAATGTCCCATGTTTGTTTTATCAGGCACAGCTTTCTTGCACTGAATGACAACGTTTCTGTATTTTGGAAAACTGCCATTTCATGTAACAGTGCACACAGTTATGGCCGAAACTAAAGTTTTCAGTTTGTTTTTGTGATACTCTGCTGAGTCTAAACTGACTCGTGTCGTAATGTTCAGGAGGGTGTGAAAGAAGTGAGGACTGAGCCTATTCTGTCTAAAACTTAGTTTCAAATTTTCGAGAAAAATGTTGGAAGAGAACAACTGAAAAAAATATATATAATTCATGTGCTGACTTATAGGTATAGTTAGAAAATCACAGCGCTGTTTGCATGTCTGCAGATTCTACTGTAGCACCTGAGCATACTGTATCGCCTTCATTCTCTGCGCAGTGCCTAGATTCAATCCCAAGCCTCAGGAGGTTCTATTTCTGTAAGACAGCATTCAGGTTTGGGAGGAATTGCATCACAGCCATTAACTGCAAGACAATTTAACTATGACCATTTCAAATAGAAAAAGATAGATAAGAATATTTTACCAGGTGTGATAAATCTCATAAAATGTTCAAAACAGTCCTTTTGTCACACTGAATGACTTTCAGGTCCGACCAGATTCAATGAGTAATTGAAGGGAGATGAGGAGAATTCTAATCTCACAGTGGATGAAAAGGTGTTCAACGTGAAAGCCGATTGATTGTCAGGTTCATCAAAACCTGTCACAGCAAGCAGCTGCTAGTAATGCAACTACAAGCCAAACAAAACATTAGACAGAAAGAAAGGAAGTTGTTATGAAGGTAAGAAATCCAAAGATAATAACCTGAACTGATCCAGTCCGCCATTAGTTTGTGCAAAATTAGTCTTTCACCATTTATGTGTATTCTCTCTTTTTTGACTTAAACAGTTAAAAGGCCCTAAAATGTATTTTCTTGATGGGAAATGGTCATCATATGTTCATCAGACCATAAATCATCCTACAAAAGAGCTGTGTCATCCACAAAAATGGAGAATAAAGTAAATACATGATCTGTAGAAACTCTAAAGTGTAAATTGAAGTCAGAAAAATGTTATGAGTGTGGGAGTCTGGAGTGACAGTTATTATGGTATCTTTTGCAAATAGTTGTATTCTTTTGTGCAAAATTCAATTTTTCTTAAAAATGCGTGTGGTATGTACTGAATACATGCTGTCTCTCTGGACTGTGGAATAGTACAGCAGTATAGAAGACCAAGGGAAGGGTATATTTGGATCTAGAGGACATGGAGTGTATTACACCAAAAGATTACACCACAGTTAATTACACTTGTAAACTATGTGACTTTGTCATCAGTGTTCTTAATTTCATCTTTATGTTCTTAATATAAATTAGCCCGATTGAATCTTATAAAAAATACCGTATGTGATCATTTTTGACCTGATCAGATTCTAAGATCAAGGAACAGTAAGCAGCAAAGCACACTAAGATTCGGGAAGTATTAATGAGTGTTAGCAGCCTAGTCCCCAACATTCATTGCACACTTTAATCTTCAATAACTGAATGATGTATCTGTTTAAAACATAAGGATGGAGGGTAGAGTGATCTATCAGCCTTTATTTTGACTGACTCTCCATATCCGCGGAGATAAAAGCCAATTTACAGCATCTCAACAATGCTGCTAACAGCCAGCAAGACGAGAAATATGCTTCACACTGTTGCACACAGTATCACAGTGCTTGTTATCAACATGTCTGAGAAATGAAAAGGACTTTTAAAGACATTCTGATGGAGAAAACACATTTCACTTGCCTGACAAAACCCCTCCACTGATGGGCTCCCTATTAATGAGATGAAGAGCAGCAGTATGGGAAAGATGCTGTATATAGGATTTAATAGCAGACATCTGTGTCATATATGCCTAAAACTGTGTGCAGTTTTCTTTAATCAGTTTTTGGTGTGTGTGTGTGTGTGTGTGTGTGTGTGTGTGTGTGTGTGTGTGTGTACGCGTGTGCGTGTGTGTGTGTGCTACATGTTGGTTAAAAAAAAGGAGTGGCGTGTGTGGGTGCATGTCAACTGTCAATTGTCCGAGCAATTGAGTCTGTCTTTAACGTCTGCTGCGATGCTATGCTGACCTTCACGGGGCTTGCTGGGAAACTGTGCAAATAGCTCAGGGCAACAGTCATTAGGATGCACACAAATTACAACGTCTGAGATGCCATTAGACTGTTTGTCTACTGGCCTGAGAGGAGGACAGGGACTCAACCTGAGGAAAGTTAAACAAAAACGCTCCACAAAGTTCATTTATAAATGTCTTGAAATGTCAGAACTTCTGACTAAACTCTTTACAAATTCAATTCCTTACAAAGTCCCTGAAATGTATTTTCTTAATCAGCGTCTTGTTATCATTTTTTGTGGGGAAGTATGCATAACCTGTGATTCTCCAGTCCAATGCACATTTTTCAAATTCAGCACTAACTTGTTATTCCAGACTAAATGACTTGCCCGTGGACGTTCAGTTTACTTTCTAATTAGCCTAGATGTGCGACTGATGTGTTGTTAGCAAAAGCAGCAGAAGAGTTGTGAGTATCGCTGTCTGGAGCTGATGTGGCACCTCATCATAAATGCAACTCAAGCAACTGTTGCTGTTTTGTGTGGTATTTGTCATGGTATTGTATATGTACGCGACTTCTTTCCCCACCTTTGAGTTAAAGTATTAAAAATAACAATTAAAAATAAAAGTATTTTGTGACTGTTATATAATTGGATTATTATTGTTATTCAGAATTTCAGTGTTGCGGTTGGTTGACATGGACATGGATTTCAAATGGATTTCAAATCTTTTCATTTTATGTGAGGCTGAAATTAAGTGCCCATCACAGTTAATCAAGTGACACCTTCACACTGCATGTTCAATAAAATTAAAAAAAAACATGACAGGGAAAATTATAATTTTATAATTAGTCAAATATTAATAAAATGACTGAAGAGAGAGTTGACAATTACTTTTCTGTCAGGCGCCTAGTTGATTCATCAACATTCATCATTTCTAGTTCTAACTGTACATACTGCTGAGTTGTTAAAATTATGACAAAGCATCCAGGTATACTCCTGATTTGTAAAGTAACTTGTCATTAAATCTGCCAAATAATTGTAACGGAATGAAAAGTAGAAAATGTCCTTCTGAAATGTAGCAGAGTAGAAGTATAAAGTAAAGCACAAGTACCTCAAATTTACCTGAGTAAATGTACTTACAGTTACATTTCACCACTGCTTATTTTAAATGATGGGGTCTGATATGAACCCGCAAAGTTTTGCCAAACTGTGTGTCTGTGATTTCATTTCTATTTATTATTCCTGTATTTGTGTTTTTGCCTGCCTTCTACTGACTGGATTAAAGTGGTTCAGTCTGGGAAAAAGGTGATGTCACAGACTACCAATCATGACTTTAAAGCATTTGAATCAAAAGGTGATGACAGTTGTGGGTTGTTTGCTTATGTAACTATGCCAGCTACTGCCAACTCTGATCAAACCACACCCACTGTCCTAACGAAGCAAATGAACTATGATAAAGTTAATATATATATGGGTGTTTTTGTAACTCCAGCTTTGATTATTGCTTATATAAAACGGTATTATTATAAAGAGAAAAAAAGACCCTCTACTCACCCATGAAATAACTATGATGGCATTGGAAAGTGTGAAAAACATGAAATGCTTTGTCTAGAGACAGTGTTAAGTTTGTCTATTCTGGGCTACTGTAGAGTATGGTGGATTCAGTGGAAGAGGACTCATGTCATCTGCAGATATAAAAGGCTAAATCTAAAGTAAGAAAAACATAACATTTCTTATTTCAGCTGGTCCTCTCCTTGGTAAATGCAGTTTTAAGTTTTTTATGGATACTTTACAAGGAGAAATTTGTTTTTATGAGTTAGTGTTATTCATAATTATCCAATTATGGGAACCTCACCAATGCTATTTAGTCAATTAGTCGGGCTGTATTAGCATAAAACTTCTTTCATATGAAGAACTTTGTGTTCTAATGTGAAATAACTTTGAAAATCTTCCATTATTACCAAACATCATTGTGCCCTCTGTGGAAGAGGTGACATTTGTAGGCTCATTCTAAGATAACAAAAATCATAATGACTCTTATTTTCAGATAATTCTGCACTCGTGACTAAGTATGCATATTATATTCAATTTCTGCCATATTGTGTGAAGGCCCTCAAAATCTCACACACTGAACCTTCAGAAAATAGAAGAGAATTCAGGCACTGGGTAAAATCAGTGTAAGCGGCCAGTTAACTCAGTCAGATCTCCACTTTTAATTTGGTCAACTTTGAAACAGAAAACAGCTGGTGTCAGATAACTCCACTCTTTCTTCAGGACACTGTACTAATTATATAGAAGGAGATTGAGAGGGCACTCAGGCTTGATAAACTGACAAGCTGACAGGGATGAAAAGAGCCACCTGAGGACAGTTTGAGTCAGAGATCGCAATGGGAGATGTGGAGTAAAAGGAAAAGGGAGGAGGTGAAAGAAACACACACACACACAAAAAAAACAAAAAAAAAACACACACAGCTGCATTGAGGATTACAGCGAGACAGAGGAAGGACAAGAACAGGGTGACATAACACATAAAACAAATCCAGCATTTGTATTGGTGTGATACTGTTAATGAGGTGTCACTGTGTTGTTCTGGTATTGTATGTTGTGGTCACCTCTGTCACTCCTGATTACTTCGGGCAAGCAGTCCCGAAACTAATGCTGAAATATACATACTGTAGCTCATGGTGAGGGTGCAGGTGTGGAAATTAGCCAGTCGATCCAAAGGGGGCCCGTTCACTGTTACCTTGGAAACCAGCTCTGGTCTGTGGAGCTACTTTGTTGTGTGTTGCCTGTCTGATAGTTCCTTCTATGACAGGATAGGAAGAGGATGTGGTGAAGGTGGATCAGTCGTGAACTACTCTCTCCATCAATTCTGTCTTTTCCTTCCCGATTATTCTCTTTATTTGATTAACTATTGTGGATCCAGAAAACTATTCTGTACCACTGCATGTTAAAATAATGTCAAATAATACTGCATTGTAATAATCTTCACTTTCATTCATATTTTGCAGCATGCAGTCTACTTCCTAGTTTGCTATCCATTTACATTGCATGCACAAAAGCAGCGGGCTGAGTGTTGCTGAGTTGTTTCTCCACTTCTTTTTCCATTCCCTGCAATTGCCGAGGCTGAGCTTGAGGCAATGTGTTCATTTTCTTTTCCCATTCTTCTCCCTCCACAAAATGGATCAGAAGTGGATGGTGCTATTGTGTGCTTTCTTTTCCTCCCCACTGAAGCCCTGGTAGAAGATTACTGGTCTTTCTGTACTCCATAGAGTTCAGGTAGAGTAAGCTTTGTGCTTCATCTCACCCGAGAGATAACTTTTGACAGTTTATACATTTTCCATTCAATACATTGAGAGGATACGCTTCACCCAACACCGCATATAACAAGCGGAGTGCAAGTCGGACAAACAAGAGTTCATGGCCGAATGGATACATTTATTCTTCTTTTTCCCATTAAAGGATTAAATTCATTGTCCCTGTGTAAGGTTTTGACAAACACGATTTTTATGCATGAGGCTTAAGGGATTTCATAAAGGATGGCAGTAATAACAGGTCAAACTGGTCTATCTGCTATAAACCACACTCTTTATGAAAAGCTCTGATGTTAAAGCTTCTACTGATTAAGGTAATTTGGCACAGCAAAATGCCAAAGTTGATACCTTGAATTTTGGTGCAGTGCAGCCAAAAGACTTCTGGTGTGTGGGGGTGTACTTAATAAACTCAGATTAAACAGAACATGCACATCATTTTGATAAGCTTTGAGATGAGTTTCATTTGCCCGTTGCTAATGGTTATGGGCATTTGCGTACTTATGAAATTGTACCATCATAACTAAACTCGAGACACTTTTGGCCGAGCTTTTGATCTTAGAGGGGGAAAGTGCCTTTAATCTTGATGCAACTGTGCTCGTCGAGTCGCATCCCCGGGGTTCCTGGTGAGAGCAGCCAATGACTGAGTGGCAGTAAAGCCAGTGTCATCAGTGCAGAACTGGGATCACTGATTCCTGGTCTTATAACACTCCATGCTGCAAGGCCTCAGCTGTGCTTGTGTTCCCCTCTCATCTTGTCCATCTGTGTCTGGGACCACGGGGGCACTCCGGTCCTCTACCTTGCTCTCTCTCTCTCTCTCTCTCTCGCATCTCTCCATCTCCATCTCCACATTCCCCCTCTATCGTTAGAGTAAAGCCTAAAATAAATATGAACCTGCTCTCTGAGTTGTCAATTAGGGGAGTATATGAACTCATTCTTTGCTCTGGAGAGACCTTTATGAGTACAAAAGCTCAAATCTAACTCCAACTCTTTTTTTGTATGATCACATGATGTTCTTCATATGAAGTAACTCAATAAAAGACACATTTATTGACCACAACAAAATGCCCTCAAGGTCCCAAAAAATACCTTTTGTGGGTGTCATTAAAACTTCAAAGCATCATCAGCGAGCTATTGCGCACAAACTCATCCAGCTCTGCGGCACCTTGGTCAAGGCTATAACGGGTTATCATTGGAGATTTTGAGCTTTGGCTGACTCGGCAAGAGAGATAAAGGTTAGTAGCAGAGGATTATGGCACAGGCACACTACAGCCTGATGTCGGCTGCCTTATCACACAAGGGGAGAAAAAAGAAATAAAAGACCGAGCTTGGAAATTATCCTCAGGTAAACTCAGATAAATCAGAATAGTAAAGTTGCTAAAGGCAGGATATTCTCCAAAATATGTTTACTTCTTTTATTTCCCTTTTAGTTGGATGAGAATGCTTTATCATGACAGTTTATACTTTGTGTCATCTTTGTAGTTTGATTCTATTGACAGTGAATAGACCTTTAAAAGAAATGAAACAATAAATAGAATAAAAATCTTGCCTGCCTTTCCACCCACACAGCACTCACTTCTCCTTTCTACAGAATCAAATATTCATACAACCATAGTTCAAACATTTGATTGGCTTGAACACTACACGGTCTTAGCTTTCTGTTCAAATTTTAAATCTCCTCCTCCATAACTGGAGCACGATTCAAGAACATACGTCTCTTTATTATTGAAATTAACTCCGACATCATTAGCATGTGAAGACATGATTCATATTTGAAGTGCTCACCTCTGCTCATTAAACTCGCTCATTTACTAATTACTAACCAGCAGGGCTTGTTCCGAACATGACCAATATTAAGAACAGATACAGCAATGTAATCATTTTCCCTCGATCTCTACATGGATACCTATCTGTGCCGTGTGATAATTGAGCTCATATTATGCAACTAGGCTTAATTGCAGCATAACTTTTCAAGTGTCCGTGGTAATTACATTCAATGAACCGCGCGCTGTAATGAGAAATTTTGCTTCATGTCTCTCTAATATTTGCCTTCAAGGTGATCAATATTGTACTCAGTGTGTTTGCAAAAAGTAAACTCTGTGTTCTTTCAGTACTGAAGGGCAAAGGCGGCCAAAAGCAAATAATGGACCTGAACTTGGATTCTGGGGCTTTATTAAAATGAAAAAGTAACACTTGAAGAATAGTTTTTATGGTGCTTATTGGGATTCAATCTTTACCTTTGGGATAAGAATGAGATTTATGGAGATTTGTTGCATGGACACTGAGGTCACTGAGTCCAGGATAACTTGCACCAGTTTTTTGTAAATCGAAATGTTTTAGGAGCTACTCACTAATTGCAAAATAGTGATTTATTAATGATGATTACTGATCTATCTATCTATCTATCTATTAGGGGTGCAATGATACACAATCACACACCTCGAGCGGGCGGAAGCCAGGCACAGAAAAAGCAAAGAGAATAAAATAAAATACCCCGTGCAAACTGACGGTCATAAAAACAGACAAAAGTGAAACTAATTAACTACGTAGCATATTTACACATGCAGAGGCATATTTAGAAGAACATACACCGGGAAAATGGCCAAATCTGAGCAAGTTAACAAAGTCTGGCACTCGCTTCTGAAACACTACGCCTATCTATCTATCTATCTATCTATCTATCTATCTATCTATCTATCTATCTATCTATCTATCTATCTATCTATCTATCTATCTATCTATCTATCTATCTATCTAGTTCATTATATTTTGTAACAATCAGTGTAGAAACTAGTTTGTGTGGTGCGCTCATTTGAATTTATCGGTAGGTGAATGTGTACGGGTTATAACTCGGCTGAATCTGGACTGCAGCTGCAAACAGCTGCAACCCAGAATGCCAAAGGATTAATTAACAGCAATGACATCTGAGCTCACTACCCTTCATCTGACACTGTCTGGATGGATGTAATGCAATTGAAGAAGATATTTTGTCACTAAACCAGTGAAAGAAAATCATTTTTCTTGTTGGTTGGTATGAATAGGGTGTAGGTGGGTGGGAGGGGGTCATTATACTCAAAGTAATGAAGGGATCTGTGTTAATGTCCTTTTGTTGAAGCGTTACATTTTACCTCTTCCTCCTCTGGGACTCTATTCAGGCTCATCACTGAGGTTGGTAATTTCTTTTTCGCGTCCTAATTGTCTTTCTTTTTGTCTGTGTTTTATCAGAGGCATACAGTCTCTGTTGCTTGACTGAATTTTTGCCAGTGGCATAAGGTCTATTACGTGTTGATCATGGCATTTTAATGCATCATTTGTGGGAGTTATGCCCAGAATAATGCGCTCCGATGAGGTCATTTCAGTCTGTCTGCCACTGAAAGGTAATTCTAGATGTCCCTTAGATAGCTGATAGATGTTCTGAGTAAACTATCAACACAAGGACTAAATAACGCTTGTTTTGGATATGCTTAGTGTCATTCCACTAGCTGAGGGATTTCCCTCATTTATAGCTGTGTAATAGCTGCTGTTCTGGCGTTTGCTGCTCCTCGTTAGTGGGCAAGGCCAATTTTTATCACCACTACCATCATAATTTTGAATAATCACCTTGGTACTCCATTTTTATGTTGGCTAGTAAAAGCTCAAATGGGATAATATCTGGTTATTGAGGAGGGCGGGCGTAGTGCTGTCGCCTCATGATCGAGCAGTGCAAACCGCGTGTGAACGGTGGCAATGAAATCCCACAATATACTGCCCTATTGAGGAAAGAGCACCAATTCTAATGTGGCTCAACCAGACGGTTACACTAAAAACGTAACATTCCACCACACAACAAGCATCAAAATCAGCAATGACAAACGATACCAGCTGTTGATTTAACACTGTGTGACAACTGTTGACTATTCATGCATTATACATTCATACAAAATAACCCATATTTGGTAACTCTTAACATAAAACAACGTTTGAAGTGTCAAAATCATCAAATTTCACTGCATCTTTGGGTCTTGAATTGAATCTCTGCTGCAGAGGTTAATTATGGAATTCTATTTTAATTTAGAAAAGACGATGACTTGGCATTTGTAATGCACCTCACACATTATTGATAGCCCATACATGCATGATTTGATGGCTTTAGACCCTTGTCAAAGCCTCTTATGTTTGGTTCCATGGCTATGTGATCAGGCTGATTAAATGTGGGGTGTATGTATGAATCAGATATCTGAGCAGCCATGGGAGACTAAAATAATGAACTGACTGCAGCATCAATTAGCAACAACCACGAGGCAGTCTCAGATAATGCTTAGCAATGCAGTCTGAAAAGTCAGCCAAAGTAATGGAACTCAGCTGGGGTGTGTGTGTGTTTGTGTGCGTGTGTGCGTGTATGATTGAAAATGAAACAATAAAATAAATTTTGAAAAGAGATACATCTGACTGAGCCCTGAATCTCAAAGCAGAACTGAAAGTAATATTTTTCTTTTGGTAAATGGGCCTTTAACTTGATGGATTTCACGGCTTTGAGTGATGCCTAAAGAAAACTTCTTAAGGGAAATAACAGCAACTGTCATTGTCATGTCAAAGGTAAGAAGCATGTAATGGAATTCATGGTGTGTCTGCAAGGTTGTGGTGCGGAAGATGTGAGGACTAAACGATTAAAAGCATCTTATTGCTGACCCTCCAGGAGCCTTCAAGGTGAGCTGCAATGACTTCTGCACATTCTCCGCGGATGCTGTAATTGCTCATTTTCTAAATGTTGCTACGCTGTGTTGAACTTCTCCTGCGTGTAATGACGAGCTGGTTCAACTGAAAGATGTTGCCTTTAGGATGGATACAGAATTTTGATCTTAAAAGTTTTAAGCCCACTCTTTAGGAGCTTTATGAAATACACAACATTTTTAAAAGGGACTCAATCAATAAGTCATGACCTCCGAGTGTTTATCCGTGCTGCATGATTGCCCTTTTTGTTTCTTGAGCGGAAAATGTTAATTTAATGCGGAGAGATTTTTTTTACTGAACTGCTGAAATTCCAATAAATACCACGCAGCAGTAGACATAAAAAATAATGATACCCCTGATTCCTTCATCTTACATTTGCACTGCAGCGTTCCCCACACAAAAATCTTACCAGGATCAAGCAACAGAGAAATTTAAAGACAGCAAACCTGTTAATGATGCAACTTATAGCTACATCTGCCTGTGAATTTCACTTTAAGGTGGATCTTCCCAGAGATTTGATGTTAAAAAGCTTCTAAGAGACCAGTGAAATCTGATTAGAAACTATATCAATGCAGTAAATCATCTTGTGAAAAGATGAAAACCCCATCTCTTTTTCCAATCTCAATTCTTTGTAGAAGACCATTCTAGACACAATAAACCTGCTCTTTGATGGGAGAATCACATCCATTTTATGTCCCCACGCTGCTGCGATTGCACTGTTACCAACAAAAGTTATTTTCTCCTTCAGCTCTAAACTACTTCTGTTCAATATAATATCCAATTAACTAACTCTTGCCCTTCTCTGTGTGGTCTCCGCTCTCTCTGCAGTCAATGAAGAGAATCTGGCTGCAAGCGGACTGCATTGTTAGCTTTCTAGCTCTGATGTTGACTAAGATTAATACGTAGGTGTTTGTGCACAGGTGCACAGATGCATTGCAGCAATGAGCAAAAGGGGACCTGGATCATGGAGAGTCAGGCTTCAGAGGAAGAGGTGGCATGGCAGTAAGGTGGGATGGTGACCTGGTGTTGTTCACTGCAAGCAGGCCGACAGGAAACAGACTGCTAAGTGGCAGGGTAGGTTGGCGGTGGGTGTGTGGCTGAGCCTGACCCCTTTATCAGGCAATAGCACTGAGCTGCCGACCGCAGACTGCCACAGCACTAATCACCCAGCCGTCTGGCAGTAAAAGAATAGGCTAAAGCCCAGGCTGGATTCACTCAGCCAGCCAAATGACAGCTTGGCGGACAGGAAATAACTACTTTCAGATCAGTATCACTCATATCAGTCGATAAACACTATGGGTTTTCACCTACACCTATGCCATCAAATTTGCTACTGCACAATAAAGGGACTTTTAAGATGCTTAGCTCAAGATGTATTTTTCTTTTTTTTTTTGACTGTAGGAAAACAGCTAACCCAAGAAAAAAAAACAAATCATAACCTACTATAGTGCCAGATGACAGCTGAAGTTGAATTCTCAGCCAGGTGTCAGATTCCATGATACTGTCAAAGCTGGAAAAAAAACAAAAAACAGAACACAAGCAGGAAAACTAAAATGTTTGCAAGAAACAGGGCAAAATGACCAAATATATCGGATAATCATGTGAAATAGTAGCAGTTCTCTGAACTTGGATCAGATATACTGACTAAGAAAGACATTATTAACCGATATTAACATTTTGTAAACAGTTATTCCAACATTAAATACCACTTTCAACTTTAACTTTTTAGAATGCAGCACTGGCAAAGTTTGACCACCACATTCATTTAATCTTATAGCCCATTAACTACAAATTGCCTAACCTTTACATGAGTGACGACTATTATCAACTCATTCAAAGAGGTGCACAGCAGTGGAGCCACCAAATGCACAACCAAAAAGTTTAGTTGGCTGCTCCTGCTGGCTACATTATTCAGAGTGCTAAACCTTCAGTAACAATTTTCTTGGCCACTTGTGAGGAGCAAAAATCATTTCTGAACACAATATGACACCATCACCTTTTGAGTTGATGTGGAACTTTTAAGCAAACTTCCTTATTTGCACAACGAGCAGAGCAATTGAAATCATTTATTTGTAGTCGTGAATCTAAGTCTCTTATTAACTCTCTTTTAGCTCTATTTTAGTCTCCACCAATTCCTGAGGGAAATATCTTTATTTCTAATATATAATATCTTCTTCTATACACACACTCAGTACGTTCACCAGCTGGTCTTTAACTGTGTCTGTCTGCATGAGTGGTCAGAGTTAGCCAAAACATTAAAGTTGCAGTCAGCAAAATAATGAGCTTAAACTCATTATGAAGCACAATTGGAAAGTTGCAGATTCAGGTGATAATTCTCTGTAGGTAATACAGAGAATACAGATAGTCACTTCAAGCAAGCCATTTTCATCCTCTTTCCATGGTCATTTTATACATTGCTATTCTAAAAATATTTATTATATTTAATCTACAGAAAAAGTTTAACAAGGAATGGAATAAACAACAAGATATAATGACGTTAGTGATCTTCGAGTTTTGTTACCTTTGGACAGAGCCAGGATAGCTCTTTATGTCAGTGCATAGAGCGCAAAGAGTTGTATATATTTTTACATTTTATTTAATACGTACATGTCAGAGATCTTCTTCAAAGGCTTACATGTCAGGGCCTGTGTTGGATGAAATGTGATGAACATTGATGACATGTAGAGCAGCTAATTCTCAACCCTGCACTTAACCCACATTCTCTGAATGGTCTCTTTCAGTAAGAAACAATCCCCATTTTTCCTTTCCAAATTGGAAATAATAGACACGGGGGCCATGCCCTGGTTCTGAACAGAAAATGGTGCAATTGAGAATTTCTTTTCTCAGCTGTTACTCCTAGATTGTCATTCAGGTCAAACCATATACGTCTTGGAAAACTACATTTAGTTTGAAATTCTGTCACATATACAAAGGACATCCATTTCAGGATTATAGCATTTCACTCATGTAGTGACCATTTCTTTACAAATGTATTTTCCCAACTTCTTTATGGAGTTTCTCTGACAGTTCATGTTAGAAATAATAACTTCATCAGTCATTTTAAGAATTATCTTTGTGAGAGTTGTTATGTGTTATTTAAATATTCCCACATTGTACAACAGTGCGTGAATAATGGTACATAAGGTAAATTTGCTCAAATATTAGTCAGGATGTAGACATGCAATGAATTTACACTGACTTGGAAGTCGGTGGACTGTACAGTGGTACCTGTTTATATACCTAGGCTAGGTGTCCAGTTGCAGTGAGACTCAGATATGCTCCCTTTTTGTGCACAGACCATGTCAAATCAGCCCTGTGCAGCATAGCCAATTCCTTCTAAATTGGGTGAAAGATTCAGAAATTTCTCTTTACTGAGTATGTGGATCAGCTGCCACGGCAAATACAGGGAGACAAGCCTCCAAAAGGCACCCTCAGACAATTTTCAGAGGTCCTGGAGTGAAAAGATGCACAAGGAATGACCAATTTCAGCTCTAAGAATTGTGTGAGAATTTATTCCAGCTGGGCCTAAGGTAAGCGATGTGGAAAAAGCTGACACTTTGAGAAAATTTACAACTGTTTGGCCTTGGCCCGTGCATCTCTGGCAGAAGGTTTGGAGAGCATCAACCTGATTTTCTCTAAATCACTTACGTGCAGGCCATCACGCCCTTACAAAAGCCCATTATGGCTGCTATAAGCTTACTCGCTATCACGCTCTTGCAAAAAACAGGTTGCCAGTTGCATCCAAGTGGTGTAGCGTCACCCTGCAGGTGGCTTGGGCAAAAGTGAATTAAAATATTGTATAAAGGGCTAAAAGTGGGTGTTCACAGCCGCCTGCTTTGTTTGTTGTGCATGTGATCACTTCTGTTGCCGGTCAGGGTCTCACCATGAGATTCAGTTTATGTGTCCCGGTGCTTTGATTTACACAGCACTTGTCATGCACTGTGTTATGTGTGGTTCAGGTCACAGGTGGAAGCAGAGAATCATTGTGCCAAAATAATGTGATTGAATGTCAGTGGGCTTGCTGCTTCCCTCAGAGGAAATAAATGAACACCAAATGACAAGGTTCAGGGCCCAGGCATCAACATTTGTTATAATCAAAATGCGCGTGGAAAGGAAAAATAAAACTGAAGGTGAAAACTGCAATAAATCTAAAAAAAAAAAGGAGCTGCTATTCACTGTTGAAATTTGCTACAATCTGTCTTCTTAGATGGAGGATAATGTGGTAGTTTATACTGCTCAAACGGTCAGTAACAGCCGCTCCGTCGGCCTTTCTGACAGTTCGCACCTGTAATAGTGTGAAACACATCTTTAGAAACAGTTTCTTCAACATCGGTGCACTCAAGATGTTAATAACCAACTGTGCTTCAGACAGAGTTGAGAAAAATTACATCCATCGAATGAATGAATGTTGCTGCTTGTATAGTAAAGTCTAACTTAGTGCGATGTCAGTCAAAACTCCCAATTGTGATAATAAGCCAGGGGAGAAACAAAAAAGAATCCAGAATAAAAGGCGGAGCGCTGATCAAAATTTCACAGTATGTACATAATTCAGTGCTCAACAAGGAAGGCATGAAAGCATTTCATATGATCATAGGATCATATAGCACTCCCCCACTGACAGATAAAGCGATTTTATATATATTAGGTGTCATCATTGACAGTTCCCTCACTGAGTGGTTTCCAGTGAAATCAGGCACACGGCAGGGCTGCCTTTTCTATTTCTCTCTCTTTTAAAATAACCATCGAAAGGATTGTGCGAATTAGGTCATCAGGCGGGTTGCAGAAGCATCCAGAGACCAAAATCACATGCGTCATCACCTCTATGGATGCACCTACATGTATCACCATTAATGGTGAAGCCCTGGAGGGTATGGACGAGGAGACAGACAGGGCAAAAGGCAAGCAATGGTCAAAGGCTTAAGTCCCATGGGAGAAAAAGAAAGTATGACGGGTGATTTAGATTCCAAAATATCATTATTAATATGAGGACCGCTGAGAAAGAAATAAAATAAACACTGTCCATTCCCCATATCATGTGAGGAATAATTCCAAAATAAAAGGATGTTCAGTCCTACTGGCACACAGCATGAAAATAAACACACTTAAATTAAGTTCTGGTCTTCGCCTGGAAATGTCTGTGTAAAACAGAGGAGGAGGAGTGACTGAATGAGTGAACTGAATGTTAATGTTTACCTGCGAGAAGGAAATATTCAAATGCGCATTACTCATTCTAAGGACACAAGCTGAGACCAAGGCGTGGAGTGCATGATTGAACATCAAAGGGGAGGGTGCTATCAGCATTTATCTTTGAGAGTCACAGCTGGGAGATAAGGCGTGCTTTAATTGTGGGTCTGTCTATTGTAGGTCACAAGCATCCCATCAATCACTGTAACCTGGCATCTTCAGACTTTAAGGAAGAGAGGAAGGCTGGTCATGAATTATAATAAATTACTCTGCCTGGCATATTCTCATTTTCTTCATTAAGGGGAAAATACGATAAGCTAGCAAAAAAAAAAAAGGAAAAAAGGGCAGCATTTAAAATTCAAGGTTTCAACGAGGATGATAGATAACAATGAATAAAAAGCAGCAGGCCCATAAAAACACCATTAGAGGAAAGCGGAGGTCACAAACTGTACATGTGCTCCGGGAAATACAAACTTCTACAAGCGTGGTGTTTATCAAATAGTTTTACTGATGAACAGCTGGCATTCGATATACAACTAAGGGGTTCTTCGTGCTCCTGATAGGTCAGCTCGGTAGTTTCTAAAACCCCGGGGTATCAGATCTATAGATGATGAGATACAAGACTGCTGCATAGTTATGTGTTTGATCCTGTATATTTGTATAGAAATGTCTGAAATCATCTCACAGGCAGCAGAAACAAGCTGCAAATACATCACTGACATATATTAACACCTTTGAAGTGGATACGGGTAACTTGTTAGCAAACAGTTGCCTATTTACATACACATTCCTGCAGATATCGAGCAAAATTCATTAGCATTCATCTGCAGTCCTGTTTCTGGCCATGGTCCAATATTCACTCTCCTTTTAGGTCTGTTTTTGTCTTCACCAACTCTTGAGGGAAATCTTTAGCTGCCAAATGTTCCACTATGTTCACCAGCTAGATGCTAACTTTCTCTGTTTGCTATTTGGTACTGGGCAGGCAGCTTACTTTGGGTTTTAATGGTTTTGTGTGTGTGTGTGTGTGTGTTTGTTTGTTTTTTTTTGTTGCTGAAAGCAGCTGCCTGCTATGGCTGAAGAAAACACTGTTGAAAGTGAACCAGAAAGTTTACATGCCAGAAAACAACGAGATGAAAAAATGTTAAATCGCAGCTGTGAAGAACTGCAGACATAGTGATAATTCCCTGTGTATACATCAGTGACTCTTCTTGCAACACAAGTAGTCATTTGAGCCGTTGAAATATATATATTGATTATAGTTACTTTAAAGGAATTAGCTGACATTTTGGGAAATACACGTATTGTCTTCCTGCCAAGGCTCAGATCTATACTACTATACCTCATGTCTATGCTAATAATGGAGCTCCGGCAATCAGTCAATTATCTTAGCTTAGCATAAAGACAGCTTATCAATAACACCTACCGGTACCTCTAAAGCTCATGTATATCAACACATTGTATCTTGGTTGTTTTATCCAGACAAAAAAACATTTTTTAAAAAGACAACTTGTAGTAAATCACTGCCTAAAGTCTTGTCATTGTTGGATTGAACAACTTTGATTCAATGTGTTAATTAGTGAGCTCTAGAGATACTGGAAGGTGCTTTTTTTTTTTTTTTTTTACTTTGGAGAGAG
Source organism: Protonibea diacanthus (assembly GCA_028641955.1). Lineage (NCBI taxonomy): Eukaryota > Metazoa > Chordata > Actinopteri > Sciaenidae > Protonibea > Protonibea diacanthus. The sequence goes on along the minus strand of CM053983.1, from coordinate 9,074,348 downwards.
CAACGCTAGCTGTTTCCACCTGCCTCTAGTCTTTATGCTAATTTAAGCTAACTGACTCTTGGCTGTACCTCCACACTCTGAAATCAACACGATAACTTGGGGATGGGCCAGAAAGGGTTGAGGAGAGTTTACAAGAAGCAAATATGCAGAAAAAGATCACAAGCACAATGAACAAATAACTAACAGAGTAAATAATTGGACCAAAAGGAAGTTCTTCTACAGTCCAACTCACAACGTCTTGACCTCCAACATTAAGACATCAATAAAAACGTGATTTATTATGAGTAACAGCCAAGGCCAAATCTGAGTATTAAAGCTGAGAGTGCAGCATGCAACATGTGATTGATCTTCAGCAGCAGGACATCCACATTTCAGTGGCTTGGAGATAAAAGAAGACATAAATGATGGAGTAGGACGACAACAGTGCACTGTAGCCTTGCCTGAAGCTCACAGATGCATGTGACAGACAGGGTATCATGCTCCAAAACCATTCTTGAAAGGCTTCTGTTGCTGCTGTTGTGGGGATTAAACCAGCCTCATAATGGCCTGTGGGATTTGTGCTACTGCAGGGTGACAGCCATCGAATTGGGTGGCAGGCGGAGACGAATTGCAACGAGAACACAGCGCACAATCTATACAGTTGCCAATCACAGCACAGATCTATTGACCAGAGATAAGACAAATATAGAGCTGCTTCAATGACAGGTAGAGAGGGTTGTTATGTGAAGAAATGTATTCTGACGTCGGACTTGTGTGAATAATCCCATAAATGCTAAATTCCTTAACGTCCTGTAACTGCAGCTGCCTTCCTTTCTGCTCTTGTTTTGGGGATTTGCAAGATTATTTTTCCACGGGAACTACTTTACATCCTCAACAGCTACTCCATACAGGATCTACAGTTGCCATGGCAATATCTGTGGTAGAAAAAAAAAGGAGAGAGAGAGAGAGAAAGAGGGAGCAAAAAAAAAAAAGGGAAAAGTATTCAGAGTTGACAGGGAAATAACTGGTTTCATTATATTCAGCCAGCTGATTCTCTCTATCACCAATGACAGGGCAACGGCAGGCACGCTGAAAGAGCTTGTGTTTGTGTTTGAGCGGTAATAAATTACTGCTGGGGTCAGGGCTGTGCAGGCCGCACTCCCTGATTAAATGAGACCAAACTTATATCCCTCTGACATCTCCCAGCCTCCTTCTCAGGAATCTGAAGGTGCAGAGACAAATCCCATAATCCTAATTAAGTATTTCCTTCTATTGCAGCGCACAAAACGCCTGGCTGTTTACACAGCTAAAGCCCTCATTTGGTTCCCATGCTCAGTTCAAACACATAGTTTAGGGTAATCTTAAAAAAATGTGAGAAAAGTGACATCACTGAAAGTGCTAAAAAAAAAATAATAATAATTGGGATAGCAAGTGACATCACTTTGGAGGAAGACACGGAAAGTTTAAAGGCAGATATTGCATCAGCAGACCACAGATGCAGCGTCTGCACTGTTCGTGGGTGAAAACATTTTGTCTCGTATTTGAGGATGTCATTCTAATCTTCAGCAAGTCACGGTAGTCTCACGGTCAATTGAGCAGGACAGCGTGGGAGAGAAAATCGCAAATGCAGCTGCTGTGGTCTCTTTTTTCCAAACAGTAGAGGACGAGTAGCACAATGAAGCGGAGAGACTCTGCACTTCTAAAATCCACGTCAGTACCTTGAGTGAGCACAAAGGGTGAAGCTTCTGGACATTTGGTGGGACGCAAGTGTGTTTCAGCAGGATCTCTCTTATATAAGAGATCCTATATGATGATATTTAAAGCTCCACTAACTTCAATTGGATGTTTGAGCTTCACTGTGCAGAATTATGTATGTGCAGAGGTTGATATGAGAAGGCTGCTTTCACATTCGGCTCTCTAAATGTTTGAAACAAAAACTATTTGCATATTCATGGCTTGTGGAGTTTTTATTGAGGAAGAACAAATCACTGCAATTGAATACAATTCTAAACTTGCCTGTGAATGAGCTGCAACCATGTAAAATTTGTGCATTGATAAATAATATTTAATATGATAATAGCTATATGCTATACTGTGTCATACACCAATATCACACGTTTAATAGTAGAAGTTATAATCTTTTAATATCTGCACTATATTGTGTCTGCAAATCCTAGAGGGTCTTTGCTACAGGGACCTCCTGCTGAATTATTGTTTGATCTTTTTTTTTTTTTTTAATGTAAATGTCTGAAAATACACATTTAGATCAATCCAACATATTATAATAAATAAAGTGACCTATTTTTGTAATAAATACACAACATTGATGAAAGGCAACCTTACACAATCATGCGAGCTAGCACTATAGGCGTGTTAGCACCACACGAAACAAAACAAACACAATTTTACACACTATATGTAGTAAGGGGTCCCTGCTCTGTCTCTGTCTTAGCTACGGGGTCCTTGGTATGATGAAATGATGATGAAATGATGATGATATTTGAACTTGAATTTAAATAATGAGGCTTCTTTAATGACCCTGTGATTTTCTAGTTAGACTTGCGAGATGTAAATAATTTATCGTCTTTCCTCAACATGCGAGTCAACAGTTTTATAGATTTATATGACCATGGAATAACGAGGAAGCAAAACACCAGTTTAACTCCTGTGCACCTCCACTCTATTGCCCTTGAGCCCTTGCTGTGACTACACGATTCAGTCCGGGCTGCTCTCCACTCCAAACAAAACACTGTCACTTTAAATACAGGCTGAGTCTCCGTCGCCGTGTTTGCACTTTGCAGGGGTGAGCGGTGCCTTGATGGCTTCACACAACGGTCGTGGGTTCTGCTGAGGCCATTTTAAAATGTTGTAATTCCTCACACATCCCCAGATTAGGGACACAGGAGTGGCTGTGCTCCAGTCAGGCCTCAAGGGCGACATCACCTTACAGTGATGCTTCAGAATTACAAACAACACAACAACATTAATCTCAAGCAGAAGCCACCAATCAAACGCCAATCAATGTCTCACATCATACACTTCATCAATCACAAGCACAGGTGTGTCTGTCAAAGCAGCAGATATCGTAATTAATAAATATCACTGAACCCTCTGTGGTGGATTAATATTTCCCGTCATGCCAGCCTGTCAGGGAAACATGTTATGATTTGGGGAAGAAATCATTTCCGGCTCGAGTGTCTCTGTTTCAATAAGTGTTCATCATGTTGGTTGACTTGTAATTATTGTTAATGACATTGTGCTGATGACAAGCAGGAGCACTACAAGTTATTACTCAACTAGAAGATGCTGATGACAAGTTAAATAACATCATCCGCTGAATTAGATGATGCTGTTTAACCACAGGTCGAGGAAGAACAACGGAGAGATAGAGCCGCATGGTAATTATTGTACAATGAACCGCACACTGGCAGCTTTTTTTATTAAATGGAGCAACAAGAGTCATTACTGAGCTTCATGCTGTTGGGTGGAGTGGACACTGGTGGCAAGCTGCCCAAATGAGATGTGCTTTTATGATTTGAGGCATAATTCTGAGATATCTGATATATGTGTGGTTTGTAGCTGATGGACACATGCAGAAAGATTTTTAGAGGTTATGTACGGACACATTCCATGCAGCATCACCGAACAAGTTATGTTTTGGTCAAGAGTCAGCCAAAGTTTGTTTCAGACTGACACTTTCTTCATTCTGTAGGGTACAAGACTACCAGCATTTCCCCTCTGGGCTGAATATGATGTTATTTTTTGTTAGTTTTTCAGGTGTGATATCTTTGTGGGAGCAGGATATCAGGCCAGAAGAAGCAGTGACTTGTTCAATCCAATACAATTCAACTGTATATCACAGTCCAACTCCCAGGTCAACAAACGTGCTTAATAACAAAGTTAAAGCAGTCAATTGTATTTAGAAACAATGAAACAATGAGAGTGTTGGCTGCTGTTGATAGTATAGTGGACTGACAGTGGTCTTTAAATCCGTGTGTCACACTTTCCCTCTGTGCCTGAGAGAGCTGTTTAGGTGGAGTTAACCACCGGCCCCGACTGGTCACACAAGGTCAGCAGCAAAAGCTTTGGAGGTGGCACAAACGTCTCCTGGAAATCCTTGTGGTCACAAATATGCAGTCTGCAGTATTATGGTGCCAGTAGTGTTTGTAGAATCAGCTGAACAGGCTTTAAAATGAAAACTGACATCTGAGAGCCAGAACACTTGATCCACAGACTGTACAAACAGACAAGCAGCAGGGATCTGCAGGTCAGTCCACCACTTTGAACCAGACTCAAAATCTCAACAACTATTAATTGGATTGCCATAAAATTCATGTTCCCCAGAGGATGACTCCTAATGAATTTGGTGTCTTTTCATGTAGCTCCACTAGGGTTGCAAAGGGGTGTTACATGTTACATTTCCGTGGGAAGTTAAGCTGGGGAAATTTGGAAATATCCAAAATTGGAGACTTTCCATGGGAATTATGGAAATTAATGAGAATAATTGGGGGTTGTTTGGTAATTGGGGGTAAGCTAGCATCATGATAAATGCTCAATGAAATGATCTTAGCTATAGCTAATTTAGCATCTAACTCATTAGCTAGCTTTCTACTGCAAATCTGGTTGTTTTAATCAAGCTTACGCTAAATTATATTTTCCCTAACTGTATTTAAGTTCCTTGTTAAGGGCAACCCTTGAATTTTGTAAATTCACAGTTTATTCTTGTTAATCCCCATGGAAAGTTTCCAACTTTGAAAATTCCCAGAATTTTGCAACCCTAAGCTCCACCAGGAGGTCCACATTGGTGGTTTGGAAAGAAATGTCTCAACAGCTAATAAATGGACAGTGGTACACGCTCTCATGATGATTCTCTCTTTGGTGACTGAACTTTTTCTCAAACACCATTTTCATTTCAGATTTGTCAATTATTTTTAATTATGACCAAATACCTACAAAACATGACATCCCCGTCAGCCTCAGACATACTTCAGCACTAATTAGCAAATGTTAACATGCCAACACTCTAAGATGGTGAACATAGTAGGTGTTATCATTTGGGTAAAAGCACTACTACGGCCAATTCTAGCCTGAAAGAGCAGATAGCATGGTTGTACACTAAAGTCTTATTATACAGTTTGTTCTCAGGACTCACTGCTGTAGAATGCAGTATTGATACTGCACACAGTGGATTATCCTGAAGGAATAAATAAACTGAACTGAATTAAAGAAATGAAGCTAGTACAAAAGTAGAAAAATGAACTCTGAAGACTTGATTAGTCGGATATCAGCTGGGATTAAGGATGATGATTACTTTTACAGGCAGGTAGAGCACAGAAGGATTGTGAAGGGAACAATGAGAATCAGGAAGGTCTTGATATGCTCATTGATTTCCTCATGATTGTAGGTCACAGCAGCTCAAATCTGTATTTTTCCATCCATGTGACTTCAATAATTATTGAATGGACATGAACAATACTGCAGGCTGTTTCTGTCCTTCTCTGATAATCCGGCAAATACAATAAAATGGGCATGGACTTTCAATAAAAGATGCAGGACAGTCATCCTTATTTATATTCCACTGGTTGACATGTTCCTGTACAAGCTGATTATTCCAACTGTTGCTCTGTTTAGTTTTTAAACCAGCTCACATTCATCATCAATGTAGCTTTGATTTCATCCTCTAATTCATTACCCTGTGTATTTTCATGAATAAACTCCAAAAACACTTTGATTCCCTTGTTGTTCATTCGTACAAAATTGTGTTTCCAAATAATTTATGTGTTTTTGGCATTTGCAGACAAGCCTAAATAAGGAATGCCACCTAGTGCAAATGACAGTTTCTTCCAGTTTTCTTTCTTCCAGTAAGTCTCTCAGTCACTTGACACACCTGCTGTGCCTCCTTCAAATGCTGTCTTGCAAACTTAAAAACATTGTTTCAAGCCAGATTTCACTGTTGGGACTTTTGTTTTTTTGCATCCTAAAAATAAACAGGTGCTAATTGCTAGCTGTGTTGAGGAAAGGCAGATGAGATCTATTGTTGTGTTGTGTAATTTCACTTCAGGGGTGGGGAGAAGAAAAAGGAAAAAAAAAAAAAAAAGACTCAATCAAGTCTATTTAGTGCCGTGAGACAATGGGGGCCGAGTCATGTAACTGGCATTTCATTTAATGCTCAACTTTCACTGATACTCCTGTATACAAGGATATCATTGTTCGCACCGTGCAGGCCGACACTTCAGCAAATCCACTAATAATTGGTTCCACCTGCTTGATGTTTGAACTGCAAGACGAACAGCATGTAGCAATAAAATTATGTAAAAATACCATTGTACTGTATAATTACTTTGTATTATGCTCCTGGCATATTTTTAGCATATTAATAGTGTACAAACTAACCATTTTTATACAGCAAAATACAAAATGATGCCCAAGTTTACAGTAAACTGTTCTAAATCAAAAGCAGAATACGGCTCAACTGTGAAAACATAGACTCAGAGAGGGCATAGAGATGCAAGACTTTTATTTCAATCAAAATCAAGTGTTCTTCAAAGAATATTTTGTATCCAATATTGGGTTAGGCATAAAAACAACTAATATATTTTTAGAAAACAAAGAAGTGTGTTCCTCCAGTCGTCGCCATGGTGGTTTTGCATCTCTGTCGCCTTTCTTTCTTCCTCCCTCTGTGCACCTTCTCTCCTCCTCTTGCGGATTCCTTCCCCCGGTTTCTCTCCTCTAGTTGTGGCCTTGCAAAGCCTCTGCCATGAACAGCTTCCCAAGGTTCTGAGAGGTGAATTCCTTCACGTTCTGGCAGTAGTTGTTAATTTGCCCTGTTGGAAGGTGGCCACATGCATCCACGCACCCACACACAGAAACATGAACACATGCATAGAAACATATAGAAAATTGTGCACAGACATACACACAAACAGGCGGAGGCGGGGAGAGAGAGAGAGAGAGAGAGGGAGAGGGAGGGGAGAACAAATTAGTGGGGAACAGAGTAAACGGAAGGATCAGAACATTGTCAGAAGGCGGAGGAGAGCTGAACAGCGTGAAACTGCAGGGAAAAGGGCGGCTGGAGTTGGAGATTGAGTCAATAAACTTTAAATTAATGTAATTTCAAGATAATGGCGGAGATAATTACAAAACAGTACCTGAGCTCCTGTGAGGGGAGCAGAGGCGTCTGATGGAGTTTGGAGCGAGGGAGGGGTGCTGTCTGTGCATAGATGTTCTGTGCGTGTATATGTATATGTGTGTGTGTGTGTGGGTGTATGTGTGTGCGTGCGTACCTGCAATAAGCAGTGTGTCCATGCGCGGTGGAGGCTGGGGGGGCTTGAACATTTTGGTGATGTCCTCTTCAGGCAACGGGGGCTCCCCTCTGCTCTGTCGCTGGGCGTTCTCCTGCTGCCGCCTCTGGAGGTACTGGAATGAAGCACACGGAGAGAAAGAGGGGTGGCATTAGAGAAGAGAGGAAAGAAAAAGAAAAAAATATATATAGCATTGAGGAAGGAGGAATGTGGAAAGGGAATAATTGGTGAAAGAGAAAACGGACAGGATCAGAGGTAACACAAGAAGTGGGAGTAAGAAAATGAGGGGAAAAAAAAGGTATGAAGTCAGAAAGTCACAAAGAGGAACAGAGAAATATAGTTAGAGATGCAGAGAGCACAGTGTGGCAGTGGATGGTAAAAAGAATTCAAGGAGGAGGAAGAAGAAAGGCAAACTATAACCGGAAGGAAGTGAGATGTAAAGGAACGTGGTAATAAAAGAAGAGATGGGGGAGACGGATAGAGGGGAGCTATAAGTGCTGACAGGGATGGAGTGATTTGTGGAAGGCCAACAGTCAGTAAATCAGTGAGGTGTCGGGTCTCTGGAGAACCTAAAAGCCTTGTTAATTTGGAAAGATGGAGGAGCGACTGACACAGGCCACTGCAATGGGAGCTTGTGGCAGGAGGGGGAGGGGAGAAAAAAAAGGAGAAACTCGACTTTCAACCAAACATCCCACAGCGCACCTGCACAGCTGACTGAAGCTGACAAGAAAGGCAAAGATAAACAATATGTGAAAAATACAACTATTTGTTCAAATGAGTCGTTACTCCTACAGCTTTCTTTTTCCTGCCAGCGCTTCATAGCACGACTGTGCATAATCAAAATTCTAATGTATGCACATCATCATAGTATATATATTATTGGATTGAGGTCTTTGGCTTTCTGTTTGAGGTTGTTGTCTTGTTGCTTTTTTTCCCCCCCAACATCGCAGCTCTTTTTCCAGATTGCAGCAGTATTTTATCAGCTATTTATTTTACCCCGTCTGGTGCAGAGTTTGATGGGTATGGTGGTGAGAAATTTCAGCTTTGGTATTTGGACTTGAGGTATAAAAAGGACTCTCTAATCGGGCTGTGAGAGTCTTGAGTCTCAGTGTCAATACCAGCTCACTGCTGGTCCAAGGCGTGAAAATGGAAAAATGTTTTACTCTTTGAAGCATATAAATGAATGATTTTTGAAATTAGTTTCTTCAGCTTTATATTCATTCTCAGGCTACTGTCATTTGACCACAACTGGTTCCTAATAGACCCTGTTCATGGCAGACATCTGGACTTTTTGCAGGACGAGTACAGAAGGAACTAATACCATAAATGATGGCTCCATTCTATCAAGTGTCCCTGTAAGCCAGGTCAGTGAGTGAGCTTGTACAATGCCAGAGGCCTGAAACAGGCTCACCTTAGCCATCATTGGTTACCAATTCCGCCTGTACTTTTCCTGCTTTAACAAGTCAAAATGTCTGCAGTGAAAAGGGATGGTGCATCATATAGATTGTGTTGGTGTTCTTTCTCTATCAGCGTCTGCTTGGGAAGATTCATCCGGTCTAATTATCCCGTGGTCCTATCTGGATCAAGTCCCTCTTTAAACAAACAAAAAAAAATAAATCCATGTTTGTCATGACAGATGCGGGTAGCTTTTCCATCAGTCCGTTTTGGATTGGGTCCAACATACACTCTATATCACACCAATAAACCTCCATGCACTCAGGCTTTTGTGTGCTTTTTGGCACACACACGGCTTAGATGTATGAAATATGAGTTTTCCCAAAGCAATAAAGCCGGAAGTGGTGACCTTTGGCTGAGATGCCATAGACTATCTATCTCTTTAGCATCTACTACAAAAAAAATACATACACTGATTATTTTCTGTTTATATATCAAAAATAATGATCTGGCTCAGAAGTAATGACTTGGAAAATATTGCTGAATCATCTAATGGTTCAGCTGAATTGTGTCATTAACCATAAATCACGAATCGTCGGTTCATAAGATTAACACATTGCTCCCCATCTAATCTTGTGCAAAGTGCCTGCTTCTGTGGATGGGAAATGGGATGAGAAAGAAAAACAGAAATTGAATAAATCTGGAGGAGTGAGACATAAATTTTCTCGTACAAAGACTAACTTGGCCGCAGATTGCGCCTGAGACCCTGCTCTTTACCAAATTCAGAGAGCTGTAAATGAAAAATGGAGCCCTCTGTGCGCCGCACCTTTTTGCAACTTTCTATGATGATTAATAAGGTTCCATTTGTCCGTGAAGCAGCGGGGTCAATGGCACAAGATTACATGGAGCAAGAACTGTAGATTTCTGAAAGGTGTAATACAGCCTCGCTTTCTTTGTCTCCGCGTGTGCGCCGTTTGCTCATTGTGGAGAATCGCGTGAAACATGAAAAAAAGTCAACACCATTAAAGGCGTTGTCTGTGTGATATTGTGCATGACATGAGTGTGTGTGTGTGTGTGTGTGTGTGTGTGTGCGTGTGTAAGGGGTGAGGGCTTGGGGGCTGTGATGATGAGAAGGTCGGTAGGGGAGGATGATGGATCATAATGGCTTGTCGTGTGGGTGACTGGCCCGGGGATGTGTGGCTACGTAGGTGTGTGTTTCTTTCCCGTGTTGTGAATGCATACGGAGGACTACCTGTCGTCACAGATGCATGTTTGTTGTAAGTCAGCCTAATGTGTGTGAACTTGGCTGCGGTTCCATCCACTGCCGGCTGAGAAGATGGTGACTCAGCCCGGATTAACATTAATACTTCAGACGTTTGCTCGTTTCCACTTGCACAAAATAATGACAGAATAATGCAGTTGTGTGAACGTAGGTGTAAGTCTGTACGCACGCTCTCGCCGAGCATCAGTGAGTCATTGCGCCTCTACACTTCCATTTTCCTGAGTAGTGTGTGTATGCGTGCGAGTGTGTGACCCTTTGTGTCTGCATGTGTTGCGGGATGTTTGTGATGGATCTGTCTGAGGTTGGAGTTGCGGATGATTCGTGGCTGACTCTTCATCTCTGTGTTTTGTTCTGTTCTTTCTGGTGTTTTTGGCTGAGTGTGTGCTTGTGGGTGGTGTTTGTGCACACAACTTAAGTGTGTGAGTGTGCTATGACATATGACTAAAACAAGATAAAAAGACATTTTTTAATACTAGCTGAGAGTCCACATACCTCAGCTGTCCCTGGGTGTATCTGAAGGCTGCATGAGTGTGACTCATGGTATTTAACCTACTGGACCTACTCTTCTTCATATAAGGATAAATTAATGGCTATATCACAAAGTAATGACCAAATAAATATCTTTTAGATCAAAAACAGAACCTTGGAAATGCCGGGAAGCCGGAAATGGATAAAAGCATACCAATACATCTATTTTTTTCCCCTGTACTTGACACTTCACGTTACAATGCACCAGTCAAATCTACGTGGATATTCGTACGAGTGCAGATCAAAAACAGCTCTGTGTTGAAACAATGAAAGGAGCTGCGTTGATGGGGGTGTATTGCTTCAGGTACTGGTGAGAAAATGAAATACAATCCAGTACTCACAGTTTTGAGTAACAGATCTGAGAGTCTGACGGCTCGTCTGACGCTAAAACACTGTACACAGATCACTTCATGACATCTGCGCTGACAAAATACAAAGTAATCTACCAGACACCCGACAGTGTGCTTGCATGTGTTTGACTGGACAACAGATGCGGACGCATTGCAGTCAGGCAAAAGCTCAGTGAGGTACAATGTTTTTTTTTTTTGTTTGTTTTTTTTCCCTCTGGAGCCTTATGTAATGGCAACCCCACTGTGACAACCAAGTGGCCTCATTCAAATGAAATTAGTCTTTCGCTCACACCAGCGGACTTCAAAGCTAGGACAACAATACGTTGGTGTTCACTGTGAATGGAACCTGTGGCAGCCTGGCGCCCACTGCTGAGCTACAGATGTTTAAAAAAAGGCGCTCTATGACATGGATGGAAAAAAAGCTGCTGGGCTGCTGGTAGCCGGTTGGAAAACTTAAACATAACCCCACCGCCTCCTACTTTGTAGCTGTACGTGTGAAGGTAGTGTTGCTATAGATAGATGCTGATGCAGATGTTAGTGAATGTTTATATATTTTTAACTTTTGCTGTTTACTGTAGTTACACTTGGTGGTCCTCAGTGGGTACATGGATGTCAGTGTGCCGTGTTTCTGTGTGTCAGTTTGTTTGTGCGCGCTACCTGGTGCACCTTCTGCTTCCCTGCTGTGATTATAGCTGCAATTGGTTGTGTCCATGGATGAGAGAAACATACCTGCTGTTTTCCTGCTGGGTTTGTGGCTGTGGGTGCGTTTGTGTGAATGTTCCTGTGAGTGAGTGAGTGAGTGAGTGAGTGTGTGTGTGTGTCTCTGTGCGTGTGTGTGTGTGTCTCTTTCCCTTATATGCATGCTGGTAAGCTGATGTTTCTGCCGCTGCTGCTTGCTCATTCTGTCTGTAGGTGGTGTGTGCGCTTCGTTTCGTGGGAAGCTTGTGTGTATCTGAATGTGAATGTGTGTGTGCGTGTGTGTTTGAAAGAGAGTTACCTGGTGCTTCTGCTGCTGTTGCTTACTGAGGTTACGGCTGTAGGTGTTATATTTGACAATGTCTTGGCTCATGTCATCCACTCTGTCCATCAGAAGCTGAAGGCTCTTCTCCAAGTGGTTGCTGGAAGGAAAATGTTGGCATGTCATTCACACGTTTTTGTACTGTCAGCAGCACTGCAGCAGCAACAGTGCAGTACATTATTTCATGCACCCCTAAACTTAATAGCTTACTCTAATGTTTACTTCATTTTCATGTAATTCTACTATTGTTATTTTGGAGTTTTCACAATTTTATCAAAAGCACTTTACAATTTCCAATTCACGCAGTTTACACATACACACTGATGGCAGCTAGCCACCATGCAATGAGAGCAATGAGATGAGAGCGCTGTTTGAGTATGTACACATTGATGGCTGTGGGCTATATAAATAAAACTGACTTGACTCAACTAATATTACCCCTTGAGTGTTTTAGCTGAAAGAAAATCATGCTGTCCTTTTGTCTGATCATCAACTCTTCACTGATATTTGGCTGAATCTGCTCGTACATCACCATTTACTCCATGCTATTATCATGTCATTTGTATCTGAATGCAAAGAATAAACCTTGAAGGCTATTGAGATCGGTGATATGCATCATCTGAATCTGGACTAAGTGACCACCAAACAAGTGTTCATTTCCTTTTTATCTCAGGAAAACACAACAAAAATCTTAAAACAATCCCTTCGCACTGGAAGGGGAAACTTCGTACAGCGCATAGAGCAGCATCGTCTCCCTTCACCCAGAATATGATATTATAGTTGGGGGAGAATCGAAGCAGCAATGCTCATCTATACCAGATGTAAATGCAAAGATCTATGTTAAGATGTTATTTTATTATTCACTTTTATATCAGGTTTATACTTCTCTTTTCAAGAATCTTACTCTGAAACCAGGCAGTGTCAAAAATGTCATCTCAGACATATTCTCCTTTTTTTTTTTTTTTTGACAACCCCCATGGATGGAGAAACCGAGGCTGGAGGTACAGGCACAGTCACACACTTTAGGATGTCCCTTCAGAGACCTGTGGTTGTAGTCTAAAAATGCTACATCCACATTTTTCAGCAGTCTGTGTCTGACATCCATTCTGATCTAATCTTTGAGTTCACCTCCTATCAGATATATATTGCCTGACTGTATCCTGAAAGACGTCTGACATGAAACTCTCTCTCCGGGGGGCATGATAGTACTCAGACCTCAGGACCCTCCACCCCCCCTTCTGTCCCTGTGCTCAGTCTCTCTGCTCTGGTATCACATCCCTCATCTTTTCCCAAAGCTGCATTGCTGACAACACTCGACACACAACAAGCATTGCTCTTCCCTCACCTCCCATGAGCCCCATTTTTAAACAGGATGTCTCACTGCTGTCTTAAGTTCAACCTTGACAAGGCTGTAGTGCTGCACTTCAATTCTTCTCCCTCTTGTACTTTCCTCTGCGAAATTACATTGTTTCATTTATGAATGTTTGGGTGCTACATAATGCAGCGTGTACTGTGGGAAAACAGATTCTGACTGTTTATTTAAATGACAATTGTACCCGCAAGGACTGCCAGCACTGTGTACGTTTTGGCTGTGTGCGCACTCGGCTTGATTTAAGTGTTTTGTGTGTGTGTGTGTGTTTCATTGTTTGTGTGAATATGTGGAGGAAGAGTGTTTTGGGTGATTTTACTTACTTTGCTCTCTGCTGTGAGATTTTTCAATTAGAAATTTTATAAATCAATATTCCTCTCACTCTCCTGACTCCTCGCACTCTGTCTTTCCTTCCTTTCCTTTGCAAGCTAAAAAATTTATAATTTACCCACACTCAATTTCCTAGAATCTACAAAGTCTTTGATGAAAAACAAATGCCACTAACCACTTCCACGGCTTCTACCTCTTTCTCCAGCAATTATTGATTGGGAATACCTTTCTAATATTAATGGGGGAAAACTGGAAGACCTCTGAGAAAAAGCAAGCTGCAACGCAACCAGAAGAGACGAGGCAAACACATCTGCCTTTCCAATATGAGCCAATTTGTTTCGTATTTAAAAGTTCAGTCTCCTGCTGTTCGAAGGAGGTGTAGTAAAACGTGTATCGACATAAAAGCAAAGAAAATAAACAGAACACAGCAAATGTTAGAGAGCTTCTTGAGAGTGCTGCTACAGGCATCATCTGCGAGGAGTAATCAGCTGTCACTTGAAACAATGTGTTGTTTCACAGTGTGTGTACAATTTTCCAAAAGCTTCAGGATTCCACAATATCAGAAAGGTTAAAAAAAATTGCACATATTTTTTTTTAAACAGATTTTTCAGGTGATTAGAAATAAAATTAGAAACGAAAAAATCATCAAGGAAAGTTCTCATGGCACTGTATAATTTACAAACTAATTACGTTTACATGCAAATACATACTGATGAAGTCCCTCGAGCATGTCTGCACAGGGAAAACTCATGTAACCACGTGTGCTGCTAATTGTATGAACACTGCTGGTAATGGCTGATAATGTTATTCTCACACGCTCGACTATCTGCAACACATCATCCATATAATGGCTCGACACCTGCATGAGGTGTGTTAATGTAAGTGATCAAATAATCAGCCTAAATGACTTTCCGTTGCCCTTGTATATCACAAGTCTAAGCGTGCGAGGTATGTGGGCGAATCCTGCGACGGGGGGGTTTTTCAGTCAGATTTCTCTGCTTGTTTCTCTTTTTAAAATACAAGCGTGTGAGAATCATTTATGGTTTGCCACTAGCTCCGATTGTCTTCCCCACAGTTCAGACTGCTGAGCCAGTTTTCCACTCCCATCATGTTTGCCTGTGAGGACTGTTGTGTGATCAGTTTGTCAACTCTCGACTGCGGCGTCAAAGCTGTAAACATGAAAAGTGATGGCCCAAGACCAAATTTCGCCGTAACACTTCCCCACTGTGTCCCTCCGACTGTGTCAAAATTGATTCTCGCTGATGGAAGGCCATTTAAAACTATTTCATCAAGCAATATGGTAGCTAATTTGTGTGGTGCGCATTCATAATATATGCAAAGGAACTCATTTAGTCAGAGCAGGATCCTTGGAAACATCTGTCGTTTATGTATGTGTCGAGTGTTTGCGCTGGACTGAACAGACGTGTGTGTGCGTGTGCGTGTGGCGTGTGCGTGTGTGAGAGAGAGAGAGAGAGAGAGAGAGAGAGAGAGAGAGAGAGAGAGAAGATGTGTATAAGAGACAGAGAGAGAGAGAGAGAGAGAGAGAGAGAGAGAGAGAGAGAGAGAGAGAGTCAGTAGAGTTTGTACTTCAGAATTTCTTTTGCAGTTGATTATAAATGTGTTACATTTGGAGGGCTCGGGTTAGTTAAGTCTCAAGGCAAAATTGGACTGAGAACACAGCTCCTTAAAAGTAAAATGAAGTTGCTGACAAACAAAACTTTCCAGTGCTCTCGACTGCATCGAGTTTGCTCTGCTGTTTAGTGTTCATGATCACGCAGTGTTCTGAGCACGGTCAACTGTTACTTTATCTTCATAAAAAAAAAAAAATCGATGCGCAAAGAAAACAAACAAGCGCTCATAATTATGTGCACAATGATCGGTTGCACATCACTTACCACACAGTATCTGGACACACACTCCAAAAGGGGTTAAATTATTAACGGGTCAGACAGCCTTCCGATCAATCTTGAATTAGAAATCAAAGTCTACCGAGGGACTTCCTGTCATCACGGATTCTGTTTTAAGGTCAGCTTCAGTGGCAGCCCATACAGTATGGATGTGTTCTCGGGCCCTTGTGCTTATATTCACACAGGACAATAAAGGACAAACCCTAAAACTGCACTGATGTGCGAGCAAAAATGGGCTGACATTCAGTAAATTGAAAGTTCAGAGGGGGGTTGTTTAACAAAGCTGCCAAGGAAGTGACTTCCAATGAGTGTTTTACTCTGATGGAGCCTTTAACTGATGATGGACTGGGGCATAATATGTTTCCCTGGCTTGCTGCTGTAGCAGAAAAATATCTTTTAAAGAGGATGTGAAAAAGCTTAAATCTTGCATTGTCCCAACATAAGAAATATAAGATCAAAAGTATGCATGATATTAATGTGTTCAGACAGATTTATGGTGAGTTTGAAACACATTCCTAATCCTTATGGGACCCTACAGACCTGAACTTGAACTTGCAGAGGAAAACTGTCTGTTGATCAAAAATGCCTCTTTTCAAAGTTCACGTCACTGAATGAAGTTTGTCAAGTCTTTTTTTTCCACAGTTGTTCATTAATCTGTCACCACCTCCTTTGAGGTGACCCTATTTCCAATTATGCCTCTTCACCTTCCTCTGTTCCTCTTACAGCTGCTGCTTTCATATAGCCTTGTCTTTTCTCCCTGCACTCAATGCCCCCAAATACATTTCATCAGGGTGTTCTTCTGGAGAAGGGAAGCTGTGTTTACATATGTCCGACTTCAATGCAAGAAGTCAATTATCTTAATCAGACTTCAGGTAATGGACTGACGAGTTGTTTATTCACAGAGAACATAAGGTAAATGTGAGCTTTTGTGAGCTGAGGATGGTGTATTATTAAAAATGAAGACCATGCAAGATGGCCCACACACAAAAAGCTTTTCAGCCTGACATGAATAAACACGGTAACATTGCAGTATGGCATTTCAAGGCTGTTTGGGGGGAAAGTGGGGCTACATAAATGAATTTACACTCATGCAATCCATCACCACGATCAACATCATCATCTGTGGTAAGAACAACCCTGTTTGCTGGAGTGAAACTGCATTCACTCAGCCTTAGATGTAGATGACATTGACAAATGGGGCTTCAGATTGGAAAATGAGACAAAAAGGAAAAACGTTAAATAAAACCCATTATCATTATCTTTTTTTTCAAGGGGTGGAAATGAGGAGAAAAGGGTGGGGCTGTCAGGAGAAGATGTAGAGAGACAGACCCTACAATCCAATACAAGGACAGAGCAGCGCGGCAATCTGACAACTTCAGGAAACAATTTCATCTTGCCAGACATCCCAGCGGCAGAAATGCCGGGAAACCTGTGGGGAGGGCTCGGGCTGCCTGTCCCCATTTCAGGTCATATTGAAAGCTATGTTTCAACTTCAGAGTAGTCATTTGGAAAATGGAACAATATGCAAGAAAAGTGAAGTATTCTATCTGTCAAGTCTATCTGACAATTTCTAACAAATGATCGTGTTGGTGGCTGAGTTCGGTCTGCCAGGCACACGCCTTCAATTCAGAGCTCGGTATACAGGAGGCTTCATTTAATTCATGAGTTACTCGAGTCACAGACACAGAGGAAAAGAATCACAACAACTCCTGATGACTGCCGTGTAGAAGTAAGCACAGTGTGTTTTGCGCGCTAACAGTTCCTAAATCGGCACTTTGAGTGCTTATTGTGCTAATTTCTCACACCTGCCCATGGGAAGCTTCACAGCTGTTGCTCCACTTGCAGCAGTTTATCTCCATAAATGATTGCTGATAAATTCTCTCGAGACTGATGCTGAGAGCCTCCGAGATCTAAAATGTGAGACTTAAAAAGCCGGGCTGTGAGTTGATATGGTGGGGTGATATTTGTTCATATTGTGCTCATTAGTGATGGAAGACGAATTCTGATGGCAGATCCAGTTTTTGGAGCCATTTGTGAATACATTTTGATGTGGCATTTACTGTACATAGCTTTGGGCGTAATATCCAAAATCAAACATCTCACCCAAAAGGTGCTCAGAGAATTTCCTGACATCAGATAAGTGGACTGCAATTTTGCTGTGGGCTACAGGTGATCTACAAATGTCTGTCGTACAACTGTAATACAGACGAACATTTCCACGACTGGCAAGTTGCACATCTTGAGATTTTCTGATGCTATATCCCTCACCCATCTGGCAGGTTAAAATCTGCTTTAAAGGATTAGGCTGGTATTATTTTCGAATCTTTTCATTACTATCAACAAATTCAACACCAAAGACCAAAAAAAACAACAAGGATTTGGAGCCACAGCCTCATTATAATTTATACCTACAGTATATTCCATAGAAAATGCTTAAAACAGCGCCAACAAGTAGCATTGCGCTTGGTGTCATATTCCTTTATGACAACAAACACAGCGAGCGTAGTTTTTGCTATTCAGCTTGTTGTTTTCTCTTCAGCGTGTTCTCATTTATAAAGGCAGCACGGGTCTGCAGAATCTGACCTTTTCTTCATTAGTGTTGTCAGCTGCATATTCAAGTCTGACCCAGCCATACTGTACATTCTAATGATAATTTCCACAGCTAAATGATAAATTGTAAAGCAAACTCACAAAACGGGGTGAACACAGAGCAGCGCAGCATTTACTTTCCAGAGATCAAAAAACGCAGATGTTGTTATTAGTCTGCCGTGTCTCAGAGTAAACTACAGTGGCTGTGTTCATTGTAATGAAATAATCTATCACTTGACGCAATATCGTGGCTCTTTTATGCATTTTTAATTTGGGTTCTGGAAGACAATGGCACAGAAGTGTGAACTTTGGCTACAAAACCAATTCTCGTTATAAAGATAAATTCATTGTCGGGTCTGGACTTTTCATGGGATTTTTGTGATGATAATAATACAAAGATCATATCACACCATCCTTCCCGAGAAGCGTTTGCGAGCAGCACTAAATCGGCAAATGTATGGTGGGTAAATGCGAGACAAAATACATCGATAGAGCTCTTATTCTTTCCACCAATCTGGTACACTTTAGAACAGTGTAGAAGACACAGATTAATGCGAAGGAGTTCCCTAATGTCAAATCAATTTTAATTTAGAAGCAGCTTTAACTCATGTCTGTGAAAGCAGCCTGCAGGTTTAAAGACATACCATGACGCTCTTTTAAAGCTTGTAAAACACTTTAAAGAAGACAGTTTTCAATAGATATCTGTGCACAGCACTGTGCTAACTGTGTACAAATGAACTGAATTGAAGTGACACTGTGCTGAGTGTTGGATGGTTTGTTAATTTACATCAATAACCTTTGTTTTCCTGGCTTTGATTATAGATTGATTTTACACAGACGCTGATGAGACACACCAAGGTCTGCTGATCAATAGTATGATGCCAGTATTTTAACATGTTGGACCTTGCTCGCATGCTTAAAAAACTCCATGATGCAGGCAGTATCCTAAAAATAGAGGAGGTGGTAATGTAACTGAACAGCATGAAACACGAACGAGAAATTGGACTCTTGAGTCTTAAGATTGAAAAGCTTTCTGCCATTATGATATTGAACGACAAGAACATTAATTTGTATGCTGTATAAACAGAAGCCTTGAAACTCCAAAATAAACAATAAAAAGACTACATCCACATAAAAGATTGAGAGAGAGAGCCTGAATCACTCCAGAGTACCGTACCATACAGTAATAGTTGACTGATTAATCAGCGTAGATAGGAAGTTTCATTGTCGGAGGAGATTAGTTCTGGTGGGGGATGATGGCTGTGCTGCCTCCAGTCACATGTAGACATACATACAATAATGTAACGGTGGTGGAAGAGGCCCAGATGATCAGCAGCGAAGCCATTAAGTTTGTAATTCATAGAGTATTGGTTTGCTTCATGGGATCCCAAAAAGGAGCTTTTAGATAAGGTAAGGACTCGTTCTTTGTTGAACGGCGTGTTTTGTGCTTCTTGCTGTCTGCCGGTGCCTTTTGAAATAGCTGGTTGTTAGTGATTGTTACTGTGTACTGAAAGACATCAGTAATTCTGGAGTAATCGGCTGATTAAATCAGTTATTTTACCTGTTCCAAACTATCATTATTATATCAGCTTTAAAAAAATAAATAGCATTGATTAACCTCTCATATAAAATCTGTTAGATCATCTACATAATCCCTGCAACTGTTTCTTATAAAAAGGGACAAATAAACCCACATAATGCCTCACATAACCATGCAAAAACATCTTGTAAATGTTGGTCCCCTGAGAAAAACTTAAATAGCTGATCCACATAGCAGATGTACTGTACCTGCATTCACTTGTTATATATATATTTTTTTTATTTTTTTACAACCTAGGTGTCTCTAGCTTTAGGCATCCTTGGCAAATGTGCTGCATGAGCTCATGTCTGACCTGCTTGAGAGGTTGAGCAGTTCGTGCTTGTCGGCGACTGTGGACTTGTCCTCCAGGTCCCACATCAGTACGTTGATGAGGTGAGAGTTTTTGATGACAATGGGCACCTCCTCGAACATATGCTCGAAGCCAATGTTGGCCTTCTTCAAACTGGGGAGAGAGAGAGGGTTAGGACAAGGGGGGGGGGGCAGAGGCAGGAGAGGAGAGATTAAGGTACAATTTCCATTTCATTTCCACAATCACCATTTCCAATAAGATTTTCCATCATAAACCAATTACATTCAGTGCTTTTAAATCTCATTAATATCCTGATACGGCTCATACTATGTACAGCACTAAGTGTTGTCACTTTGTTCTTCTTCTTCTTTTTATTGTGCTGACACACAGCCTTATACATTTTACACTAAAACCAGAGGGAACATCTTTTATCACCGTCTGTCTGTGACAATAAGTGGTTTCTTGCCTGTTTCTGCACAAAAAACTGCTTACATGACAAAAAACATAAGAATGAGTGTGAATCAGCGGTGGCAATGAGCTTGTAACAAAACAAAACTCATGCCTGAGTTTGAGCTGATCTATAGTCACTTTCTGAACACATTTTAAGCAGACAGAGAGTGGGTGGAGTTGTATCCTCTAGTTCTCGTGCAATTACACAAATCTAACATCTGTTTAGTTGAGGGAAAAGATCCCCTCGGGTCTGCTTTTGACGTATTCCCACATTTTATTTGTTGTTCACATATGCTTTCACAAGTTTGCAAATGGGGCATTGTACTGTTACCACTTGGCTTGTTCTCAGTAAATTGCACCTCAGCCAAATAAAAAGCAAAATGAATAATAATGTTATGCATGTTGCATTTTGATATCTGCAAACGGTGTGATACAGTGTGTCCATATTGCCCACCCGGAGCAACGTTAGACTCCGTAGCCTAAATGACTTTTTTATGGGCTCTGCTGATAAGTGTGCCAAGCGCAGACTGATTTTTAACCACCTCTTCTTGTTCCTCCGGAGCTAAAAGCTGCATCTCCCTCTCACTTTCTCTGACATGGGCCTGTTAACACAAAATGGAACTTCAAACTTTGCTTAATGTCTCACATAGATCCAATAGCACTGACTGACTGCCTTGGTACAAGCCTGTCACTTGTGCACAGTGCATGAGCGACAAACTAATGTCTGTATGTGTCTAATGTTGGCTTGTTAGATGCGTCTCGCTTGTTATGGGATCAATACGCTCGCTACATTAATCCACCATGTGCACTGTAGCAGAAACAGAGATGTTTATATTATGCTTGTCTTTCTGATGCATAAGGGTGTGAAGAATCACCTAATTCTGATGAGGCCACTTTGAAAAATGTCGCTTTGTGTTCCAAGGAGAGCATCAAGCAAACTTTAAGAGGAGACTCTAAAGAGGACAATCCTGCCTCGAGCCCAAACAAATGTGGATAAGCAGCCTAAGAGGACAATCTATAAAGATATAAATACTGTTTGTTACACATATTGGCACAATTATCCATCTGCGGTGTTTTAAAACATTGTCTGCACACCATGACCTTTTCAAATACCTGCAGAGCGATGTAACAAGCCGTCTACGAGGAAAGAGAAGGACAGCAGAGAGTCTAAGGAATTTGTCAACCCTACTGGACGTTGACACACTTAATGCCACGCTCTTTCCAAGTTGGGCCCCACTGGACGAAGCCAAAGGTTGACTCCACAGGCCGACTAATTTCATGCTTCATATTGTGTGCTGAAGTGGAGACTATTGACCACTGCCGCCCCAGCCCAGAATTGGAGGGCAGTTCAAAGCGATGGGTCTATTCAGCACTCATCTATCCATGCCTTTCATTTCAAAAAGGTGCACAATATATGCAAGCTTATGTAACATCAAATATACAAACATGAAAGAGACTGCTTTTTCTGCACGTTGTATTTGGGGGGGGTGTGTAATGAAACGCGTTTGAAGTTTTGTGTCTTTGGAAAAAAAAAAGAACATTATTGATATTCAGATTTCTAGTCTATTCTGAAAATAATAGGATAGAGACAAGATTGTTTTTATATGGCGATATTGTCCTTTCCTGCCCAGAGCTGCCCTCTTTCAATCATAGCCTTTATTGGGAACACTGATAGCTACAGATTGGAACCGTAATAAATCATAGGAACTAATGAAAAGCTGCAGAAATTAGAGGGATCCTGACTCTGGGCCAAACACACTGGGTCAATAACAGAGTGGCTGGCAATAGAGACACACAGGTGGAGAAACACAGAGGAAACGGGGGAAGAAAAGGGGAATGATGAAGTTAAATTGTCCCTTCTACCTGCAAATAAACTTGCTTTCATTAGATTTAGAAACCTATATCCGAAAGGGTTCTGAACAGACCGTTATGTGGAGACCATTTGTGCGGATTTGTCAGCACGTGCGTGTCCCTTCATGCATGTGCTCACGAATGTGTGAGTTTGTGCACTTGGACTACCCTGAACTGCCTGGAAAATGGTCCCCTCATTACATTCATTTTTAGCTGCAATTTAAAAGCAATTACGATAAGCCTTGGGGTCAGAAAAGGCGTAAACATGCTACATTTGTTTGATGGGCAAGGGCGAACTGATAAATCATCAGCATCAATCTCCAACTGCTACTAAATGCCGCCCCTGTGGATACACAAGCTCATATTTACATGCACTGAATAAGCAGAAACAAAAGGGTGAGAATGCAAAAAAAAAAAAAAAAAAATGTAATTGTGTACTCCTGTAAGCAATGAAAGCCCACGTGTTTACACTTCAGCGTATTCATACAGTGTTTTTATTTTTCTGTGTTCTTCCACGATGAGCTACTTACCCCTCAGGTGTGAAATCTTTCTCTTTGCAGATCTCCATGAGTTTTGGGGTGAGCCTGTAGGCCTTGAGGGACAGGGAGCCTTGGGCCGTCTTGATGGGGTCTAGAATGACAAAAGAGAGATGAGAGTTGAAAAAAAGTGTGTAAAACAGCCCTTATGTTCACTGTATTCAGCAAATCCTGGCACTCATGGTCCTCTACTGCTGGACTCTGTGCAACCAGTGAAAAAGTCAGGGGTTAAGTGCCTTGCTCAAGGGCACTTTAAGGATGACTGGATGAGTTGGGAACATTTGTTGTTTCAGGTTCTGCCTCCCACACTTCCCCAGCCAACAATGTTCTCCTTACAAGTCACTGTTTCTATCCTATGGACGGGATAGAAACCCACTTGGCAGCTTCAAGTTTAGCGCTTCTCGCAGGTTAACCTTCAGGGTTGCCAAAAGTTCTTCTCTCAAAGTAACACGGTGTATGTGGAAAGAAAAAGTCAAAGGTCATTTTTTCACATTCTACAGCATCTTCAGACAACAATTTGACACAGTAAAACAATACATGCAGCACCAGGAGTGAATATTTAAAAGACCAATGTGTAAGATTAGGTCAGATCAATAGGAACGTAATGCAATGTAATAATGAAAGTTTAAACATTAAAAAGAATTGACTTGCAGGGCAAAGATATCTACTGAAGTTAGCGTGCTAACCAGCTAGCTTTGGCCCATACTCGAGGCACAAGACCACTTTTGCCTCAACACGCTATAGTGAGTCCTTGTAGCATTCAGGCTGCCTAATAACCAGACAGAGCGGAGGGACAGAGGTGCTGCTAGTCACAGACAGCTGCTGAGGCTGGGGTCAGCAGCCCATGCTTCTTGAGGAGGAAACACCTGGAGCCACACCAGATTCTGCTCTGATCTGATCATTTACCGTCGGAAATAGAGCTCAGGATTTAGGTTTTAAACTTTTGGGTGACATATCAGTGGATTTATTGCTTCTTAACCTGTCTGCTGAAGCAAAGGTGCATATATCCACTGTTGTTATTATACCCCTCTGTGGGCACCCTCTATGACACTACTTCTTATACAGAGACCAGACAAAAAAATGATTGTTTGGAGAAAAGTAAGCGAGGATGTTGAACTACCTGGTAGATGCTGGAAATATGTCATCTGATTCTAACTTTACTTTATAAACAAATAAAGTAAGCATAAGTATTTCAAAAGATGTAGACTAGTAGAAAAATATGACTTTTTACAAATTGTTATTAATATTGTTATATTAATATAATTCTGCTTGTCAGGTTCACGTTGGTTCGTGGTTTCTTGTGCATAGTTCACTATACCTTTCTCAGGACATTGTCAGGTTTATTACGCCTTTGTAAATGTAAACAATCTTCAGCTATGTTGATAGTGGGAGGAGGTGAAATGTGGCAAGTGATTTAATTTTAACACATTAAAAGAACTTCACTACCATTACATTAAAAGAAGCTAGCTGAAGAGGAGCTACACCAACAATCCATCCAGAAGAGAGAGCACTAACTGAATTCACATTTTAGGTCCGGAAAACAAGGAAGGAAATGGAGTTGTTACTGGTGGGTCCACTGCAAAATGACATCTGCACAGCGGGCTTTCTATAATATAAAAATCATTCAACAAACTGAGAGTCAAGTTAAAGTAACATTTGAAAAGATAGAAAAGTATCTAGACTGACTCTGAGGAAAGGCCCTGTCAAATTCTATTCCAGATCCTGTTTTCTTGTTTATGCTACTTGCTACAGATACAGAGAGGGAGAGAGAAGTGGCAATATTGGCTCAAACTGGACAGGATGACAGCCACCAAACTATAGTCTACCAAAATTCTTAGTGTGATTTATTTTCTTTCCATCAGCCAGCTGTGACAAGCCATTTGCCTACCCCTCAGCCAATCCCCCCCAAAACAAGATACAGCCAATCTAAATCCATGCTGGCCAATCTTCACAGAGACTGTTTGGTGACAGCCTCATTAAATTAAAAGGCAACTCTTTACTATCAATAGGAAGCTTTATAACTGAACAAAAATCCTGCATGGGCTAGCTTTACCTCTTATGGCTCTCCTAATATTTTCTCTGCACACATTACATAGGTCTTCTATTGGTCAACATGAATTAAGCTTCTGTGGAGAACAGGGAGCAGGGAGGGGGATGTTCACAATTCACTTAGTGGAGACTGAGGACAATCTCCCAGCTTGTGAAGGTAAACTGTGTGAAATAATAATAATAAAAAACTGCACTGCAGAATCAATCCAAAGCCTTTAGTGGAGGAACAGCATGGTTTGTGTATAATGTGTCGAGGCACAGGTTTGTTAGCAGTTGAACTGTCCACCTTAGAAGTAACTACCTTGCATTTGGACATTTTCAGGTGATTAATAGGCTTGGAGATCTCCAATCAGGTGATATCACAATACTAATAATTTCAGGTCTGATGACTTCATCTGTATAAACATAAGCTCCAGATGTACAGAAGACTTTACAGAAGCGCTGACACAGGCCAAAAATTGGTGGTGTCCCTGTGATCTTCTGTACAATAAAAGTGTACTCCTCGTGAAGTTTTATGCTTGACCAGTTGACGCCAACTTGGAAGCTCTGGATGTACAAAGAGCCGCTGCAGGTTAGCTCTGTGCCTATCTTAACCTCTTCAACCGTTCACCTCGTGTAAGAAAACTGTTGTCATGGCGAACATATTTAACCAATTGGTTTAACAACCCACTCTCATTCCAAGCTGTCATTGGACGGCTATTAACTCGCCAGTTGGCCACGTGATTGATTCATCCGTCTGCATAAAACGACCAGTGGGCTAATGACGAAGAGAACAAAAAAGAAATCAATTTTCTTTCCCTTTGACTTTAAACAGAGATAATGTCAATTCCTTTGAGGTGCTTTGATCCATTAAGCGCTGCATTATTGACTGACATTAACAGGAGCTCTCGTTTAGAATGAGAAAGGGCCGGCTGACTGCCTGCCTGAGTGGCCAGCTGGCTGGCAGGACTAGATCAGAGGGGTTCATATGTCAACTGGTCATAATTAATCTTTGCCTCGCATGAATTTGTATTATCTAAGAACATGACAACCCTGGAGTGATTTAGGAGCGAAAGAACAGGGCCTGGGGGAGTCCTTTACACTCACCAGCAGTGAAACATTGATGAAATTTAAAGCCGTTTTCATCATTCGAGTGGATAAACACCGAGTTGTTTTAATCAAAGATTGTGATTTCCGATTAGAGAAGCTTTTGTGTGACCCCATCTGTACTTACACACTTATTTTCAGTTCACAAACCTGTAGGTGGTAAACTCAGCACATTATGAGGTATGCAATGTGGGCAGAAAATACTATCTTGATACTATCTGGCATTTTGACAATGTCTATATTTGATTATACGTCTTCAGCTTGTAAAAGCCTGTGATGTGTGAGTCATATTTCCACACCATGAAAACACATAAAAAAAACAACACTCTCAGAGAACCACATATTACTTTTAAATGTAGACCTGTAAGTATACTGCGTATGGCCCTCAATGACTGCATGGAGCGGTTGTGGAGTAATTATAGTCATTATTATTTAGACACTGAAGAATGTACACTGTTTTATAGCGACAGGTTTTAATGTGGCTGTCATTTGAACGAAAGTTTGCGCCATCTGGGATGGCATTTGTGGTGCGTTAATTACGGGCAGCTCTTAAAGCTCTTTACTGTGAAGCAGGTGCAGGCACATGACGTCTGTAAGTGTCATGTTAGTGGCTACCAGCTACCTTGCTAATCCTGTCTGTTTCCCCCCTGTTTTCTGCTTGTTGCTGCCGCCTCCTCTGCTGTCGTCTTTCCAGGGGCTGCTGACAGACAGACTTGTGCTATCTCCATGAGACACGGCGATGCAAACATTTCAGCTGCCATTGATGCTTCACTGGGAGTGTATAAACCTGCAAACCTTTGCGGTGTTAGACCAGAATTTTGGACCACCAATGAAACCCGGCTACCTTGATGCTTGATAGCAGCTTGCAAGTTAAGACTGAACACATCAAAACTAGGAAATAACACATATTAAGTTATGAGGCAAAAAGGTGTAAACAGAGAAATATATTTAATATTTCAGATTCTTCCAAGCAGCCACATTTTGCTTTGACAGCTTTCTCTCGATTGGCTTCATGAGGTAGTCAACTGGAGTTATTTTCAATTAACAGATGTGCTTTGTCAAAAGCTATTTTGTAGATTTTGTTTGCCTTCTTACTGTGTTTGAGACCATCACGTGTTGTTCAGAGGTTCAGAGGTTGACATACAGAGTAAATGGCCCTATTCGACAACTGTCATAATCCATATTCTGGCAACAACTGCTCAACTAGTAAAGTTAGGAGAAATGACGGTGCATCTTTAATTTTAGACATGGAGGTTGGTCAATTTGGAAAATTCTTTTGAGATCTTTGAGTGTGTCTTCAAACGCGGTAGCAAAAACCATCAAACACTATGATGAAACTGGCTCACATGAAAAGCGCCACAGGAAAGAAAGACCAAGTTACCTCTGCGGCAGAGGATAAGTTCATTACAGTTGCCAGTCTCAGAATCACCTCAGATTAGAGCCCTGTACTGTAAATGAGAGACGGCATGTCCAGATTTTTGACCGCTACTGTAGACACTTGCAAGATTTATCTTGAAATGTAACTATTGTTTTTTTAAACCTTTTTTGCCAACCTCAACTAATCTTTTCCTACATCTGTCACGATGATTTATTGCTGGAGACTCTCTGAAAGTCAACCACGGCAAAACATTAGACTTTTCAGTGGCAGTCCTATTCTTAGGTATCCATTGATTAAAGAGACTAATTTAGATCTTTTGTTAAAAGAATATGGACCATAAATGACTGCATGAAGAGGAAAACTAATTCTGACCTCGTATATTGAATCTGAGCACGCTTTGGGGGTTTTAGAACGTTATTTTCTCCCCCCCATTGTTTTGTGAACATTCAACATAATTTTGTGGAGCTATTGTGTACTGACCTACTCTCCAGAAACCACTTTCCACCAGCATGAACCTGTCATTAGTAGTCGTGTGGGAATGGCTGAATGCTTGTGTGACAGGTGAACAATATAGCAGTGGATTTGCTCTCTGCATTCTTGTTCTTTTACAACTTTGTCAATAAAACATTCACTGGTAGTGAAGCATAAGGAATAAGAATTAGACTAGCCACCCTGACCTGTTCTGGCAAATGGTGAAACCTATTTAGGTGATTCAGACACACAGTTAACCATCTGAACTCCTTTGATAACTTCAGAATATAAACTTTGATTGCTTTGCTATCTTTGCTCTGTTGTTCTTTTTTGCTTCCAATTATCAACCAAATTGTGTTTTAATGCTTTGACATAGATTAACTTTATGTTATTTGTTCAACTCAATGGTGCTAGCTAGGACAATAGAGGCAATGTTTTCTTTAACCAGATGTGACAGACCCCCCAACAGACATATTGAAGTGGCTGTCCTTTGTCCCGCTGATGCAATACACGGTTTTTAATTGATTTTGATGTCATGTAGTGTACAACGCTGTGTGTGAAGAGTGTAGTGCTGCTTACCGTAGATGAGTACTACTGACTCTTCAATGGCATGCTGGTAGCTGAACTGAGAGTCGAGCAGCGCTCGGCTGACGAAGGAGCCATAGTAGGTGGACTGGTACCAGCCCACATGCAGATGGTCAATGTTGACGTGACGCAGGGAACGCATCATCTCCATCTGGTATTGAACTAGAGGCAGAGAGAGAGGGGAACGGGACAGAGAAAGGAGAGAGAAACAGTTTAAAATCAAAACTTCTTTCAAATCATCTAGGAGATCTGTGAATATCTGGTCTCCATCTGGAACTGGACACGGTGTACGAACAAGAGGGGGGGGGGGGGGGGGGATACAGTGAAAAAAATGTGCAACAAGAAATGTACTGCAACAGAGAAAAACAAAGGATTTTCATCAAGTGGTTGTGGTGGAGATTTAGAAAACAAACATCAACCCGAGATCACCAGTCACACTCTCATTCCTTATGTCAGTAAATATATCCTGGTAGAGGGAAAGGCTATATAGATACACAGACAGGCTTCAGCTACTGGAGAGAAGGCTAGATACATTAGGAGGAGAGCCATTTCATTACGCCAGACACATCCTAAGGACGTGCAGCCAGAAATACAAACAACCTGCCTCGCCGGCTGTAAGTAACAACCAACGCGAGCGAGCAAAACAGCATCTCCATGCAGGCTAGCTGGAGGAGGATGATAAATCAGGGTGTTATTGGGCAGCTGTGGCCCCCTAGACCCCAGTCTGTAGAGCACATCCTTCTCCTGTTGGAGCTGTTAACAAGAACAAACTGGAGAGGTAGAAAAAAAAAGGGGTGGCAGAAAGGAGGCAAACAGAAAAAGGGCAAAAAAAAAAGGAGTGGCAGTGGAAAGCAGGGAAGAAGGTGTTTAAGATGGGAAAACACTGGGAAACAGAAACACAAACCCAAAGTGCGAAGGAAAATCACGTCAGTCTTTTACAAAAAGGCGACATTTCTATTTTGGCTTCCTTCTAATGGCCTGAATTTGACCCCTGGTGAGGTTACGTAAAGCAGGGGGGGACTTGAGTCCAAATCTATTAACTCACTTCTAGACATTTGACCTCTCAAGAGTTCATGGAACCTCACAAAAAGGCTCACAACTGTTATGGTTTATTTCTGTCTAACTTATCACACACACACACACACACACACACACACACACACACACACACACACTCACAATCATTTGTTTCACTGCCTCTGCTGCGCTCCACGCAGAAAACAAATGACACTGCTGGCCCACAATTACACATTCAACCCCTGCAGGAGTGCTGCATGCCGCATGAGGAGAGGGGCAACGTTGAGGTGCTCACAATGAGGTCTTGCTGAATTTTAACAACATCTGGATTGGAGTGTTGGATGGGGACAGACAGGGAGAAAGGCCCTATTCAAAAGCCCGTTCTACAGGGACAGACTGGATGTACCAATCTGGCCTTTAATCTCGCCTTTTTTGTTTAGTGATTGACATGGTCAGCGAGACAAAACGCAAACAGGGTAGATGGACGGGAGAACACAGGGGGATGAGATGAGAAGGAAGGCGAAGAGTTGAGGAAGATAGGGTGTATGAGGGGGAAACGAAGGATTGTAGACTGTGTACCAATTCTGTGACAAACTGCAGGAGGAGGAGGAGGTGTCAAGTGGCGTCTGGCACTGTGTATGTGTGTGTGTATGTGTGTGTGTGTTTTTTCTGAGATGTGATTCTTAAGCGTAGTAGAAAAGCCACTGGAGAAATGTGTGTAGAGTATATTTCATAAAGAAAAATTAGCTGGTGGGGGTAGCAGGTGGGAGAAGATTCAAGTGTCTTGAGTGTATGCGGTGACGAATGAGAAGTAGGTGAGAATTAAAACATGGAGTGGGTGAGACAAGTAACGGGGGAAGCAAAAAGAGAGAGAGAGCGCATGAGGATGGGAGAGAGTGTTTGTGACAGACTGAGAGGGGAGTGTGTTGGAGATTGGCTTTGCCCAGGGGCAGGCTAGCAGCAGACCTCAAGACACACAGA
Source organism: Protonibea diacanthus (assembly GCA_028641955.1). Lineage (NCBI taxonomy): Eukaryota > Metazoa > Chordata > Actinopteri > Sciaenidae > Protonibea > Protonibea diacanthus. The sequence goes on along the minus strand of CM053983.1, from coordinate 9,044,007 downwards.
GCTCAATGGAGAGGGAGGGCAGCCTGCCACCTAACTACTGTATCTCTCTCTGCACTTCTTTGCCAATCAGTATGTGTGCTTACTTCTCAAGCGCCACTGATGCGTATACCTGCCCCAACACCACATCATTAGCAGGGAAATTGTGCACAAAGTGATCCGTCTCTGGAGCGAAAGCTGAAGGCTGGAGAATTGACGAGAGGTAGAGAGAAAAAAAAACAATCCGTCTCCGTCTCTCCCGTCTCATCCGGTCAAGTGTCAAGTGTCCAATAATGTCATTCTAGTTCATCATACCACATATGTTTTAGTCTTTATTTTATTCTAATATGAATATTTCTACTATGAATAAGATTTCTCGTTTGCTCATGGGTTTTTTTTTTTTTTTAAGTGTTCAAGATCACGACTGTGCGCTATTTACGAACCATTTTCCATTTCGGTGAAGAATCCAACTAATGCTCCACTCGACAAAGTTTTAGTGCTTTTACACTGTCAGGTCTTGGTACGGTAGGTGAATATACACACAATATACTCACATGCCTTGCTTTTTTTTTTAACCTGCCCAGCCACAATGATTTCAAAAGACTCAAGAGCTGTTGACTCATAGGCTTTTCCTTTCATCCGATATTCAAGGGGAGTTCATGTGTCCAGATTCTTCGCGACAGCCTTGAGGTTCTTATAACTCCATTCAGTCACACTGTTCGTGTAGAATTTAGAGGACTAGATTCAAAGGGTATAGATCTAGGGAAGGTTATTAAATTATTACTGAAGTGTTCAGATCAACTGAGCAGCCGGGAGATACCAAATTACCAAGAAGCCGCGGAGAAGACACACTCACAGAAAGACGTACTTGGCAGAAATTAAAGATCATATTGCAGGACGGCAACATGTAGCTCTTCACACATAATTTTCCAATTTGTTATGGAAGCAGATGATGGAGCCAACTGGTTTGGGTGACACTGCAGTTTCCTCTGAATTTCACGGTATTTGCGTCACTTCATTTCAAAATGAGATCGATCTCAATCTTTGTCGAAGATTTATGCTTTACTTAAACAATGTCTCTAACGTGTAAACACAATGTACAGTCCTTTAATTAGCACTAATGTCTACAACATCACAAATGTATAAAACGAAAGAAGAGGCCTGAATATTCTATCTGTTTTACACACAGCTTAAAACTAGACTCTAGCAGACAGGCATACTATCACACACTGTAATCTAAACTTAACTGAGATTCAGATGGAGTAAGACAACAGACCAATGGCAGGCCGGCCAGTGCATCCACCACAGATCTAATACAGAGCACAGAACGCTGAAAATGCCACGTCAGTGCTTTGTTTGTTCATAAAACCAAGAAGTACAACTGAGGGGAGAAACAGCAAAACAAACTGTATGACCATCTGATATACAGTAGATAGGTGCAGTGTGTGTTTGCTCCAGAACGTAGTAAAGCAGTGAAGCCTCTGAAGAGAACTTTCACAATGTGTGGTGTAAAAAAAAAGATGGGTGTGTGCAGAGGTGTTACAAAATGAAAGTGGTGCACATTCTGACAATTATTCCTCAGACTAATGATCTTGGAACAAAAGCAAATCAAAAGGACATACTATTGTACGTTTCCATCCCTCTCTCTTTCTTAAAATATGTGAGCAGCCACCATGGATCACAGACCTGTGAGGACGGTGTACAAATGATAAAACAGTAATCCTAATGGAGCTCCCAGTATGACGAGTTAGTTTAGAAGTCCTGTATATTAAGAAGAGTTAAAAAACAAAGACATTGCACACGGACAGCGGCGTTTGCCCGAGAATAACCAATTTAACAATATCATCAAGAAGCAGAGTTGGGAGCCAGCGCCACCGTTTGCTATTCCTCACTCACTCCTGCTGCCCCGCCGCTCGCCGATCAATCAATCCGGTCCCGGGGCCAGACAGGGAATGAGTCTGCCCATTCCCTTAGTGCTGCTTGGTTTTGTGTGTGAGTGTATGACAGTGGAAGCAAAGGGGATGGTGTGTGTGCACGTGGAGGAAGGAGACAAAATAAATGTGTATTTAAAGAGTATGTGTGAAACGGTGAGATCAGTGCAAGACAAAACGGAGACGAAAACGTGGCCCAAGTGAAAGTGCAAAATGTGGGAGAGCAGGAATGTGTTTTAAGCAGGGGAGTGTGTGTGTGTGTGTGTGTGTGTGTGTTTTAATATGCAACAGAAGTGACAAAGTGTTAGTGTGAAGTCTAAGGATGCCATGTGTCTGCATGCTGTACATGTAAAGTGAGTTTGTGTGTGTGTGTGTGCTATGTATGGTGGAGTGAATGTATTCATTGGCTTGGAGCTAAACTCCCACTCACCTTGGGCAGTAATGTAGATAAAAAGAGTAAAAATCAAAAATGCGCTGTGTGTGTGTGTGTCTGCAATGAACTGGACAGATAGTCCATACTCTAACACTCAATGACACAGAGGTGAACTGCATCAGACCCTGCATGCTGCTGCAGGCCGTGGTGCCTCAGCACGGGCAACAAGATATGCGTGTGAGTGTGTGTCTCTAAGCACGCACGTATCTGTGTGTCACAACACATTCTAATCATCACCTTGACAAGCTGACGGGGTCCTTGTCTGGGAAGTCCGCTGTGGTTTCGCACATGCACACGTACACACACAAGACGAAGTTTATATCCACTAATGTTGAGTTGAGCAGATGAATAATAGAATAAAATGATGTGAAATGTCTGAAACTTGGTGAGCTTTAGTTCCTTTTATTTCCTCTACTTCCTCCGTCTGGTGAATAGAAACTGAATAGCTTAAAATCAGGTCAGATGGGCCAATCAGACCTCTATCAAAAATAACCTGATTACATTTTGGCAAAAAAAAAAAAACTCCCTTATTTACAATAAAGGGAGAATGATGAGCTTTAGATGGGCCGTTGATCAAGGACACTTTAAGAGAAATGGTGAGGAAAACACTCTACAAACTCGGTTTCGAGACATAAACACGCTGCTGCGATTGTTCTGCACTATAAAGTGTGCGTCTGGTGTTCGGCTGGGTTGGAGTCAAGAGATGGACTTTCTTGCCTTACTTATCTTATACATATAAAACGCTTTTTTTTAAACTTTGTGTTGACCCGTCAATATCCTCTTCATGTTGACATTGACAAACATATAAAGGAAACAACCAGTTTGGATGATTGATGGGACCGGTAGTTTCACTGGCTGCTCTGAATGACTAATTCCTCACATTTCTCCGGTGGTGTTCGGCGGTGACAACAAAGCCTGCTCATCTTGGCATTTCATAAATACTTCAGTGCCAAGAGAAAAACAAATCAAATGTTTAGGCTCATTACGATTTAAAGACACCTTATTCGACGAGGGTTTCGCTGCGTGGAAGGGAAGAAGCAAGGCGCTCCTTTTTTTTTTTTTTTTTTTTAATCTCCGCCTCAGGATTGAACGCACCAATCCTAATTTAATCCACACTTTTGACCTACTCATTCAACGCACAGCCCATTCTATTCTATTCTGACATTATTTACTCCTCAACATAAAGCTGTGTAATAAAGCCAAGCTGTTTAAGTGAGGTACAAACACAGAGTGGTGGGTACCATCTCTGTGTTTACACATTTATTTTGTATCCTCAGTTTTCTCTGAGCCTGTGACATCCTTTTAAGCATTCTCTAAAATAACCTGGCTTGACTTTATCCCGTATGCAACAACAAAAAACCACTGCACCTACTCTCGTCTATGATGTATATCAAAGCGAATCTCGATGTTTGAAGGCCTTGAGACTAGCTGCCTGTTCGGCTTGGTTGTTCCACAGTTGCTTTCCTGTTTAGCCATTCCCCTTCAACCTCGCTACCCGTCTGAATTCCTTCAAAAGCGAGCAGAGAATACCTGATGGTATTAATGCACTTTTCTCCTCCTTTGTGTCCGTTCATCACATTACAAATCACCGACGAACTGTAGAGTCTCCAACTCCTGTAGACCCAGCGTTTCACTGATGCCCTGTGCGTTTGCGGGTCAATATAATTCGTTTGGCGGGAAATATAATACATGTTTTGTCCTTGTGGACTGAAATATAATCAAGCTAGAAAGTGAAACACAACGTCTCCGCAATGAATGGAAAAGAAAAAATATTATTATTATTTTCAAGGACACGTGCGAACCCACAGTACCGTCTGTACCCTGCACCCCTGAGGTGAAACGTTTCAAAAAAACGTTAAACTGAGACGGAGTGTGACATTCTCAAAATGCAAAACATTGCCCGTATTCATTCCCATCCCACACTGCCCGCGTCAAACAGATTTAACATGATAAAAGGCACTGACAAGAGTGTCTGAAAATCTGATTTCCTCCATTTACAGCCACTGAAGGCAAAACCTGCAACAAGTTGTCAGGTTCCGTCTAAGTCATTCATTAGCTGCGAGTCTTTTGTCCCACTAGGACAACAATACGCCAATTAGGCCATGAGCTAACAGACATTGCCCTTGAGCGAGCTCACAAGTGCTACCTGTATAAGCCTTCAATTGATTTCTTTTATTTCTTCTCAATCACCTTTTCTGCCTCCATAAAACACACGCATGCAGGTGTTTGAAAGGAAGGGCTGACTTAGTAGCTGTCCTTAAGCGGATGCAGCGCATGATGGTGGCTTCGAGACATCATAAAGAAAAGTCAGATGAAAAAAGGTGAGGGTATGGGTCTTGTCTAAAGGATCTAAAGAAGTTAAAGGCAAGCTAAAGCTAAATAAAAATGATGAATAAACTGTTCAAATAGCTATTCGAAAATATTGGATGGACAGTTGAAATAGTTGGCAAAGATAAATGTTTTTAAAAAGAATCTTCAAGGTACCTAAAACACCTGAAAGAGCTAGCCAAAAGTACTGGATAAGAGGCTGGAACATTCAGCTTCTGCCAGGTGCCTGTAGTAGTATGAATGCCAATTTGGACAAAAAAAAAAACCTTAAACATTGACAGCTGAACTGTATAAAGAACCCTGCAACAATATCCACTTTGATGTAATTAATAGTGTTGAATGTTATCCAGTTTAAAATCAATTCAAACAGACACATCTGTAACACGATGGGTGGTGCTGATGAAGGGGCACTTGAGTTCATCTGACAGCACTGAGGGTGGTTGGGAAGCAGAGGTGTGCATACAGCATCTGCATGACAACACAGCCACGAGATTAATGAGAACTAGCCCTCAACATCATTATGACATAAATGAGAGACAGAAATAGAGAGGTGAGGGAAGGAGAAGTGACGGGAGAAGCCGTAGAGGAAGAAAGGAGAGAGGGAGGGAGAGTGGAAGGGGGAGGAAAGAGATTGGCTGTCTTTCATCTGTGAATGCAATTTCCTAAGTGAGCGCGGTAAGTGGAGCACAGAACAGTGTGTTTGTGTGCGACAGAGATAGCATGAGGGAACGCTGACCTATGACATGACTATTGATCACCGAGGCTGAGTATTAGGAGAGGAGAAAATGATGAGTCATAACCTTCCCTATATTGTAGGTCCCTGTAGTACAAATGCCTGATAAAAACTTTTCTCATCCCAACGAATAGTGATAATTATTGAATGATGCTGATCATATAGTTTTAGTAGTTTTAAAATGTTTAGCTTGGAGGAAGCTAAAGTTTAGCTCAGGTTTACGGTCACACGATGACAAACCAATAATGCAGAATGACTTCATTTTAGGCAGCCTTTAATGGCACTGTAAAGGACGGGGAAAGTTGAATCCACACAGGCTAATGCCAAAACCCCACCGGACAAGTCTCTGTTACATCAGGGCAACTAAGATGTTAAGATTTGGTCATTTTCCTTGCTAATGTGCTTCTAAATATGAAAATATGCAATGTGGTTAATTTGTTTCCCTTTTGGCTGTTTGATTGGCAGTTTGCGTGGGGTGTTTTATTTTGAAAATCAACTGGATTCTCGATGGTGTTTCTGTTTCTGACTTGCCAGCTTGAGCCGCTCTGCGTAGATTGATGCGGGCTGCTTGCAGGGCCCATCAAAAATAGAACAGCCGCGTATTCCCCGCTGAGAGCCGCTGCTGAACCAGACCGCACAGGACGGGTGGGGTTTGAAACATTGAGTAACGGCCGCGATTAGCCCCGGTGGCCTGGCCGCACACTGAAAGCGTTGCACCCGTTGCCTGGTGGAATTTGGCCATCACCAACATTTCTGAACCAAAAGCACCTTTTCATTTCAGGACACTAACAGTTCATCAAAAATCGTTGTTCATTTTTGTTACTTTACTACCCTGCCCAGTAAGCCTTTTGCTTACTTGGTCTCACTTCCACTAAGTCAGTAAAACTTGACTGTGCCAGACAGTACAGTTCCTACAGACATGCTGCATCTTGTGTTCTACTTAGAAAAGATTGTTTCCCTCTCCTCTTAAGAGAAACAAGGACAAACACCTTTTTTTTTTAAGAAACGTATTGTCAAGGTCGGTTGGTGCTGATGTCGGAGAGCAGATAGCTCATCCCTCTATCGTGGCACTTTGTCCGGCCACGTGTTCGTCTGTCGGAAGGAGGGAACAGTGATGAATGTGCGAGTTGTCGGGAAGTAAATGGTGGTATCGAGTTGTGGTCTAGTCCCGGGTGTCAGGAGAGGTACGGGGCTAATTTTCAGCAGGCCGGCTATAATGGGATGTGAGTGCGTATTTGTGAGTGTGTCTGTGTGTTTGTGTGAGCGCGTCCACTGTGGTCCATGTTCCACCTGGCACAGTGGATTTGGTGCAATTAATCTTAGTTAAGCGAGCCCTGCGGAGAGTATGCCTACCTGACACGCGCGGGCACATATAAAGACGCGCGTGCGCGCTCGGCCACAAGCAGGCGTACAAACACGCTCTGTGGTGCACGGGGGAGAGAGTGCGGGCGTCGTGAAGCAGCTGCTTTGTGTGCGTAACACGCTGACGAGCTCACCATATGCACATTTGACAGCACTGCTTGTCACAGGGTTTTGTTTTTATAGCGGGGACGGGGGAGATGATGTGGAGGGGGAAATGGTGTGTGCCTGTTTGCTCACGTGTGCGCCTATCCTAGTTTACCTTTTTGAATGGGATAAAAAGGGAAAACGGAGTTCCATTTGATCCCCTTGTCAGCGTTCATTTAACAGCAAGCACGCTAGCAAGAGGCAGGAAGTGCAGAGTCTGCATGTACAGTATGAAGGGTACAATACTTCACTTCAGTCCCTTTAAACTTTATAAGCCATTATATTTAGTCTGTATAAAAGTCCAGTAAAGACTGAATGCAAGCTTTAACAAAGGAATCGGTGCACCTGGGACATGCATGATAGACTGCAGAAGAAACTTTAAAAACTCAGAGACTCTGGCACATCACTGAGCCAGATCCCAAACTTAGATTTGTAACGACTGACCTTGTTTTTCTTGTTAAACGTTTTGTTTCGTCTTCTGTCAGTTGAAGCGCTTCCAAAACATGGTCATTATTAGTATAAAATATGAACAACTGGGTTAGAAAATATCTGGTTCTTTGATAAAAAGTCAAAATGACACAAGTCCTTACCACCTCAGCGGTTAAAAAGGAATAATTAAGCCCCAAATGTACTGATCAGAGTTATTTGTTCATTCCTCTATCTTGACCACCACTAGTTAAAACTGGTTTCTGGCCCCTCTTTTTCACAGCTGCTCTCCCATTTTCTCATCATTTTTCTTCACCTTCTTGCGCCGTCTTTTGCTGACTGTTTCTATCTCTCACGGCCGTTTTCTTCTGCCGTCTATCTTCTTCTGTTTCACTTGTAGGTTTTCCTCTCATAACTCTCAATCTTTTCCTCGGTTGCTCTCATTTTCCTCCATAATTTTATCTCTTCTCCATCACCCCACCCCTACACCTTCATTTCCCCTCTGTCTTGCCATCTTCGGCCCTTTTCCTCATTTCTCTCATCCTTGTCAAATCTTTCTCTCGCCCTCTCCCTACAGCCCACCTGGATTAGCAGCAGTCACACACAAAATTTAATGTGGGGCAGAATCGTGATGAGACAAGGGAGCGGATGAATAAAACAGTGGAACTGATGGCGATGGTGACGGCACCCGGGGGACCCACACTCTTGATTTATAGCGCTGGGTGAGCATTCAAAGGCAGATACAGCCATGGCTCTCTACTAACAGCCAGTCTTGGATCTACAATACGGTGAGAGAGAGGAAGAGTTCAGACAGAGAGACTGAGATAGGGAGGGAAGACAGGTGGGAGACTGGGGACAGAGAGCAAAAGATAATCGGTGAGAATTTATTTTTTGAGCTATGGAAAAGGCGCAGATGTCACCTGAATTCCTATGTGCCTATGATATCTTTGATTTTTATATATTTCCGTTAAAGGTGGGCTGCCAAGTGATTTCTAATTAGCCTCACTGAGGAAGAGCAAGGAAAAGGGGAGGAAATCAATTTCCCATTTGGGGCAGGTAGAGTGATCTATTGAAAGACTAACCCCAAGGAAGACCTTATCAGAACAGGAGAGGGCTAACTTTTTACTAGATACAAGCACACACTCGCACAAACACACACACGCGCGCCTCACTGCATACTGAATGGTGTATTTACAGCGGGGAACCGAGAGATCATGGCAGAGGCATTTTTAATCCCCCTGACTTCAATTAACCCACCGAGAAAATGTCTGCCACAGACGACAATTAAAGTTCCAAAAACCAAGGACTAACCTTGCAGACCCGACTGGAAGAAAATGCTGATGTAATTGGCCTTAATTAGTTCTGTTTGTGTTTTCACATTCATTGCTTTTCCTTGGTAAGATTAAGAATTTTTTTTTTTTTTTTATTCATTTTTGCAAACATCCCCTCCAGTGGACAAAAATGTTCATCATCATTTTTGGACATAACATTCTCGCAAACCAGTGTATCAAAGTCAGTGAAAAGGCAATTCTGAGATTTCTTTCATAATACTTTAAATATGTTGGAAATAGTTGTTGAAATCATGTGAAAAGACTTTTAATGATACATTACTGAAATGTGGAGTTAGAGGTTAAAACAGTTTTGCACCAGTTTTCAGTGCAGGATTTTTTGGGCGGTCCTAAAGGGTGGCTAGCCGAGATGAACTCATCTTGCTCAGAGCGTTTCAAAGTTAGTCATGTCATTTCCTGAACTCATCGGACACGTTTCAGTCGTTTCAAAATGGCTGCTTGACTGCTCCCATGAGTGGGCGTGGCTTCAGCACATTCAGCAGACACGGTCCACGGTGTCTCAGTCCTGTACAGTCCTGGAGCTGAGAATACTGCTCATTTTCACCTGATTTTGACACCTAATTTCATAAACTTGTCGATATTTTTAATCATTCAAATTTGGCTGGGTGGTTAAGAACACTTTCTTTGGTCTGACAAACTCAGAACACATTTTTTCTTACTTCACACAGACTTTAACACAATTAATTTAGTTTTTTGTGATCATTTCACTGTTAACACGAGTAATTTCATTTAGTGTATCAGTGGTTTTAAAAAAAACAACAGGTATGATTTTATGATGCGTTATAATGGTTTCACTTCAGAAACATGATTTGGGAGTGTCGTTTAGCTCAGTCTATAGAGCATCCGGCCCATGTACAAAGGCGCAGTCCTTGCTGCGGCAGCCCAGGTTTCGAGTCCGACCTGTGGCTCTTTCCCACATGTCATTCCCCATCTATATCTCTCTCCTCACATTTCCTGTCACTCTTCAAGCTGCCTCTGTCAAATAAAGCTCAAAAAGGCCATAAATAAATAAATGGTCTAAAAAATGGTTTAAATCAGTAGTAACAAATTATTAAAAAGCAAACTGACTTCTTACAAAATTCACACACATCAATATATGTTGGTTCCCAGCATATATTGATGTGCGCTTTGAAATACCTGCATAGCAAAACACTGCAGGAATAAGTTAACTCTTGGTCAAATATACTCCAGCCTGGTACTGAGTCCATTTCAAATCGTGTTTCCTTGATATTCCAAAGAACAAGGCAGGTAGTGTATAAATAATAAAAAATACCTGCTGCAGACCAAAGGGGGCATAAGAAACTGAAGTGAAGAGGAAGATAAAGGGGAGGCCAGCAGACTGCAATCATCTAAGATTTCAAGAGGAAGAGAATATTCAGTGGATGTCAAGGACCATTGGACGGACAATGATGGATGAAGAAGAGCCAAAAGAGTCTGAAGCAGATGCTACAGTTTTCTTGCCAGCCGCAGTTGAAGCAGAGCTGAAGATTCCCCTATCATTAAATATGAGTTCCCTCCATCATGTGCTCCTTTTTCCTCTGTCCTATTAATGCAACGTCATGGACAGAAGACTAAGCCGTGTTTACTTAACATAATAAATATTTGAGGCAGTATTTATTGAAGCCTATGCCCGCTCGACCTAGGTGTGTTATCCTTTTTTCAGGCGGCAGAACAGTTGAGCTAAGTTGACTAGATTAGCTCATCCTAAACTGACTATCTTACCATATTTTAGTATTTCTCACTCGGAAAACATTCAGCAAAGCTCTTTTGAAGACTGGAAAGTAGCTTAAATAATAGCTTTCATGTTTGCCAACTAGCATAGCCAGACTGAAGGCAGTAACCCGTGTCTGCTAAATACTGCATCATAAACTCGTGTCTTCAAATCAGCATTGGAATCAAATAAAGAAGTGTTTATTTTGTGTTTACTCTACAGTTATGAAGTGACCTTTCAGTAAATTGTGTTTCCCGACATAAAAAGGTCATGTCTATCATTGTCGTGAGAAGTAGACTGAAGAATGACAAAGGGAGGGCGTAACGGGAATGCAGAAACGCCTCTTTTCATTGCACTTTGATCATTTCACAGAGCCAGTCCCAGCTACTTTACTGAACAGATCAACCAAAACAGGCACTAGTATGAGAATTAGGATTAGGAATCGGTACTCCCTCCATGTGTTATAGTGTCAGTCAATTGAGGGGGCTGTTTCACCTCCATAGCACTCAGTACTATCATACATTTTAGCTTGATACAGCTGAACCTTTGTGACAGCGTCAGCAGTCGAGAAATGAGATAAAGATATTAGACGTAGGCATATTTTGCAGTCTTATTCACTATGGGAAAAAAAAACGTATTTAAAAAGGGAACAAAGTGAAGATTAAAACATTTTCAACCATTTACACACTCCTATTATTATGTAGCATTATGTTGTAGCACGAACATGCTCTATATCATAGCATCATCTGAAGGCACCCTTGGCCTTCAGTATGCAACACAACACTTGGATGAAGCAGAGGCTTTTTGGAGCAAAGTGCTGCAGACTGATGAAACAAAAACTGAACTCTCTGACCACAATCACAAAATGTAAGGTTGGCAAAAAAAAAAAAGAGAGAAACGTTTTAGGGGAGGGGGAGGGAGAATCACCTTTGAAATCCTTTAACATTGCAGTGGATTTATTATGCTTTGGAGTTATGTGGCAGCCAGAGGCATATTAGGTACAGACCTTTCTCACAGCACACATTTTGCCTTGTCACAGCATGAAAAGTGCAGGTGTAACTAATAACATTAACGATTCCTCTGTTCCATCTAGGTTCCAGTACACTGTACCAGCGAGCCAGCATGCACAATTGAGGAACCTTAGACCTGAAACACCTATATAAAGACTGCAGCCATGATTAATGTTATTAGTTACACTTGTGTGTGTGTGTGTGTGTGAGTGTGTGGCAAGTCCGAAAGTCTGCTTTTAGGAAGGTCTATTGTTCTCTAAGAGAGAAGGAGTCCATTTTTTTTTTTAAAGTTCCACCATATCCAAGAAGCTAATGGCAAAGAGACAGAGGCTGGAACCGAACTGGATGCTGCAAAAATCCTAAACATGCCTCAATATTAACAATAGCCAGTCCCCAGACCTCAGTTAAACAAAAAATATGTTAGAGCTCAATCTGCATGTAACTTATTTTGTGTCCCTAATAATACATAATTGTGTTTATGATATTAAATCTGTTTTAAGGATGTCCATGAACACGGAAAAATCTCTGGGAAATTTGGAAAGATTAGTCTCCTTGTAGAGAGGCATTTTGTCTATCTCCCAACCCAATCATATTCACTTCAGTCTGAAGCTGTACGGCTAATTGGTTTGCTGAGTCATTCAAAACAGTGGCAGCAGGAGTGACATAAACAAGAAATAACATACCAAAAAGAGGCTGCCAATCAGCAAAATCAACCTCATTAATGATTGCAGGTTGTTTATACGTCAAGAGTAACTTATCATCCTCTCTTTAATTAAGTGTCTTGTTAGAACTGGAATAGCTACATGTTGTCATATGTTGTCATATTAAATAATGAAGCATTCCTTGGCCAAAAGACCACCATGTGCTGTCTGAGGGGGCTAGCCACAAAAAACACCCAAAAACAAAATGAAGAACCATCTCTAATTGCTGAAATCAGGACACACGGCAAAACAAGCACCCTTAAAACTTGTTTGTTTCACCAGTGTGACAACTGTTCCAATCTTCTGGGCCAATGTGAAAGCATGAGCACGAGCCCAGACAGGGGGCCTGGCAGCCCCTACCACCTGTGTTGGGCAGAAAACGAGCAGCTTGGCATGGGGCAAGCAGAATAGCCAGAAGGAAATGCTGTGTGGTTAAATAGAATGATTTTCATGGGCAAAGAAAAAAAAAAACATCACCCACGCACAAATGTACATGGGCATACATATAATATTTGATGTGTGAATCTTTCATATGAATCAATATCTTGTTACAAAATATGCATGCACAGTGATGTTAAATTTATTTTAGCCTCCATTCATACATACCAACTAGGGATGTAACGATATGGAAAATTTGATAGATTATAGTGACCAAATTATCATGGTTAACGATATTATCACAATATTCTTAATTGCTGTACAAACGTCCACAAAATCAGCAGCGTTTTATTTTATTTCCTGGAGCTAAAGTTACAGACAGCATAACTCACTGTCAGTATCGACTCACATTTTTAACTCGCCATTATAAATATCATTGTATGTTCTTCCTAGCATTAATGAACATGTTTACATTATTTTACGTCGCCTTACATTGTGTCGGCTCTGCTCAGTTGAGTCGACAGTAGACTGGATGCCTTCGGTTCCGTTTCATTTGGAGACTCTTATGTGTCCCAAAATGAAAACGTTGTTGCATTTTAGGAGGACAGATACTGCTCGAAGCTTGCCAGACTTGGACGAGGCTGTTATTACATATCCCGAAAATCCACCACGGTAATGAGATGAATTTAAACATAAACGGTCATTTTTAATTGTGTAAAATTTCACCGCAATTTACCGTAATACCGCTAACCGTTACATCCCTAATATCGACATGCGCACTCGAAAATGAAATAGTTGCCTAAATGTCAAGGTACAATGGCTACAATATCTTCAGAAAACCATTACTGGTTATTAAAGTGAACAATTTTCATAAAATGGAAGCCTGGTTTTAGAAACATAATTACCCCAACAGGACATTGGTTGTGTTCCTAATTTCTCTCCATTAATCTTTGTATGGTTGGGCAGAAGGAGAATTCAGTGGTGGAGGATTCATGCAGACAATGTGCTGCAGAATAAAAGGGGTGAAGAAAAGTACCAAGGGAAAGGAAGCAGAGCCGGTGATTACAGAGAAAGAAGAAGGGAAATGGCTGGAGAGAAGGGCGGAGGCAGCTCTCTCACCTGCGGTGAGTTAGAGAAAAAAAAAAAAAGGGAGGGAAAGAGGGAGAGGAGGAAGGTAGGGAAGTATTGGAGGGTGAAGGGAGAAAAAGAGTAGGCTAATTTTGTTCTACCTTCAGGACACCTCCTCCTGCTGCTGCTGCTGGATGCGAGTGACATGGGTTGAATATCAAACACACTTCCCAAAAGTGGCAACGAGCAACGGTTAGTTTGATACAATCCCTCCTTACGAGTCAAACAGGCAACCCAATCATGCTTTATAAGCCCGTGAATTGCACAGAGTCGCACTTTATTAGTTGTTTAACAAACGGACTTTAAGACTTTGGGAAGTTTTATTTAATGTGTTCAACTATTTTTACGTCAGATCTAATAAAAACAAATTACATAAAGGCAGACAGGTGGCAAATTAAAGCAGAAGCCTGAATAAATGAGTGCAGATAGATAATGAATGCAGATTTCCAGTAGGGCAGGAGGGGTTTGATATGTGTGAAAATGATGTGAATCATCATGCTGTAGCCTTCACAGTCACCACATCTCAACCCAACTGAACACCTACGGGAGATTTTGGACCGACCTGTTAGAGAGCACTCTCCGCCCCCATCATCAAAACACCAAATGAGGTAATTCTGGAAGAATCCCACTAGTAGACTTCCAGAGGCTTGTAGGATGAATGCCAAGGCACGGTGAAGCTGTTTTGGCTGCACGTGGTGGGCCAACACCTTACTTTATTTAAGACTTTATGTTGGTGTGTCACCCATTTGTATGTAGAACTGTTCTCATTCATTGGTGAACACAATGGTGATGTCAGTTAGAGTTGGTTATGCAAGAGCTGTGGAATACTTAAATCATCCATCATCTGCTCACATATTAACCTTTCTTACCTTTTTTTGTATGTATACTTTCGATTATGAACGTATTTTTAAAATACAATAATGTGAAATTACGGGTTGTCTTATATGACTGGCTAGTACTCGTTGCTTTTGTTGGAATATCAAGATAAGCCAATCAGAAGCAGGAGTCTGGTGCATCCTAACTTTGCAGTTCTGTGAAATAAAGTTGGTAGGTTGGTCACTGTTGCTGTATGTTAAATAGTTCAATACGTGTCTGATAAATGTTTTTTTTTTTAAAGACAAAACTACACGTTTTAGGGTGCCCTTTTATTCTGACCAATCAAAGACACACCTGTTCAATAATCATGCCGTTAAATCAGCATCCCAATATGCCACACCTGTCAGGTGAATGGATTATTTCACTGACATGGATTTGAACAGAGAAATAAACCCTTTGTGTGTATATAAATCATCTTATCTGTTGCTTCAACTTGTGTCTTGCATTTATACTTTTGTTGAGTGTAAATTATCAGTTTTCATTACTGGCTAACAAAACAAACAAAAAAAAAAGAACAAAAACATATTGTGCATCGCTACATTTGGAACTAGACAGTGACTTTTGTGCAGTGCGCAGTCTGTTTCCATGAGATTTCAAGATGGCAGCAGCTGCCCAAAGATTTTTGTTTTTCTACAATAGCAGGTTGGTGACAGTATAAGACAAATCTTGGTTTACCTGTATAGGAATAGACAGATGTATAGCAGAACATGTGAGGATGAAACCAGAAAAAAAAAAAAAAAAACACCCACATACTGTCAAAACCTGGAAGTGCAGTGACATTTTCAATAAAACGTACACTACGTGTTGACAGAGTGCAGAGGTTGGCAAGAGCCAAAGGGAGTCAACCATATGGGCAGCACACTGAAGCAATGAGCTGAAAGCTGTAGCATCAGGTGTTGATATCAATGCCCTAACTCAAAGACTGAATGTGAATATCAAACTACAGTTACTATCATTTCTCCTCTTGTGGAACATAAGATAAACAGAATACCTCTCCTGAACTGGTAACATTGGAGGGTGTGTTTTTGTGCGTCTCTCTCAGGAGAGGGTCACATTTACTATCTTGCGAGGTCTGATATAAATTTCCCTCTGTACTTAATAATCTCTCTGTAGCAGGATACCTCTTATATTATCACTGATAACACAACAAAAGAGAATGGCCAAAGCACATTATTAACATGCTACTTGCGTGCCTCTACTGCACAAAATGCCAAGAGAATAACTGACTGCAGTTCTGCTCATCTCTCTCCATACATTTTGTCAATGATACAAGGACAGAGTAATGCAAGGACATGGGAAATAGGAGGGCTGGGGTTCAGCCAAGGTTTTATCTGAGGCTGATTCTGCTGTGCGCGCTCAATTACTCCTTCTCTATCTTTTTCTCACTCATATTGGTCACATTTGCAGCCGGTGACTGTCCTGCAAGCACAGCTCCACACTGGCACCTGTTGATGAAAAAGCAGAACAGCAGACACACGCCACACGGACATGCCTGCTCTAACACACAAACACACAAAAAAAAAAAAAACTCTCTCGCACACACACACACACACACACACACACACACACACACACACACACACTCGTACCTGCCAATGCTGTCCAGCTTTCCTTTCTAGATGGATTGGAAGAGTACTTCTGATCTGAGGGGCCTCTAGCAGGCAATGAGTCAGGGTAAAATGGTTCAGGTACACACACATGCACACATGCACAAAAACCCCACTGGTTCAGGCAAACACAATCACACAGCACACAGAGATATATCTGTACATGCAGACCTTGGAAGGCAAACGTGCTTAGAGTGACTGATTGGTTGGGGAGTTCTTTCTAGACCGAAATCTCACGTTTTATCTTGGGGTGTAATGTTTAACAGATATATATCACTAAGTCAATACAACGGTCAGAGATAAAGCTACACTGACGGAAAAAAGATCCGAACCAAGCAGCAGAAAATTCATCAAGAATTTATACAGCCGTCCAAAAACATTTAAACAAACGTGTCTCTAGGGTCTACATGAGCGTGTGACTACTGCCAAGTTTCCCCAATCATAAACCCACTGCAGGCCGTCCACTCCCAAATTAAAATGGTACACAATAATGAAGTGCTGGTTGAAACATTACTTGGAGAAGTAACAGCTCTAGTAAAAAACAATACAAGTGTGAGCAACTACTTCCAAAGCACACTGGCGCCGGCTCCTCCGAGCTTCAGGCAATAATGGAAAGTTTTATTTGAAAGCACCACCTAGTGTTGCTGAAAACACTAGGAGTCAGGCAGATGACACCGACCCCGGTATTGTCCGTCTGCAGCAGTTTACTAGACACTGTATCCTCTCCGGGGACTGTCTAAAACACAGAGTGTGTCCCCCTGCCAGTTGTTTGTCATTATTGATGTGGCGCTAAGCATTATTTTTAGAGCACAGTCACTATGGGATTTTTGAGATTGATACAGATTTTAGAGGAGAAATATTCACTGATTGCTGATGTGCTGAACAATGTCATGAATCTTTGAGCTGGAATGAAAATAGATCTTTCCATTTGTGAATGTGATGAGTACTCAGAAGGCCATTTCTTTTCTATTCTTTTCTCTTTCTGGGGATATTATTTTTTTTCTCCTTATATTTGATAATGGCAGCTGAAGGCAGACGGGAAAGTGGGCGCCTTAAATAATTTTAACACATAAATAATTTTGTATATATATTGTCAATTTTAGTAGACAATGCTTCAAGCATCTATATTAGCAGTATGTTCTCTAAAAGAAGAGTTGTTTCATATTGGTGCATCAGTGCATCAATAGGATAGTTGCACACTCGTAGTCTCATTTCATTTACATCACATCTGGACTATTGATCTTGAGGAAAGATTGAGTTCACACATCGTCAACAAGATGATTTTAAAGTCCAATTCGCACTATTAAAAAAAAAAAAAAAAAAAACACTGTTTGGTCTTCTGCCGCGACATCAGCACCGATGAAACACTAACAGTAAGTTGCAGCAGGATAGGAGAGAGAGAGAGAGAGAACTGGTCAGCTGTGTGCGTGGGTAGACAATTCAGGCTGAAGTATGAGAACAAAACGACCAAATGTACAGACATAAAATCTATTTTTCATGTTTCCAGGTTAAAATTTTACTTCTCTAAGTAATCTATTCTCTTTCCAGAGGTGTGACTTCATGGATAAAATCATGAGTGCAGCATAAACTCCTTTCGGCAATCACGCCTCGTAAGGGAGACAGAAGTGCTCTGCGATATCCAGAGTCGTCTACTTTATTCTGTACTGCTCTCAATTTGAAATCATTTCAACAACAAAACGGCGCACACCACACGGATGACTCCCGACACATTTCCATTTTATATTTGATTTCAAAGTGACAGACAACCTGAAGTCTGTCACATTTGCAGCCGCATCAAAGGGGAGCTCTGTTGCAGCAAAGATTCTCGGGAAGGCGCTACTCACTGAAGCCCTTGTTAACTTAAAGGCGGTGACAGATGGAAAAATCCCGCGCATCAAAAGTCAACAACACAACAAGCCATGACACTCACAGAGTGAGCTGTTGCTGACACTAATGACCTTTAGCCAGCATTGGCGTGCGTGTGTGTGTGTGTGTATCTTGCAGAATTTTTGACAGTTGCTCGTTAGCAGTGGAGGCCTGTTAGAGCAGGATTTTCTCCCATTCCTCAGTTTCCCGCATCTGCTCACCTTCGCATCCCCCGGTCTGGCATGTAGCAGGATTTTTGTTGTGCTAACAAGGAGTGGGTAAGAACAAGGTTTTATAGGAGAAGGAAAAGGGTGGAGGTCAGAGGACAGGACATCCCTTGATATGAAAGCTGGTGGGAGGCGGGACGCGGTAAAGAAAATGTGGATGCGTCAGGAAAAAAAAACAAACAAAAAAAAAAACGTTCCATCCCTGCATTACCTGCAGTACAGCCCTCACAAATCAGCCGACAGTGTAGACACGTAGTTAGTTTAGTTAAAAGGCTGCAGTGTCCATAACGCTGCGCCTGGGGACATGTTACGCGCACGCCCCCAAGAAAACACACAGTTGTTCATACGATTGTACCTTGACTTCTAGCCTCGATGGTCTGTTATTTCTTGAAGGCTTGTGGCAACTTAGTGTGTCATGAACGCTGATCTCTCAGAAAACATTATATTGCTTCCTGTCAAACCTTTAGTTTGAGTGTCGAAGGCATTCTTTGTTCTGATCCACAGTTTTCCAACCAAAACGATGTTCACACACACACACACAAAAAAAAAAAATTCAGTGCCACTTAGCATGTCAACTCAAGTACTGCGATAATTAAAAACTTGTTCATCCAAATTTGCAATTCATCATTGCATTGTAAGTAGCTAAATTTAAAAAAAAAGTACTGATGGAGTTTCAGAATTTGAAAACAACCAAAGTCGCCACATTACTAAAGTATTCCAATATCGTCTTATCATTCATTTACAAGCCATCATCACAGCAGACTCCATCGCTCTATCCGCTAAAGACAGATTTTACTGTTATCTGGGGCTTAACAGGTATTAATTTCAGACTCTGTTGTGATCCTCTTGTTTGTGTGTGTGTGCATTTTCCTGACAGTGGGAAAGGATCGATAGAATAAACAGAAAGGGAACAGCGCTCTCAGTTACCTTCGTCAAAGTCGGCATCATCCTCGGTGTGCTGGGGGAAGGGGAAGCAGTTGGTGATCTCCAGCCGGTCATCGACTACCAGACCCAGCAGGACGCCCTGAACCACCTCGCTGCCTTGGCCCTCTTCCTGGTAGTGCTTTATAATCTTCAGCACCACCTGTGAAAACAGAAAGAGCAATCTTGCTGAAGTATCAAAGCACACCAACAGGAAAGAGGCAGCGAGGGAGGAGAGGAGGCTTTACTCTGCTTTCAATAACACTTTCGGAAAAATGATTTCATTTCCTGAGCCGCGGCTAATTTATTTAATCGTGCCTATTGTTTGTGCATTCTGCGGCTGTTACGGCATTTGTTGTTATTGTTATTTTATCATCTTTTGATTTATGTTATCCAATTCAATTGTGTCTCTGCTCGTCATGTTGATTTGCGCTCATTAGTTTGTGTTGGGGTTAGTTTGGTTGAGATGTTTCTTAACAAGCCACCTGGGTTTTTTTCCTGCTGCAAATTTACTGGTATTACATTTTCTCTTCTTTTATACATTATGTTATATCATAGAACAAATACATTCTATACAACTATTTAATTAACACCAATGGGAAAGACAAAAATAATGGTGGATTTCAGTATGCATTAAAATGATATTCTATGCTAAAGAAACGCATTGTAGGATGATAATGTTGACTAGAACATGTTATGTTATGGAGTTTTAAAATTACATTTCCATCATGAGTTAACTTTCCTTAAGACATTATACAGTTTAACAGTGAGATCATACAGAGTCAGAGATTAGAGAATCAAAACAATGGTATAGTTTAAAGTCTGTGAAAAGGCAATTCTGAGATTTCTTTCAAAATACATTAAATATGTTGGAAAATAGTCGCTGAAATCATGTGAAAAGACTTTTAACGATATATTACTGAAATGTGAAGTTAGAAGTTAAAACAGTTTTTCACCAGTTTTCAGTTCAGGATTTTTTGGGCGGTCCTAAAGGGTGGCTCGATGACACACTGAGGCCACCCTGAGCATACCCCTGCACCTCTAACAGAGAGACAGACATTCATTAATCTCATTCAGAGTGTTTCAAAGTTAGTCATGTCATTTTCTGAACTCATCTGACACGTTTCAGTTGCTTCAAAATGGCTGCCTGACTGCTCCCACGAGTGGGCGTGGCTTCAGCACATTCAGCAGACACGCCCCCACAGTCCTGGAGCTGAGAATACTGCTCATTTTCACCTGATTTTGGCACCTGATTTCATAAATGTGTCGATATTTTGAATCATTCAAATTTGGCTGGGTGGTTAAGAACACTGAATTCTTTGGTCTGAGAACACATTCATTCATTCTTATTCATGACGTCACTCACAGGTTTCTGAAGAGCCATTCTGAAGCTCCAAGTGTGTGACTCTGCCTCTGCTGCCACCTTGGCAGTTCTATCTCTGCCGCCTCCCAGCTAATCTAAAAATGGGCACTGATGTCGATCATCAAAGCAGGCTGAATGACGCCTGGCTGCTCAAACAAACCCAGCTGTCAATCAAACTGGCCATGCTGTTAATTATGTATAACTTCAAGCCTTAATATAATTTGAACAGGTGAGTTTATGGTGATTGACATGTTCTGCAGCCAACCTAAAGAAGACATTTGAGGTAATGCAGTTTTTGGCCCTTCAGAATAGGCTTCACTTCACCGCCACAGGAGTTGCAACTTAGTGAAAACACACCTTGTAAGTATAGATACTGGCATAATACATAATGCCACACAAGTAAAGTTCACAGAAGAGTGATATGGTAAATGTGCTTTGATGTGAAGGACTTACTGGGATGTACTGGGTGTGCAGGGGTTACATAAATAGTGCTGCACTGCAATGGAAATGATTTGTCCTAGAAATGAGTCTTTTTCTCATGTACTGCCTTTGAACAGTAGGTGCTAATGCTTACATGGTTCAGCCCACCTTTAGCTGACTTAACACCTCCACTCTAGAAACCTATTATAAAAGTAACTCCTACCTCCACATTTTTGATATAAAACAAAATAAAAAGAGATGGATTTCTTCACAGTTTAGCAACACTGCCTGTGTAGTGTGCAACGGCACTGCAGCTAAGTTCATTTTTAATAATTCAGGATATATTTATTGGATGTTTGTTCTGCCTTGTGTCAAATCTGTAAGAATCAAAGAAATGTGTTATTTCTTTTGTGTAACATCTACTGGGAATCAGGGCCGACACTGACACTGGGTATGCTACCGGTCGATAGCACATCCTAGAAACCCAGACACTCAAAAGTCAATGTCAATGTCAACCGCTGCCAGGGGAACGGGCCACTGATGCCTGAAGCTTAGTCACCGTTTCCACAAACATGTCAAAATACTGACTTACACACAGTGGATGCAGCATCATTATAATCTCCTTATACGAAAAGTGAGCAGGACTCAAATTTCAGTCCGACTGGAAGCATGCGGGACACTGGATGTTCACTAAAATCGCCCCTTACATCAATACTACATTACATAATAAATCCACAGGCACCGTTACGCACTCGGGTCTTTATCGGTCTCTAGGCTCTTACATAAAAAACACTAAATTACCAGAAACCCTTGTTAAGAGGAAGTTCTGGGACAAGTTACTCAGGCACTCAGTGGCTGTGGTTGAGTGGCGAGTTGAGTGGTAAGCACCACCTGCAGGCTTTAACACTCGTGCATCACTGATCTTGAGTGCATACAAAAGCCCGGTTAGTATTCTGCAGCGTGGCTTAGCAATTTAGAGGGAGAGAAGAGGCACATAAAAGGATAAAATCTGAATCGAGAGATTTTTTTTTTTTTTATGGAAAATGCTACCCTGGTCCAGTGAGAGGGTATATTTGGACTTGTAGTCAGATATCCCACATTGTCGTGCCTCATCTGGACGGGGTGTCATGCATCATTGTAGGTGTTAAATCTTTAATGCCGGAGAAAAATGGGCCAATAGGACAAGCCTCTGCATGACTGAGGAGCTGGTTTAAGCTCTAATGCTGCATCACCAACACCAAGGACAGCAGGGATGGTCTATGGCTTACTTCTACACACACACACACACACACACACACACACACTCACACACTCACACACACACACAACACAGTCATAGATGGAAACTTGCACATACAGTACCCCTACCCATCACGAGACACCATGACAAGCAAAAAAACAGAAAACAGCCCAGGCAAAGAGCAGAGAATAAGGCAAAGCGTCTAAATGAACAGGAAGAGGACAAGAAGCTGAAAGCACAGTGTGGAGGGGGAGAGCATAAATCACACTGATAACAGTGTGGGCAGGTCATAGCCAGAGGCATTAATAATACACACATACACTCAAGAACAGGGTGGTAGTCCTGGGGCCGTGCTCACAACAAAACACCCATCACAACCATGAGGAAGCCCTTACGTGCCTCACCAGTTCACGCACACACATGCGCGCACACACACATGCAGACATACACACACACATGCATCTGTCTTGGGAGATGATTTATTTCAATGGAGTGCCGGACCTGTCAAGCAACAAGTAAAAGAGCTGGGGGCGGGAGAAGAGAGACGATATGGGGTGGAGTGCAGAGAAAAACAAATCTCATTCCCTGCCTGCCTGCCTTGGCTTCTCTGACTGAAAGGGGAGGAGGGTCTGAACAATAGGTCGGGGTGGGGGAATAGATGGCAAGAGAGAGAGAGAGAGATGGAGAAAGGGGGAGAAAATCTATGTGTGAGAAGAGGAAAGTAGTGCAGCAGGGTAAAGGGAGAGAGGAACGAAGGAAATGCAACAGCAAAAATATGAGAGGGGGATAAATGAGAAGCATAAAGGAAATTAAGACAGAAGTAAGCAGGAAAAGGGCCTGATGAGCACGAGAAGAGCCACAGGGGAAGTCCTCAGAATCAGCAGCACCGGTTGCTTTACAAAGCCCCCTGGCCCCTAGCTCTTAGAGCTTGGGCTCCTTTTTCTGCTAGCAAATAGCTTTTCTAGTCTCCCTCCATCAGTGAGAGCAGATAGCACCGATGCACAATGCTTCCAGCTATCTAACTCTTGGCAATCTGTTCATCACACACTTAAATAGGGTCCATCTGGAAAAGAAGGAGGTGAGAGATGGACAATTGGCCAAAAACAACTATGTGAAGGTCAAATAAATGATGCTAAATTGGAGCGGGGCTTTAAGAAAACTCCTGAATGGACAGAAATACTTTTAAGTGGGGAACTGAAGAGGCATCGGCGCTCTAAGAAAGGGAAGGAAGGATGGAGGTTTCAGTGGATTTGTTGTGCCGGTTTCCTGGTGCTGAGGAAAACGCCATCAGGTATTGTAAGCAAAGCCTGAAAAGCTCTGAGTTTGCACGCACGCACTCTCCAGTACTGTCTATTCTCTCTCGCTAGCTCTCGCTTTCTCTCACACACACACACTTTTATTGATCTAGCTCACCAGTAGCTAGCGCAGTGAGCTCACCTCATGTGGAGAGGCCCAAGATTGATATGTGGACAGCGTATTATAAATCAACAAGCTTAAAATTGAATTGTGCAAAATCAATTGCGGTCCAAATCCCCCGTTGGCTGCCTTTAATTCTTATCATAAATCTTCTCTCTCGCTCAAACAAAAAGGGGCTCATATTCCCGCCACAACGGGGCTCAAGTTATGAAAAAGTACAGCAAGAGAGACAATCCCGTAATGAGTTTTCCTTTTTTTTTTTTTTTTTTTTTGTCCCACTGATGTGTGTAGACACACACTCAACGCTGACTGTGATATGCTTGATGGATAAAACGCTTTTGTGTGGTGTGAGTCATCTCTTAGGTTAAGCCATGGATGAAGACCACTACAGATTCCCACTTCATCTGCCAACTCCCGCCTGTTAGCTCGAGGAGATCTTTTTCAAACTTGTCAGGCTCAGGTTTTATATTTATTTAAGCCAACTTTAAAAAAAAAAAAAAAAAAAAAATGTGTGAGCACTCTCTTTCTTTTTTGAAAAATAATATGAATGCATCTCTTTTTTAATATTAACATGTAGTGTGCAAGGCACTGGGGCAAGCGGGTTTAACGATTAATGCGAATACAATTCAGTTTTCAATCTCAGTGGGCTGGCGGCACAGAAACAGTTTTGAGTGGCAACCTTATTAAAAAGTTCACAACCTCTAGACAACCTCCCTATAGAACCACTTAAATCAACAGAGGTGAGTTCATGTAAAGTTTTGATGAAATTGTTGTTGTTGAATAGAAAGTTAATGTTCTGACTTTATTTACCAGAAAGAAAAGAGCCTACAGAAACACCCACAATTGAACGGAGGTGTTACAGAGTGAAGGTTCTTCCCTCACAAATGGTCTTTGAAAACACGACAACTGTCCACATAATAACTATGTGAACATATGTCATAGAAAATACGCTATCAGCACTGTCCTTGAAAGGAGGGCATTCTAATCTTTAGAATTTTCATGAAATAAGAATTAGAATTATTAGGTTTTAGATACTAATTATGGTCTGATTTCATTTTATTTGTTTTTTCCAGAGAGACATTAAGTATATTAACATTTTGTAATTACCTCTCATTATATTAGTTTTTATTGTTAGTGGTGGAGTCCGCCATTCACACTGAGATTGCCTTCAAGTGCTCAAGGCAATCACAGGAAATAATGCAGCATGTAATCGACTGTTACAGTTTTTACTTCTAACTGAGTGATAACAGCCTCACTGTTTACTGTTCTCTCTCCTGACGCCTGCTACTGCAAACCCAACATTTCCTGCTGCTGCTGCTGCTGCTGCTGCTGCTTCAGCCAGACATTCAGCTGCTCTTCTGTTGCTGTTCAAGGAGTGTCTGATGTATGGATTAAACGTGTTTGCCGATACCTGCAATCTTAAATATTACATCATGAACTTTAGTAGATTCTGTATTATGGAGAAGTGATAACAAACCGCTGTTTGTTAGTAACTTCCTCGACAGATGGTCACAAATGCCTATATGTGTGTTATGGCTGCTTTGTGTCACATTAAGTAGTGTGAAGCCCCATCCGGACACACACGGGCTTAAGGACCCGAGGCAAGAGGAAAAGCCTCAGGGGGGAAAGGGACTGTTCTAGCAGGTTTTTACTCATTCATATATTCACTGGGAAAAAAAGGCTGCTCCTGCTAAAAGAAATGTTAAAATTAATCTAATTCTGACATACGTCCTGCCCTTTCCATCCCCCAGATCTATCAAATCACAGTGCCGCGTCCCATAAAACGTGTTCCAACCATTTCTTAATTCATGGTACATGAATAAAACCTGTGTCTGATGTGCATCATATGTCAGAATAAATGGATAACGCCTATTTTTTTTGAGTACGCGGGCAGTTGTGTGATCTCAGTAGGTGTTTAATGGAACCCATTGCTGTGCGGTACTCAACTCCTGTGGCAGCACCATCCAGTGAATCATCTTCAAAAGAAAGGAAACAATCCAATTCTATTACACGGCAATGGTGATGGTGTCTGTGGGCAACCCTCCAGCTAAAACCTCTGACAGCCGGGTCATGACGCAACACAGCAGCAACTGCTGCATATCAATGCGCTCAGGTGAAACGTGTCTCCTAACGCTCTACCTGAAATAAACGCCTTTCACCTTTAAAAGTCTGAATCCAAATGAGGTCGCGCACTAAGCAACACTCGACTGTTTTTAATTTAACTGCTGCGATTAAAATGTTTGGTTGATGAGGGGTGAATTAAAAAAAAAAATCTCATTAGAGGTCTAAATAATACAATTTGAGGTGAAATATTTAGATTTGAAATTAGAGCCCAGAGACTCCTGCGCAGCTTTAATGAGCGAGATAAAAGGACGGCAGCAGCTGGCAAGTTAAAGTTCTGTTACTGTGTTCAGGCACACACCGGGCAAATGAGCTGTTTTGTGTCCAGCGCAGCTTTGGGCAGGAGGAGGGAGAATATCAGTGCATGGCAGTGTGGCAAGTTTGTCCTCTGCTGTTTATTCGGAGGTACTACAGACTACTACAACGTTTAGGATGTTAAAATTCAGAACAAGCACAATAATCATCATATCATCATATAAAGCCACAAACAAAGGCTTCGCACAAAAAACAAGCTTCAAGACACACTGCCTGGCGATAGTGCCATCCATCTATTATCTGTAACCGTTGTTGTATCCTCATCAGTGTCACAGTGGGGCCGGAGCCTATCTCAGCTGACTTTGAGCGTGCAGCAGCGGGGTAACACAGCAGACAAGTCGCCAACTCATTACAGGGCACATAAAGACAAACAACCATTAACACTCACATTCACACTTACGGGCAATTTTGAGTGACCAATTTACCTATTAAGCGCGTGTCTTTGGACTGTGGGATGAAGCTGGAGTACCCGGAGAAAACCCACACAGATGTGGGGAGAACATGCAAACTACACACAGAAAGGCCCCAGCCGGGGTGATGGTGCCACCAAATCCTAAAATGTTTCTCAGCTTTAGAGCGTCCATATCTACTGACTTGTTAACTGTGTTCAGTCTAAATTGATAAACAACAACATAGAGGGAAAACATCAGTCTGAACTGGTTTATTATCTCTAGTAAAACTAGAGATAGATTAACAATCTGACAATCTATCCAAGTGAAAAATATGACAGAGGTACATTTTATCTGACAACAAAACAGACGGAAGAACAAAGCCTGCTGAGCTACAGAATGGAGAGGGCCGCATGCACATTGTTTATTTTTACCGGACAAACCTTTGTAACCTTTAAATCCCTGAAAGGTTCATTTCCATACAGGGACTAATAAAGTAACATGTATGCTCATTTAAAATCAAAGAACTGGTCAACAAGCCTAACTCAAACTTGAATGAATGAATGAATAAATCTAAAAGTTACTACAGTGAAGTGACTGTAGCCTAACGCTTCGTGTTATGAACGCGGATAACAAATGTTTCTTTCTTCGTTTGTCTTTCGTGTGTGAGAGGGAAGCAGTAAACAGAAGCATCATCCTCATCATCCTCATCCTATGGTGCATCCTCAACACAGACACCAGGGAGGTCCTAGTTCTAAAATGAGCTCTGTAGCTTCATGGAAGCTAAACCAGCTAGCCTAGAAGATAACCAGTTAGCCTAAAATTAGCCTGTTAGCCAGTAGGGAGGTGCAAATATTATATCTATATGTCATTACTGTGTTGAAATAGACGACGTAAGATACACTACATGGCTCAGTTGAGGTGTTAAATGGTAAAAGCTTCACGTTATCTGTCCGCCATGATGATGCTCACACTTTAACTAGCATCCACATATGTTAGCACCGGTTTCTTTGCCAACCGCCGCCCAAATTCAACACGAAGGTAAAAAGAACCGAGGTGACACTTACCAGTCCCTCAATCTGGATCTGTTTGACTGGAGAGTCCAAAGTGCCGCCGGTAGAAGCCATCACGGTGCCGGATCCTGAAGCAGACTCTTTACGGGCAGCCATTGACGAGCTACACGCGGAAAAAGGGAGCACAGCTTTGGGTGACGGACGCTTCCGCTAAATGCGCCCTGTCCGGATAGAAACAAAGGCGTATCGTGTCTAGTTCCCACCTTTATTGTGACCAGTGCTGATTGCAACAAACTATATGTTTGTTGGACAGTTTATTTGTTTATACACTTTTTAATATTTATTTATTCACATGGTTACTTGAGGGATGGATACATTTTGTATTAAAGACCACATACCAGATTAATAAAGCTCTAATCTAAATGTATCAGTTCCCCCAGTGTGCTTTTTCTGCTTTAAATTACAGGTAGTTTGTGAGTTCTTTCAATTCTATATTATCTTGATATCTAATTTTATAGAGACCATTATTAAAAAAGACATCAATATTAAAAATGGCATTGTAAATGAATAAATGTTCAGTTACCAAGTACTTAAAACACTTTATTTCAAATCTTTACAGATGTATCACAACTAGAAGTTACCCGAAGACTAAAAAGGTGGGATACTGAACTTAACTGTAACAAGTACATTACCTAGTTACATGATGCAAAAAGGTGAATAAGCATAAACATAAAAAGGTACAAAAAAAATATTACATAAAACTTGATAAACTGCCTGAATTATACATCTGCAACATGATATTTAATGCCAGGTAAGATTTACCAATTTCTTTTGACAGATTAATTTTGTTTATGAGAGAACAAGTGCAACAGGGAGAGGGTGGGAGAGGTTACACTTCTGAGCAATAAAACAGTACCTTTCCAGAACATGTACAGTCAATACGGGATTCCATGTGAAAATACAGGGCTCTTTATCTAAAATCTGCAATATTTCAGGTGTGACAGGGGCAATGGTACAAAACATATGGAATGAGCAGACAATGGAACTTTAACTTACAAAACAAAATGAAGCAAAGCTTACAAATTGGTGACTGAAAAAGGTTGCTTTATAAATATAATTGTTAAACATTCTTCCTCACTCCGTTTTAACCAAATGAATACTGCATCTGTAGTACAGTAAAATCCTTTTAAAAAAAGTTTCCAACCCGTTCCCCACTATTCCCTCCCCTTCCCCGGAAAAAAAAATGGGCAGACAGGAAAACAAAAAGGCAAAAAAGTCAGAGTAATTAAAAAAGTATGTCTGTTGCAAGCAGAGTGTTTGTCTGTTCTTCCGATGTCTAAATAAGGTGGAATCTTGGTCCAGCGGTGGCGATGATGTCGCTGTAGGGCTCAGTCTGGGTGACCTCGATGGCTTGCTGCTTCTTGAGGACCAGGAAACTGTAAAACTTGGCAGCTGCCTGCTTCTTGTTGTTGTTCCGGCACAATTCAAGCAGGCTGATTGAGTCTGCGCCAGTCTTAGCCATGACGCGCTACAGGGACAGAAGCACAAACTGTCAGTCTAAATTCTCTTTTGCCCTGGTGGGAGCAATAAAATATAACATCAACAGAGAGGAAAAGAAACACTTTACATGACAACTGTGCTCCCAAACAGTGCTTTTTTGATTTCAACATTTTGCACATGCAGATAAACAGAAATAAATTTTCAAAAGGTAAAATTAAATCTGCACAAACTTATAACAAATACAACACTTTACCTGGAGACCATGCAGCATCTGCTGGGTTCTCTTGTTCCATCTCTTCTCCTCCTGATCCTGGTCTCCAGCTTGACCTTCCTCTTCCTGAGAAACAGACAAAGTCATCAGCATCAATTAGCACAGACGCATACAGTAACACATGTACAATCAAATTAAAGTGTGTTTCTAAAGAAACACTTTTTTTCTAAACAGATTTTCCAGTGTAACAGGGCAACCTGTCCCCCCCCCCCCTTACCTCCTCTTCATCACTATCATCCTTCTTGTCTTTGCTCTTGTCACCAAGCAGGTCAAGCTCAGGGACAAGCTGGGTGAGGTTGAGACTGCTCTCTTCTGGAGGCAGATCCACCTGAGGCATGTCTAACCTCTGAGACAAGACTGAGCGGTCAGCCACCTGTTGCTGCTGCTCCAAGGGAGCCATCTGAAAGAGGGAAAGCAGGATGCACAAATTAAGACCGAGTTAGGACACGATGTAGTACACTGAATTCATTATGTTATGCAATTATGTTTCTACCATTTGATTAATACTTGTTCCGTGTTTACAAGTTCAGAAAACACAAAAATCTTCGTCTGGTGCAATATTTTAATTAGATAAAAGATTAATCTGATTATAATTAAATAACCAAAATCTGCTCCAGAAAAAAAATTAACTAATTTGTCATGTGTTATGTCTCCAGTGCTTAAGTGCTGAACTCAGCCATTAGAAGCCATTCAACATTCTTATAGTCTACATTTTGCAACTTGCTGCGGGAACTTTCCAGTGTTCTGGCAAAGAAAAATAAAATTTAGTTTCGATGACAAGTACTCACAGGAAGGGGGGCCTCTTTGTCGAGGGTCTTGCGTTTGACACCACGGGGGGTGGAAGGAGGAGGCATGACTGTCTCATCCAGGGTTGTCCTGCTGCCCTCCATGGCAGATGCTGCCAGCATACTGGGCTCCTCCATGATAGTCTGGTCTGAGGATCACATCAGACAGATCGTGTTAAAAATGTGAAAGTGAACACAGCATTATTCAGTAACTGGGGCTGTCTCGGTTTGATTTTCTCTTTCCTTCTTATGTCTGCACCTGCATATGACCTCCTCTCATCTCTTCCAGTAACACTTACCAATAACATCTCTGTGCTGACTCATGACCTCCTCTCTAGGCACCTCTGTGTTCTCCAGATCTTTGAGGAACTCATCCAGACTGTCAGCCTCGCCGCCCTTTCTCCTCTTCCTCAGCTCATCTGGCACCAGAGGCGTCAGGCAGCGTGTGAACATCTGACAGAGAGATTCAACAGTTGAACTAAGAGGGGTGATTGTTCTTTTATTTAAACTTTATTTAGAAGTCAATAGTCTAATAGAAATGGAGGGACTATTACAGAGGACTGATTCAAGACAAATGGAAAAGAGCTGTTAAATTATGCATCGACACATTTTCCATTCAGTATTCTACAGGGGTACTGTGGGTGTGAAAGGATGGAGAAAAGAGACAGACAAAAGCAATCACTTCCTCCACCTTCTGTTTCTTCATAGTTTTAAAATCCCACAACCTGAACAGAATGCCAATGAAAGATAGATTATAAATCTTCTCCACTTCCATTAAACAACGTCTGACCTACTTGGAGAAGGTGTGGCTCACTCATTACCATTCCCAAGTGAGAACATTGTAAGTGACTTCAGGTAGACAGCTGAGTATTTCATCAAACAGTTAAGGGTGGACGTTTATTCACAAACAATATTTATAACAGGCATCGGTTACCTTGAGCAGCCTGGCATTCCAGAGAGGTTGAGCAGGCAAAGAGAAAAGCTTCTCCACTCCTCCAGTCTCCTTCCACATCATGAGCTTCTTAGTCGGAGGGGCGAGGTCCAGGGTGGTGACAATGTCCGAGTAGTCAGACAACTGGGCCCTGATGGTCTTACTGTCCAGCTCCTTCACACTGTCCACAATCAGTTTCCTCTTACGCTTCGCCTTGGTCTCTTTCACTGGAGGTGCGAAAGGGAAAAAAGGATTAAGCTTTGTTGGTGTTTCTCCATCATTAAAAAGGGTACAGTTTCAGCACGTATGCAGCGATTGTCCAATTTAATCAATGGTTCTGCAGTGCTGCTCATTTATTTTTTACATCACCTGCTACAGCTCAATAAAACCTAGGAGATTCGGGGTTGGTAGATAGGGTATAGCAAAAATCTCTACTGGCTGACTAATCACCTCACAATGTGCAGTCAGTATATTGTCATATTGAATACAGAAATAGCAAATGGTGAATCATTCAAACTGAGTACTTTCATTCATTTCTACAGAAAGGTGAGGGAGGGTTTTTACCAGTGATGTCAATGGGCTCCAAGGCGAAGGCCTCCTCCTCATTGTGAACCAGAGTGGTCTGTTCTGTCTGGTCAGCCATTGCAGGCAGTGGCTCTGCTGGGCCAGAGTCTGGGCTGTCTGGAACCGCTACACACACACACACACACACACACACACACACACACAAAAGTTGAAATCCCCTTGAACAGACGAACAGTGACACAATGTGCATTCACACTTTTTCATGTGTTCTGATCTCTACAGTGTGTACTCAACTGCACAAGCAGTTAAGACTATTTTCCACATGCAAATATATTTAAAGCCTCTGGAAATGGGGCTTGACACATATGCAACACATAAAACACAAAACATGCATATGATATTAAAGTTAAGTGTCTCATAAAGCATCCACATAAAAACAAACAAAACAGAGTTCAACAACAGCTCTTTTTGCTGTTCACACAATTATTTTCTCTGTGTAGGCAAGGCAGATCACGTTTTGACAGCTCCACCAGCATGAAAGCTGAGCAATGTAGCGCTTTTGGTGTAAGACTATTTCCTTTCTTGACGATTTATGAGTTTATTTACTACACTAAATGTAGCACAACCAGTTTGTTTCGTTTCAGCTGACATTGAGGCAGACTGAGTGAGAGCAGAGTGGTTTGAGTTAGCGGATTTTTTTTTTTAGGACTGACTGAGAATTAATAGCATAATAAATGTCAAGCACAATTCAAACAGATGCGGATGAACTGAAACTAATTCCTAATAATTTTGAGATGCTTACTATAATTTACACAAGAACCAAAATGACATAGTTTGAAGGCTTTTGTGGATTTGAGTTTTAAGTGGCTTTCATAGAAACATGGTAACTCTTGGAGATTAATGGAGATAATGTACGTGAAGAATCTGAATTCCTGGTTTCATATGTTCCGCATGAAGACAAACTGTTCTTCACTTACGTGAGTGGAGGTTGTCATAGTCGTCCTCATCGTCTCCATGATCTGGAGGCATCATGACGCTTTCTGTGATGGCTGGAGGGTCATCAAAAATACCACCTCCGTCTTCAGAGCTCAGTAGCTTATCAACTGGAAAATAAAGAAGAGGAATAACTTGACGACCATTCTTAAACACAAGCAACTGTAACAGTCAGTTAGAGTTTATGCTGAAAAATAATAAAACTACTTACCCAGCATTCCCCCGTCACTGTTGCCCATGGAGCCATCCCCAAAGTCATCATACTCCATGTGGTTCGACTTGTCAGGGAGATTAGCTGGACCAGGCTCAGCCTCTAGCAAAAGGTTTGAGGCTGTGGCACCGTGCATGATGTCCTCCTCAAACGTGCTGGCGTCACGCATCATCTCTCGGTCATCCATACCGAAGTCAGCTGAAGAGTAAAGGAAGGTTGGTATTATTATTATTATTATTATTAGTAGTAGTAGTAGTAGTAAGTCTTCGTGTTAAATCACAATTATATTATGATAGAATTATGTAAAGCTTATAATTACATCAGAAATTAATTTTCCTACTCATAATTATGTAGTGGTATAAATGTACATGTCGGTTTGTATAGTGACCTACCAAAGTCATTGTCCTGCAGGAGGCTGAGGTTGCCAACATCTTCCCTCATGGTGATCTCTTCTACTCTGCTCTGGTTCAGAGTGAACTGCTGGGCCACATCTATGTCACTGTTTGAATAAAACAAATGCACCCAAACACATCAGGGAAGCGTACAACGGTTAATGTGGACGACACAAACTGGACCACATCAGTACTAGTGACAGTAGCAAGGGCCTCACTGTGCAGACCAATACATCTTTGAAACATAAAATAATCGAGGTAATGACACGAGAGCATAAATAAACTTACTCCAGGTCAGGAAGTGGCTGGTCAAAGTCATGAAACTCCTCTGGTAAGGTGATGGCGTTGTAGGCTGCCTCTCTGTTCTCCTCAGGTAAATCCACCACACCTGAATACACGTAGTAATGTTGTTATAACACAACTGTTCAATGATCCTACGCCTCACAAAGAACAGCTATACCATGAATACGACAGACAGACAACAAAATGCGGCAGTGTGGAAGACTGTCGGTTTTTGTTTGGGAACAAAATTCAGATGTTTAGGTGATTCATCTTTATAACCTTATATAAACCAGGTGGTTACTAATGAAAAAACCACTGGAGCTTTCACTTCTGTAGCTTTTATGTTTTGCTCTGAAGCTTGTAGCTGTTATAGTGAAGGAGATTGTACATACTCCTCTCTTAAGAAAAATTACATTATATTTTCTTCTTACCTGGCCTAAAAGCCATTTTGATCTTGATGAAGGCTTCATTACAGTCAGCAAGCAGATACTTTGCCTTCCTGTGGTAGATTCTCACCACCCCAAGGAGCAGGTGACCTGATGTACGCAATGCCATCTTCACCTAAGGGAAACAAGGCCGGGAAAGACATGGAACGGATACCATGTGTCAATGAAGAGGAGGGGGTAGCAACAAAGGCAAGACAAAGTAACAATTCTGGCTGAAACGTGAAAACACAGACTGCACTTTTGTCTTGTTACCTTGGGTGAGATGATGCTTTCCACACTGCTCTCCAAGTTGCATTCGAACACATGGGCCTTGGTCAGCTTTTTGTCCCAATGGGCCGCTAGCCAGATCTTGGCCAGCGGCCCACGTTTACTGAGGACAAAGTGGGCGTAGAACATTGCCCTGGTTCCCCTGACTCACACACTCACACTGTGGTATGGTTTACCTGGAAAACACAGATGATTATTTTTAAGTACAAGGAGACGATAAAAAATAACAATGTAATACACAAATTAGCAACACAGTAGCATTCATTTTTAGTATTCTCCCCCTCACACTTCATGACAGGGGACATGGGGTGGTGGTGGGATTTGTTAAAGAAAAAGTGTCTTGACTGCTGCACAGAAACAATGCTTAGAAATTACAAATGAGATACTTTGACTCCAGCCAGCCAGGCTATCAACTCATTTTTAACAATGTCGTTATGCAGATATTCTTGGCTTATGATGGGAGCCCAAATTATAAGGCCAAACTCAGCAAAAACAGATTTAATTAAACAGTTTCTATGGAAAGTTATGGGCATTTTCCCTCCTTCCTTCTCCACATAAAACAGTGCAAAGGTGAGAATCGTCAACTTCCCCCCCAAGAATGCGGGTTGGCTTGAAGCTGGTGGATAAATTTGGCTTTTACAAACCATAAACTTGCTAATTCTAATGATTTGACTACGATGATGGTCTAAAAAATAAACTTTATAGCAACCTACGCTAACGTTAGGTAACATAATCCCATGCCGGGGGCTTATTAGTTGGTTAACGTACAACGCTGACCGTAAAAATCGATAAAGCTCATTCTCTCCTCTTGTTTTGCTTAATTTAATCAACTTTAATCGCTAACGTTACTCGTTGCTGCTAAAATACAAACGAAAGGCATATTTAGAAAATGAGATTTTATCAAAACAAGCGCTGCCTTCGCTGAAGTTCCGCCTATTTCCCAGTCGGGGAGGCAAACCTTAGAAATCCACATGTCCGCCTTTTCCCGGTTACTAAACAGCTACTTCAATGAATCGTTAATTCGTAAGTCGCACAATTACAAAAACTCGCTAAAAGTCAGTTTCACGTAGCTATGTTTAAAACAGTGCAATAGTTACGTTAAAAGCGCCAAGGGGTTGGTCAACGCCAGTAAATAGTCGGCGCCATCAAGTGGGACGAACTAAATTAGCCGCCAGCTAACTACAAAAGGAGCAATGAAATCGTAAGCTGTGCGTTTGTAGCAGAAATGTTTACACCGATTTTAACTTCCTCTAAGTAAAATCACCAGCTTTTCTAACCAGATAACAAACATACCGTCCGCCCATGAAAAGAAAGTGAAGCTCGCAGGAACGAGGCGCGCATCAAACCTGCTCCTACTTTTCCCTCTAACGTTACCAGCACAACTGTGTCGTTAGCTGGTGGCTAACGGCTCTTGTACAACGAAGGCCGCGTCAAATAAACACAAAAGTGCATGCTCACTTCGTCTCTGAAAATACACAAAACATCGCCTAAATATTCGCGGTGCAGACACACTTACCGACAGTACCCCCACTTATAGTGAAATTCTTATGGTTATGTTATTTCTCCAAGCGTATTCTCCCCTGTTGTACTCATTAAAACAGACAAGATGGCGCCAGTCGCCTTCCTCCCGCTCACCGCTGTCCTTTTAAAATCGGCAGGATGTTTACAGTCAAAAATGGCGGAGGAGGAGTCTGCTGCTGCTGGGGGAGACTCTGACAGCAGGCTGTGGGCGCCCAGCGGAGATAGGGGGCGCTGTGGCACAGTGCTTACTACAGACGTGCCGTCCTTTAGTAATGCGTCGACAAATCTGAAAATTCAGTGTGTTGTGTTCTAAAAAGTACTCTCAGATTATTAATTACATTGTGCTTCATTATCATATTTGTATATTTGTTAGGCGGTCACGTCCAATTGAGGTTACCTAATGCCCAATACAGTGCACTCATTGTATAACTGTGTTTTTTTACCTGCTCTGCTCCCGTCATCAACTGTCCCATCTGGCCCCTAATCTTTTGAAAACAAGCGACTCCATGTTGTAACACTGGTTATGACCATGGCCTATTGTGACTCACATCCTGTATCTACATCAACACAGTGGTCTAAAGCAAACTGCGGTCTCCCACTGTACCCTTTCCACAGCAGACATTTTGACATTGCATAGCAGGAAGAGCACAGGTGAAATTAATCACATTAATTGCTGTGTTCCATTTAAGGGTCTCAGTTGCAGGGTCCTGCTCTTGTCCATGCTGGCTTGCTTACAGGGGCATATATTTATATACCCTGTTCAAACTGCATTTCCTTGTAAATACTTGTTACTTTGTGCAGTGACAATAAAGTTGAATCTAATCTAGTCTGATCTGATTTAGAGCCATCGCCAATGCTATCAGGTACATCGCTACAATAAGCTAAAATGGCAACATTAGTACTGGCTAATAAGATTAATTTTTAATGGTTTCAATCATCAACTAAAGCAAATTGAAAGAAAAATGTAAAGAGAATAATTGAATAGGTTACATAATATTTACAGGAAGTACTGAAATTGCAGCCGCCTACAAAACAATTTCAGTCCCAAAATACTCAACAGGACATCTGGACATCCATGCAGACTACAAAAAACATTTTCCAAACAGGATATTAGATACAGAGATGAGGAGAAACATGCCTGACAGAGAGATGGACTCATCTACAATCAAATTGCAAAATTGGTATGCAGCAAAGCAGATTTGTCTCATAGGCTGCAGCATCTGTTGCTGTAGAACTGCTGCCAGTTGAGCCTGTTTATGATTTTCTAGCAGCAGGGCACCATGTCCCTGTATAGAAGAGGCTGGTTTATAGACGAGGTAGCACTCACACTTTAGAGTAATGTCAAATTTAGTTCTTATTTTCAGCTCATGACTTGAGATTTATCAGATAATTAAATCCATGCATAGGTGAACATCTGCAGCGGCGATACAAATGGAAAGTGATAAGGTAAAGCCACAGGGCACATGTGAGCCCTGTGACAATGCATCATAATCACATGATAATTACACTCACAGTAAGTGTTTAAGTAATTCCCCAAATGTATTAAATGTTTGCAAATATGCTCCGAAAACAATGAGCTCATCATTCTCGTGCACATGTTATCATCATCGCACAAACAGGCTCATTGTGCGATTAATAAATTATTGATTTAGGCCAAATTACGAAATGCGATTTCACAATCGAAAGCTAACAGATGGAAGTGATACAAAAATGAATTTAAAGTGCTGTTTAATTTAAAATTAGGTGGAGAATTTCAATGTGCATCACTGATTTATGATCATATTAAATCAAGCTATTTTTGTGCAGAAGTAGAGCCTTGTGTAGCATACACAGAAATGGGTGTATGACTCATTTTAACACAATTCTGCACAGCCATGTCTGAAAGGTGCCACAGTTTTGGGCTTCCATCTGTTAAAAAAAGATAATTTTATCCATATAGCCATTTGCTTTCTGCTGTTATCATGTGACAGATACATCTCAACTGCCCTAGAGGAACCAAACACTTCCAAACAGAAGTGTTCCCACTTTGGACGAGCTACATTGTTGATGTACACGATGAGTCACAAAGCCTGAACATCTGTTTATCCCGACATACCAAAACATTAGTATATTATTATCTGCACAGCTGTATAAAATAAAACATCTTTTACTGAAGAACTCTTACACGCACACACTAACACGCACAGAGGAGATGGGCTAAAAGTGGTGACAGATTTTTGTGTCGGCAAATACTGATTGAAGAATTAGATTCCTTTAATCCTGTGAAATGAATTGTTTCTGGCTAATAGTGACATAATGTGCCTAGTTTTAATGTATTCAATTATGTCACCACAGGGAGCCTCCTTCAACTCCTCTGTAAACAAAACTGCTTTTATATGAAGCACTGTATCACACTCAGTTGTACTGTCAAAGGAAATGTTGTCTCCAAATTCATTAGTTAGTTATGTTTACCTTTTAGGCTTAATTCTCATAAAAACATAATTTGTTTGTTATCAGATATAATTAGTGATGAGTTTTTTTTTATTTTTATTTATCAATATCCTTTTGAACCCTCATGATACATGAAATAGAGAAGAACTTTTTCCTCCGAAATATGTTTGCCCTCCATTCCACTATACAATGGGGGAATTTGTGTTTTCAGTTGCAATGTTCAAAAGTTAACCAAGGCCAAGGCAGCAAGACTACACATCCATCTGTAGTAATCGGTGAGACCAGATGCAACTGAAAAATGTATTCTTAAGATTTTTCTAAAGCACGATACAAAGGGAAGGACATTTATCAACCTTGGCCTTGAGTCAAGAGTAGTCAACAGTAGGGAAGACCCCTGAATGCATGCATGCTGAGCTCCATCTCCACTGCTGATACACATCTCATCTGCGGAATTAGCATATCGTTAAATCATACAAGCAGATTTTTGGCATTGGATAGGCCCCCCAGCACAGTGTAGTTCCACCCCTTGGTCTATCCAAATCACATATTTCCACTAACTCCATACAACAAAGTATCTACACATCTGGATTTTTTAAAAATTTATTTATTTATTTTTTTAAATACCCCCATCTTGGTCCCGAGGCCATCCAGAATCAATGTGGTTTTGGTTTAACAGTCCAAATGGTTTTCCTTTTGTTGTGTCACTACCTAATTTATCTTGTGCAGGCACAGGTCCAACTTGAACATGCTGCACATCTTTTTGCTTTAGAGACTTTAGCCCAGTTTGGTGTCAGAGTGTGTTTTGGGGGTAGCAATCTCTCCTGTAGCTGTTAGCTCCAGCTGAGTTGGCAGCCCTCATACACCATGGGATCATCCTGGATAGATGCTGTTATTTATGCAGCGTGTCTAAACCAATCATCCTGACACAGATTTATGTAAACACAGCAGTTTCTTGGCATAGGATGAGATTCTCACACGCACAAGGAGGAAGCTAAAGGTATTATTTGGTTTGGCTCTCCCTCAAGTGGGCGCAGTGCAGAAACCGAACACGCGAAATGTGTTTGGGAAGCCTGAAAATGGGTTGCCAGCAGGAAGAGGGATGACCAGGTGAAATGGGGAAAAGGGAACTACTTTATGTGTATCTAGGTGAGCATGCCTTTTACAGCATACTGTAGAATTGGAGTCTGTAATCGTAGAATTTGAAGTTTGATCCAGTATTTTTGAATGGATGACAGTAAAATATGTTGGGTCACACAAAAAAAACACAGAGATGTTATATCAAACATTTTATTTATTGATGTTTTTGTTTTGTTTTTATAAAATTCTTTTACAAAATTGTGATTTTTCCTCTATCTTTCCATTTTAATCACTATAAAATTAGGTCTGCAGTTACAGAAGAGAGTGAAGGAAGCAGGCAGAGATTCAATCTTCCTGTCTGATGAATACTGTGTACGGGAGAATTATGCGTGTGTTTACATGTATTACTATACTTGAAACAACCAGGAAGAGGGACCCCCTAATGGGTCCCCTCAAGTATAGTAATACAAGGCAGTGCGTGTAAGGGAAAAAAAAAAAGTTCCTACAAGAGTCAAGGCAGGAATGTCAGTATTGGATGTGTGGTGATAAGTCTTAGTAGCATTCCAGTGTTAAACAATGTCATTTAGGGAGCCATTACGTGTTACTGGATATCAATAAAGAAAACAAAAAATTACCTACTATGAAATGAAAACAGGGAACTGTTTGTTGCACAAGGCAAATGAGAAAACAAAAACCTAAAGTGTATTTCTTCTGAAGGCACATCAATTTATAACCCCCTGCCCTCTGAAACAACGACACAAGGAAAGAACAAAAGATAGAGAAAATGTCATCTTAAATATTGCACCAAGCTCATTTCTGAAATGTGATTCTGTTTATGACCATATTCAGTTGTCTTGATAGCACTGCGTTTAGTAATACTAGGATTGTTTATTTGCTGTCAAGCTGAGAGCACATTCTCAGAAATGTAAAATACCATGCAGCACCTCTCTCTGCTGAGTGTCTCACACATACACACCTTGCTTCCTTTCCCCGGCTGTTCCTCACACATTTTACTTTCTCATACGGACAGGATATACTTTTAATGAACCAAATAATTATGGGAATGCATGGTATTCCTCAAAAAGAGATGAAAAAAATATATAAAAACAAAACTACAGAGGATCTGTTGGCACATACTGGGGTGAAGGGTACACAATGGTTAAGCTTACCAAAATCATGATTTATCTTCTGCATTTTGAAACTGATGGTACCAGAGGAGGCATCAGGGCAGGTGTGGTTAGATTTCTATAGAAATGTTGCTGGCATTACAGGGATACTTTGTGGACAGAAACTTTGCGGTGGTGATGCACAGTGATTTAAAAACACAGGTGCACATTCTCAAATTACACCGACATTTTCAGATAACCTGATATGACACATCAAGGCAAAACTAAAATGAATCATGAGTATTAATGGAACTATTTCGATTAGCCTATTATTCCATTTGCAAAATACCAATTTCATGTTCCACTGACACTTGCTATTCATTACAGATTTGCAGTCAATGTGAAGCATGTGTCAGACCAGAAGAATAATACATAAAAACAGATCAAGATGTCATTTATGAGACTGAATTATGGATCATGTTTGAACCTCCCAGTTTTTACCAGTCCTAAATACTCAACAGGGAACTGGACATTTCCTAGTGTTTGCCTCTTGAACACGGCCCAAACGCAACAGCACATTGCCAATCTGAATCTCTCAGAGGTGAATGACGAATGATGAATGTTGAAATCTGTGATCATCAGAGATACAAATTGGCATTCTGCAAACATACCAGAAATGTTAGGCTTCTAATTATGTATTTATGGTGGGAGAAATACCACAAATGAGAATAATTACATAATAGAGCACATCTCACCAAAGGTGCCAGTTTCTCTCCTATGCCTTTTAACAGCACAAAGCACCCAAGTCAAGTACTTGTCAGCCTTGCTAACTGCCTAATTATCAAAGGACAAAATAAAAATTGTGTCTATGGCATAGAGACAATAACTGTTTATAAATATGTCCTGTTAACAAAACCCAAAAAGATCCATTCCCTACTTTTCACAGTGGTTTGTATTTCAAACAGACCATTGGTTGGCTCAATTGGCAAGCCCAGTCTCCCTTAACCAAGGCAATTCTTATGATCTCCTATTGTTCTTCAGGCCAGCACACATTCATCATATAAGCCATTAGAATGGGACATGAAGAAGCCAAAATGAAAATAGAGAATTTCATTTCATTTCCTGTGGGTGTCTATTCCCACACAGCAAATTTGGAGAAATCTAGCTAGTTGTGTAAGCCCTGTTTTACCAGGAAACATGTTCAGAATGGCACACAATGGCAATGTTTTTTGACTAAATGTACATTTTTATTAAGAAATGTGAATGCTGACCTGGAGAATTTACTACAAGATTCATAATTCCACCAATTATGAAGAAAATCACAATTAAAAAAACAAAACAAAACAAACAAAACAGAAAGCAGCAAGATCAAGGTGCTCATCCCACACCATGTCTTTTTCCTCAGACTCCCACATCCCAACGCCGTTAGATAAACTTGAGGCACTGTGAATAGCAACGATCATAACGCGTCTGTGGTTGAGGGGTTGTTGTATTCCTCTCTTCACCCACCCTGCTATTGGTTTGAATTAAGACAATTCAGAGAGAGTAGTGCTGGCCATTCGTTCACTGTATAAAAAAGAATAGCTAGACACAATCCAAAATAGTGTTATCCTCTTCATAATCATACTCATTGATAATATTCTGTCAGCAAAAAACTTTCAGGAACCTGTGCAGAGTGTACAAAGCAAGACAGACATGTCGTTTTCAGCGGGTTGGAGTTGGGAGTGGTTTGCCACTGTTGGGACACTAAAGCAGCAAGCTATGATTTCCAACTCAACATGACTTTGAGCACTTCAGTTCAAAGTCGAGCAGTTTTTAAGGTGTTCTTCAGTTGGTGGTAGACATACTGTATATAGTGGGACGTGTGTGCTCAGTTGTCCCCCAATACACATAAGAGAAAGGGTAGAAAGGAAAAATGGAGGACAACACGGAGGAGACCATGAATGTGGTGTCTGTTCTAGTTCCACCCCCCCCCCCTCCCCTCCTGTACCCAATCACATTTGCTTCACCATTGATCCATCCATGCAATCATGGAAAGGCTCCGAGTTTCTCTAGGTGTCCGCCCCCTCGCTCTGTCTTTGTTGTGTCCAGGGTGCGGGGGGGCTCTGGAGGGTTATAGCCTCTCAATGTCCCTGTACTTCTTCCGCAGTATGGACACCTGGTCTTTGAACAGGACTGGGTCCAGCCTCATCT
Source organism: Protonibea diacanthus (assembly GCA_028641955.1). NCBI lineage: Eukaryota > Metazoa > Chordata > Actinopteri > Sciaenidae > Protonibea > Protonibea diacanthus. The sequence goes on along the minus strand of CM053983.1, from coordinate 9,001,693 downwards.
GAGAGTGGACCAGGGGCATGGTGCCAAACCAGCTGGCAAACTTGTTCATGCAGGTCTGACGCTGGGCAAAATGGTCAGGGTCAGCCCAGCGAGACGCACGCGAGCTCTGAAGGTGTGAGGTGGTGATAGGACAGGAATGACAGAGAGAGAGGGAGAGAATGTGAGAGAGAGAATTAATAATGCATCATAAATTACCCTGACCTTTTAGAGCCTATTGTAATTATTCAAAGAGTTTTTTTTTTTATTTTTTATTGAAGGTCGCAAGAAAACAAATTTCAATTCAAATTTACAAATGACTGATGCTCAGTTTGAACAGCTAACACCATTAGGGTTCAAGTGGTACGACGTCTAAAAAGGTCACCAGCCTCTCTAATTAATCAAGAAAAACATGTCTGTCCAATAATAAGCATGACTAACAAAAATAAATGACTGTGTGGGATTTTACAGTTCATAAACAGGTGACATGTTTAAAAGAGGAGCTACCAGAATTTGTGGGGAAAAAAAAACACCTTCCTGGATATTGTTGGTGTGTTTTTATTTTTGGTGTGTTTTTAACAGTGAAGGTGAACTTCCTCCATATTTTTAAATAGTTTCCTCACACTTTCATGATGTCAGTCTAGGTGTTAATTCAGGTGTTTTACTGGATGCAAGTAGCGATATTCCCACTGATTTTACTGTGCACAGAGACTACAACCACTTTAAATATCAAGACCTCTTTTGTTATCCTGATTATGTCATTATTCAATGTATTACTTCTCTTCGGAATAGGGCCATCTATGGTCCCTTAATGACAATAAACTGTGCAAATGAACATAAATCCCCAACCCAGTGCCTGTTTTACCTTCAGGCATAAAATAAATTGAACCTTTTTTTTAAAGAAATATTTGGCCTCACCTGTCCCATCATAGTCTCCTTGTATTGTTTCTTCTGGGTGACCTTGATCGGTGGTAGTTTTGACACAGAGGACACCAGAAAATTCATCAGAATGTCCTCACAGTTGGACATCTGGTCAACCATGGTCTTCAGACTGTCTGGAAGGTAGGTGGTGTACAAGTAGTGGTAGTATCTGATGGAGGATAGGCGAGAGAGAGAGTAAGAATTGTGCTCGTTCTCAACTATGGAACAAGAATTTCAATGGAGTGGAGTGAAATCTAATAAGGAAGCAGACGGGAGTGAAAAAATCAGTAGTGTGTCAGTACTTGTGATAGATAGCAGCCCCAGTCAGCACCATGGAGTAATCGTTGGTCCATTTGGAAGTGTAGCCCCACCGCTCTTTGTTGCTGTCCCAGAAATGGCTGCGGGCTGGGTAGCCAACAATGCGGTCTGGGAAACTCTGCCACACTGTGAAGGCAAAGTCCACCTGGACCGAGATCAGAGAGAAACAAAGATTAACCAGGAGCACATAAATCCAGGGAACTGTAGTGAAAAGATAGATTACAGCGACGATTTGTGAGTCATTAACAAGAATGTCTACAGCATGTTCTCTTGATTGAAACATTTCTTTAAAGGTCTGTATTTTAGCCTCACCTCTGTAGTGGAGAGCACGGTGTCCTCATCCAGACTGAGTACAGCATCAGTGGGGATGGTGTCGTAGGGCAGAAAACGGCTGCTTATCATCTGGTATGATTTGAACACAAAAGAAACACAGGGAAAATATAATTGGTTGCTAAAAAGGGAATAGCAGTGGTTTTACAGTGCAACTCAACAGCAACAATCAGTGTAGAAACGTAGCCTGTATGTGCACAAGCAGGCACGTCTGCCTGCTTCCAGTTTCTTCATGTCTGTCTGTGCTGCAGAGTCGTTTCATCTCGCTGTGTTAACGGCAGAGTCGGCCAAGCTGACATAACACCAATGACAGCAGAAATACAGCAGTTCACAGATGAGCTAAAACCACAGATAGAAATCTACAGGCTCTGGAGTGCATTTCCCTTCCTGATGAGCCCTGCAGCCTGTGCTTCTTGGCATGTATCTATGCAAAAAATATTTCTATTATAATGACAAGTGCATATAAAGTAGGTTCCAATTTTAGAAATATACGCACACTGATCCAACTGCCATTATTACTATTTTTTTTTAAAGTTTTCTGTCCCTGACTGTTGTTAGCCACAGCACCATTCAATCCACAGAGTGTATACTAAATAACAAACACTTCCCTGCATATTTAAACAGTTCTGCACCTCATAAACTGGTTGTCTCTGTTGCTTTGGAAACACATGGATAGTGTCAGAGCGCATATTTTATAGCTGACAAATGCTGCTGGTTGGCAGTCACCCACCTCTGTAGCAGCCTTTTGGTCCTTAGTCTTCATTTTATTTTGTCTTCTCTTCATATGTTTGTCAAAGATTCCCTTATCATGTTCAATAGTCAGTAAATATACTGTATGTTTAACAGTTGGCACAATTTGGACATTGTGAGCCATGCCGGCCGTGGCTCAGGAGACAGAGCCGTTCATCCACTAACCAAAGTGTCCTTGGGCAAGACACTGAACTCCAAATTGCTCCCAAAGGCAGTGCCATCGATGTGTGAATGTGTACGAATGGTTAGCTCCCAAAAACTGATGAGCAGCTGGCACCTTGCATAGCAACCAATGCCACATTATTTCCAAATTAACAAATAACAAATGCTGCCTTGAGTAAATTAAAAAGTTACATCTGAACTCCTTTAACCAACTTCACTAAATCCTTAGTGTAAATGAGCCAAAAGCTTAGACATGACATGCCTGTGCTTTTTGCACAGTTCCCATGATTTGAAGAGTCCAAACTCATTATTGGCTATTGGCCATTTGGAAAGAATAGAAAGTACTGGCTGTTCAAGCCACCTAGAGTTGGGCTGGAAACAGCAGAATACACCCTGGACTGTGACCACTTTAACCACATGGTAAAAAAAAAAAAAAAACTTTGGCGTGCCTGCTGTTTTACATTTTACATCTTGAACTGAATTTAGCCGACGCCTTCCAGTACAGAATGTGAAATGGATGCAGTAGCACTCCCTAACGAGAGACATATTTCTTACCTTGCTTTCTCCTTCTATAACAATAACAGGAACTGAGGTGGGAGGCCAGCGATGCTTGGCTGGAAGAGGCTTGTCACAGTTCCACAGAACTATCACCTGCACAAAGAAAAAATAGTTAATGCAATGTCATCATTCTGAAAACATGATCATATTGCGCATGTACCTAATGAGAAATATGTTTCTATTAATGTTTGACAGTCCGTCTTGTCAGACTTAGCATTCTATGTACAAAAAACTCACAATAAGGCCACGTTTTAATTCAAAAACCTATTTTTACTCCCGATTTGTGTGGAAGACACGCCGACAACTTCCTCATCCTACTGCAGATCTATTTTCAGAGCACTTTAAATGTTAAAACAAAATGTGCTGACGCCTATAATACATTCCAGTCATATAGATTTAAATCCAGAAAACTGAATTCACAATTCTGGTGAATTTGCAAAAATGCCAGAATAATGGGAAATGTATTATAATGGCAAGGACTTCCTATATTTCCTACAGTGAGAATTAGTATTATAATGGCATCTGTCCAGTGTCAGGTTGGATTTTTTGTTGCAGGAAGCACTGGAAATGATGACTAAATTACGTTCAAAAGCAGTTTTAAGCCAGCACCGGCAGACCTTTCTTTCCCCACCAGCAGCACCACTTTGCTTTTTGTTTTATGTCTTAAAGCACAGTGTACGACACTCTCAGTATGCATGACCATTTTCCTAATTGGATAAATTAGCTCCATGATATTATAGTTCAACGAGAAAGCTACTCACATCACATGAGCATAAAGTGGTAAATGCTGCAGATCAGGTCAGTCTGAGTGTGTGCGCTTCTTTTTTCCTCCAAACTTTGTTTATTGAATTTTCAAACATATAATTGCAGTTATAACAAATCAAGTCTCAAATTTAAAATGATCCTAAAACCACAAAGAATAAGAATACAATACAATAGACTAGATGTGTGTGGTGTGTTGAATTACCTGAGCGCAGTACTGGGATTTGGCCACAGCCACAAGCAGCTTCATGACTGGCTGAGACTGGGAGACCAGCGGGGTTACAACATGGATGATCGCTGTAAACTTTTGGTAGGGCTTAACACCTGCAAACAGCCAGGACACAGCAATGTTAAGAAATCAAACCACTGAAATGTGTCAGGGTAACGGTCAAGCACAACAATGATCTTCTGAGTCATTTGAACATGGGCCTGCACAAACACTAACCCTACAGTTCTATGTTCCAGAAGCAGAATTTCATCTGTAAGTAATACCTCTGACAGCTTTGAGCATCTCTTAGTTTGTGCTTGTTTACTTCTAGCTGTGTTTACTCGGCATCCTGAGTGACTGAAAAGGTCTAATTGGGCTTGTGGAGGAAAAGGTGCCAATTAACTAAATCCCAATTTAAGCAACAAGCTGCATATCTGACCAATTAACCAAGCACAAATATCACATGGCAACAGGGCAGGTCTAATTGGTGAGCTTCTCGTTGACAAATCATGAATTAATGAAGATACACTGCATAACTTGTGGCAACATTACTGATTCCCATGTTCACATACGAGGACTCAACAGCTGCCACACACCAGCTGTTCCTCTGTTATGTAAAATGAACATCAGTCGATCAAACCTTAGGATGTGCTATTAATGTGGTTCTTAGCAGGTAGCAGCATGTGCATGAATAATTAACTGACCCAGCTTAGAGTAGTAGAAGGGGAATTCTCCCAGGTATGTGGAGTACTGGGGCAGAGTGAAAAGGCCTCCAGGAAGACTGTTCCACATGAGGTTACTTCTTGAGGTGTGCGGCAGGACCCGGTCCTGGATGATCTGCAGAAATAGGAGATGGGAGGAGATCCAAAATCATATTTTATATCAAGTCATCAGCTGCAATTAGTAAATATCAATCTGCGAATCATACAAAAGGAAATGGCACAAGGTCAAGATAGCATATTTGTATAACTCCTTTCACTTCAAGAAATTAAAAAAAAAAAAAAAAAAAGTTTTTCATTTTGCTGTGATATCTTCTCAAAAAACAAATTCACATCCCATTATTAAATTCTCCTTCCTTTCTTCTGGGCAGCTTATTTCATTTAAATTTGCCTCTCACAATTCGCACCATCTCAATATTTTATATATTAAGTATATTGAATTTTAGATTTTCATTAATTACAAATAGTAACAAACTGAAGCGAACCATTTCATTACGCAAATTAAATGAATGAGGATACATATTCATCAATATGTATCAGGTGTAATGTTCTTTTCAAGTCCCCAGACCTTGTCATGTAAGGCAAGTCTGCATACAAGCGTTTGTTGAAAACAAGACTTGTGTTAACCTTAATGCTAAACAATTGACTTCAATTTCAATTTGGACCAAGATATAATTTGTTTTGTAAGCAAGGAAACAAAAAATTGATTGAAATTGACAAATGACATCAATTCAATTACTCCGGCTTGGCTTAGGTGGCAGGCATTGGTTAATAAAATCAATCTTTGCCTCTCATGTCATGAGAATTGAGGGAAACTACCAGAAAACACAGGCAGCTATAAAAGGACTTTGATCAGCTCCTTTTGCTTTTATTTTACAGCCAAAGGTGCAATCATTTCATAAGCCACTGTACTCATCAAATGTTTATCATTTCAGTTAGGCTGTTATGTTTGAGATCAAAGTCAGGATATAATTAAACAATACAAGACTTACTTTGTTTATCAAAGGAAAGTGAGTTGGCACCAACTGTTCCATAGATTTAACCCAAATTCACAAGTTTATTTGTGTGTCTAGCCCAGTATCACTTACAATGCTCGAGCAGGCTTTGCAAACATCAACTGCTTCCCACTCCACCCAAGTTCTAAGACTGTATAAGACTCTTATACCGTGAAAGGATACCTTAATAAAATATTTAGCATTCTTGGGAGCTTGGGGAGGCTACAGAGCAAAATAAACCATGTTTACTTCTTGTAGGCTATTGAAGTAATAAAGACAGTCAAGCAAAGTTACCTTGTTTACAGTAATCTAGAATCCCATGCTCATAGTAGCTCACTAATACATTACATCTGAAGCCAAAACACGGACCCCTTACCAGTCTAGTACTATGGTATGTGTTGGAAGAGGGTTAAGATACCAAGAGTGTAAACAGATCGAAGATCAGCTTCTTGGGCCTGTAACTTTACCCTGCTGACAGAGAAATCCCAGCGCTGCCCTGACTTCCTATCTCTGGAGACACTAGGCCTCTGTAACACTATCTAAGGACAGCAACTAATGCTGTAGACCGCAGTCAGCAAAAAGACTTGCATCTGACAGCGGCAGGTCTCTTGTTCGTTGATTTAAACTGAAGAACTTAAGATGTAAACATTCATACATTCCACATTCATTCTGCATCAACAAAATGAACACTCTGATATGTTTATCTTCTTTGTATGTCATTAACATAAATTATTGCCGACCACTGCTGATCGAGGCCGGTGAATCTGAGGAAGTAGAAAAGCTGTGGAAAAAAAAAAACACTGCTTTATTTACAGCCGGATTTCCACATCCTATCTGTTGTCTTGCTCCCTTATCCTTTTTCATTCCTCCCTGGTCTCATCTTTGCTTGTTTGTAATTCTACCCCCAGAGCAGTATGATAGCCTGCTACTCACCAGGAAGAATACAGATAAATGGACTCTGACAGGAACAAACTACTGACATGATTGATTGCCAAGCCACAGCAAGAAACAACCTCAAAAACATGACAGCAGTGTTGAACAATATATATCATCCCTCTTGGTTTTCAATCTGGTGTGGAGCAGTTTTATTGTGAGTATTATGTCTGCATCTGCACAGCCTGCAGTTGGAAGCTTATCAGAATTGAGGGCCTTCAAAAAAACAAAAAATCCATGAATAAAGAAACATCATGAATTTTCTGTATCATATTTTCAGCATCAACGCAACTGTTTTATGATTTTATTATCTTATTATTAGAGTAACAGTAGTACAGGAAGTCACGCTTGGGACCGTTTCTTCCTCTCTGCCGTGACTCCTTGTTGCATGTTTCGAGCAGTGTACAGACACAAGCTTGAAGTCATTGTGTTGCAGTGCACAACTGGCAGAAAAAAGCAGCTTCAATAAAAAGGCATTAATAAGATTTGCTGCATACAATTTTAATAAGATTGGACGATTTGGAACCGGGCTGAGAACCATCTGTTGTTAGTATCTGTAGTGTACAAGTAAGGTTAAACAAGAACAAAATGTATGCAAAGAGTGCATGAGACTTTGAGCTTCTGCTGCAAAGCAGCACAACTAACTTGTTCAACCACCTGAAAAAACACCACAAACTGTAACAAGAGAAGAAGAACCTCGCCAACATTAGCTAGCCCAGCGTCAACTCAGATTTCCAAAACAGTGATGCTGTGCACGCGTCACTGTATTTCTCCAGTGAAATGAGAGCAGTGCTGATTTAATTTTGGATAAAAAAGTTTGATTTATATCTTGCTTTAGGAGTTCTGCTGTGAATAAGAACCAATGCAAAGATTTGTACAATAGCAATGTATAATGGATGTAGCACATGGATGTAACTAACAGTCTATAGTGTGTGTGTGTGTGTGTGTGTGTGTGTGTGTGTGTATCTACCTCCAGTGTGGTCAGTACTATCTTCTCCACAGAGTTGAAGTAAGCTTCCCATAGGAACTGGGTCTGCTGTCTCAGAGACAGGATCTGATCCTGGTGAATGGAACGCACTGTTGAGGGGATCTGAAACAGAAGTGAACACATGAGCATGATCAGCACAGTCAGAGCAAAAACAGATACTCATAGTATACACTGGATACTGTTATTTAATCCATAAGTGACAGCACACTACCTGCACAATCTGCATTAGCTTTGCCCTTTCATACAATGTCATGAAACGATAATTCAAAAGAGGCCAACATGTAACTTCTACGACAAACATAGAAGCTGCAGCGTTACCTCTTAACTCTTTATATAAGATCAGGCTTGATAAAAACCTTCTGTGGTCAAAAAGCCTGTCAACTGATGACAGCAGGGTGCAGGTCAGCCTTTCTCCTTTGTTGACAAAACTATTGAATAAATCCACTTTTAAATGTGTATTACGTTTCTACCTGTAATAGCAGCCTTTCGTCCCCAATCACAGCTGCCGTATTCCAGTCGATGATCTCTGAGAAGGGAAGCTCCCAGCCATTACTCAGCATCACTGGCACACAAGCTGCCTGTAAGAGTAATACAGAAACCGCACACATACACAAAATACACTGTTGGTTAATGAGATGGATGTTAAGTTTTTATATATCTACGGGCCATAAAACAGACAGGGAAACTGAAAAATGTTACTAAATGGCTTATGTTCCTCTAACCCGTGCCATCACTGTTCAAGGTCCATTTCCCAAGCAATCAAATCAGGCAATTTAACCAACGGGGGCGACTCATATTTGATTTCCATTAACTACAGAGCTACCACAGTACCTTGATGTACTAGGCAGTGTCATCATTAAAATGAGCATTATGTTCAGCGAAAAAGAAGGTACACATCAAAACACACGTGTACATTAAACCCCTGTGTCTGAGAGATTAATGAAATTGCAATGAATTGTGTGTCCCTGTTTGTTTGTGTGTCCTATAGTCATAAGGCAAATACCTGCATTCTGAATGTGTCTTGTGTTGATATTTCTTTAGATGTTCTAACCAAATTATAAATGTAAATATAGTTAAATATGAATTATTCACAAATAAGTGAATTAGCTGTGTATATAATGTTGTAGCGGAAATCCTTGATGCTAAAATATTGTGAGAAATCTACTTTGCAGTCATCTGACAATAAAATGAGAAACTAAACATCAGTGCAGAGGATTCTCTCAACTAAGGGATGTTGGTCATGTCCTTGTGCTGTGTGTGATTATGTTTCTACTATGTGCACATATCAGTGTTTGAATACTTGTGATTCATATTCCTTAAAATCTGCATAAATCTGTCAATTGTGAAAACAATACAATTTAAATCAGTTAAATGTAGATATTTAGCTATAAAGTAAAATTTAAAGCTATGTAAATGGTTGGATCAATTTTATATGCAATTGAAATACATACGTCCTACATGAGTATTGTGAATCCATTCATCCATTTATGTGTGCAAGTTTGTGCATTGAGTTTAAGTCCGTATATGTGTGTGTTTGCGAGAGATGGATAGTACATGCATTGAGTGACTGGCCTTGGTCACTACACAAATGCTCCTACATCAGAGTACTGCAGTGCTCTTCTAATCTCCTCTGTGTCATTAGCAAAGGCAGCAATTTGCTGAAATGCTCCCATGCTTTCACCACCTATCTGCTCACACAGAGCAATCAACTAGAGACTCCTGTAGCTCAACCCTCTCCCATCACATTACACACACACATACACGCACACGCACAGAACAAACATTCATTAATTTAACTCACTGCTATGAACTCTACATATTACAAACACCTAGAACAAATAACCTTGTCCTGGCTCCTGCATTGTACAACCCGATCCTGCTGGTTTGCGCACGACATGATCTGCCAGATCAGTCAACCCCCCCTCCCAAACCCAGCTCTGGTTCAATCATGTTATCATTTACACTCTTGCTTGCTGCACTACTTCCTGACTTGCCTTCAACCTCGCCAAATTCTCCAGTGTCCGCCTGCCCTCCCTCAACTTCTGTGCTCCTGCGTAAGGCAGCGAGTGCAAAGATGCACTAATACCTCCAGGCCGTGGTCCAGCCCTACACTCCAGCCAACCCCTGCATGCTACCTCAAACTCAGCCTCAGCCGCAATGCTCTCTCTTCCTATGTCTCACCTAGCTTCTCTCTTGGCTCCCCAGTGGTGCAATTATCTTCTCAATGCAGTCAATAGTCACTGTAAACTCAAAAGTCATCCTTCTTATTGTACTGGCCAAAAATCATTCTCTTCCTTTTACTATTTCTCTGCTGTTTTCCCAGGAATACAGTACATGACACAAACATAACTCAAAGAGTGGATACTAATACAAAGACTTTAGTTGTTTTTTTTTTTTTTTCATGACATAAATATTGATTTTTGCCACTCATGCATTCATTGTACTGTCCACATTCTCCCATACACATTCACTAAACTACAAGAATGCTTTACAAAGTCCCCAAAAGCTTTATGAAGTCACACTGGAGAGAGCACGCATGCAATTACTGGCAGATCAGCTCAGCCTGACGTGTTTAGGGATGGGAACTGATGATACCATGAAGTAATGATACCACTGCTATTATCGATTCTGATTCTTTGTTGATTCCTAACCATTTTTTTCTATGTGTACTAGAATTAAAAAGAGTAAGTGTATTGTTAGAGGAGAGGAGGGCATGACTCATGGTGGAGGGTGAAGAAACTCCAAAAAAAAAAAAAAAAAGTGCTGCTGAAGAAGAAAACAACGAGAAAAAAGATGGAAGGGAGAGCAGTGAATACAATGAGTCACAAGCAGCTGTATCAACACTATCTACACAATAATGAAATGACTGGTAGTGGGGGGAAAGAGCTACTGGGAGTAACTCAGTACATCACTTTTTCCATTCTCTGATTAATGGCTTTATTGTTTGTCACCATAGCGTCATGCCCGACGCACTCCACGATTTCTTGAACCACTTCCACTTGTGTTGGGTCATATTGTGCTCACCTGCCAACACAACCTGCAAAAAAGTATCTTATTAATCTAGACAATTTAGAGACCTTAAAAGTGAAGCACTTTAAGCACACAAATCTAAGAGGATCAGACTATGATTGGGGTTCTTCCATCTTGCAGCGGTACCTGTGGTGTTCCACCTAAAAAGTTCTTCCAAGTGACAAAAAAAGATGGGAAACCTTTAGGCGCAATCAAACTCCTGAGTCACCATAACAAACTCCCTGTAACTGATTACAATTTACTAACAGCTACGCCTAACAATAATGAGCACCATCTGTAGGCGCGTCACTGACCTGCAAAGCCTCCAAGAAGCGAAAGGAACCCAGCCGTCGTCCTCGAGGTACCAGACAGAACGTGGAGTTGTACAGCATCTCTCTATAGTCATACCTGTAGGATGACAGCAAAGAACGCAATACATTAGGATCTAAGCAATTTAACACATTAAATCACACAATTTGTACCTTTATGCATAAAGATACCAAGAGAAAAATCACAGAGAATATGCGCAGTCACACCAGAAGTTGGCATTCTTCAGTGCATTAGTTTTACCTTACAAACCCTACTGCTACAATGACAACACTGATTTTAGGAACACAGCAAATACCAGGCCCAAGTGTCCTGAAACAGTCTCCGTGCAGCACAAACAACCGAGCACAGAAATCACCCTTTTGTTAACAATGGAATACCTGGGAAGCACAAGTACTTTGAGGGAAAATCCTCCTTTGATCTCAGATCGTCTCTCTTCCCTTCTCCCCACCCATCTTTAAACTCAATGCCCTCTCACCTGCACATCTCAACATCTCTCCTTTCTTCCTCATTCCCTCCATCCAATCTAAGCCTCAGTCAGCACTTGCTTGGATTAAGGGAGCTGCTTGGAATTCCTTCAGTGTCAATATAATACTGGGAGAGAGAGAGAGAGAGAGAGAGAGAGAGTGCAAACGAGTGCACACTGGTGCGGTGCCTGGTTTTCATTGCATTGGACTGGGTTTGATTTGATTCAACAGATAGTGTGTTATTGTAAACAAGCATTCATGCAAATGTGTGCTTGCATTCTAAACAGTTTATTACCACATTTGCATGAGAATGTAAATATGGATGTCAAGGTGAGTGAAAATTTGTAAATCTGAATGTGTGTATATGGATTTCTTCTCTCTCCTTTCTTGTATATGTGTGTATATAGATTTCTTATGCTGTGGCGTCTCTCTCTCAGAGTCATTGTTTAGGATATAGATGCACTTTTCCCCATAGTATAGTATATATATACACTGCAGACACACAAGGCAGCCATTTCACTTTATGGAAGTTAGAGGAATATACATAAAGATGTAAGACACAGTTGATTCCCAATCTTAAAAGTTACAATCAATTCAACCTTTGCTGAAAAGCATTCACGCAGCAGCATCTTTATCACATATTTCCATGGTCCATATTGAAACCTGCTGACTTTGGTGTTTGGTGTAATGAGTGCTTGCAAATGTCAAGCAAAGGATTTCTGAATTGATTTTAAATTGCATCTGTTAACAAGCGCTTCAATCTAAAGTATACCTCCTTCCTTCAGCAAAGACCACAGGATGCCATGCCAGCTGGAAATCAAGTTCTCATTAGGACTAACATTATCACTGCATGATTAAACACGAGTGGAATAACACTTTACAACACTTGTTAACATCAAAGCGTTGCATTTCGTTGGGTTAGAGGTGGAAGCAATGTATGTACAAGCACATCTTTGTGGTTCTCAGACAGTGGGGCTCTGCAGGGTGGTGGTGTGGGTGGATGACAAGGGGAAAAAATATGGAGTGGAACAAATGAATATGATTAATGTGAACAAACATGAGTTTGCAGATGCTGGCCTTGAACTGCATTGCTAAAAATTGTGGGGTGGTGTAGGCGGGTAGATTTTTTTTATTTTTTTTCGGGCTTCTGCAGGGAGGGCATGCCAGAAAAGATTTGTTTTTAAACTATTGTTTTAATCCATTGTTTCAAAATAAAACACTGCTCATTGCTCTTCTGTTTAGACATTACTCTGGCTTCCGGCTCAGTGAATGTTTGCCAGACTCATAGTTTCTAGCAGAAAACTGAGTTCACAAGATTTTGGCTGACCTTTGAGAGACCTGACAAACCCTTTGTGATGGAAACACATCTGAAATATTGAAAGTTGTAGTAGATGGACCTTTATCATCCTTGAAATGTAGAGCATGTTCCTTGTCTGTAAAATTCTCCATCACATTTGATGCTCTTGTGGTTGAGTTGCAGTAGAAAATCTTTATCTGCCCTTTTAAATGCTCTTGTTCTCTGCATGACCTAAAAAGAACATGATGGAACTCTGCTAGGCACCATCCATTGCAATAGCCATTCTACTAAGTACCTTACGTACTGTCAAATGGGGGTGCAAATGAGTGCAAAGTAAACTATCAAGTGCAATGTTGAAAAAAAAAAAACGTTGGCGATTATGTAATATCTATCTGGATAATCCCACTTTAGTCTCATAGAATTTACAATTAACAACCACTACAGTTACTTTAAAGATTAACTGCCATAAAAAGCATAAAAGCTAAAGTTAAGCTTCATGCCATCTATAGTAAAACACAATAATGTACACGGAAATCCATTATCAATGCAGCTCATATTAGTAGGCTGCCGTACATATCACAGGCTAGGTAGCATCACAGATGCTGCTCTGATCTGTGCATCCATTATGAAACAGCGACCTGATTTCATCGCTCTGACTCCATCACAGATATGATAGTCTATCATTAAGCATGACAAACAAATAATCCAGCCAGAGGCATGTAATAATGAGCCCGTTTTGCAGGCCTATACAAACCAAAGTATAGGTCCATATCTGGGCCTGGCTGGGTGTAAATCTCCCATCCATCACATTTCCTGTCAGCGCAAACTCCGAAAAGACCAGATGTTCCTCTCCCTGCATACCTCCATTTGTCTCTACTCTTCCAGATGGCTGCCTGTGGGGAGGAGCAGTCTCACAGTATGCTACCGCATGTCAGAATTAAGGATGAGTGTTCAAAAATATCTTCTTCATAAACCAACTCCTGTCTTGGTGTGCATATTTTGTTTAATTCCGCACAGATTTTTAAGATGTACAAGCCTACAGGTGTTGAACAGATTGGTCTTGGTGGTGAAAAAAAAAAAGGGCATCAGGATAGATGTCAGTGAAGAGTTAAGTCGTACCCTGCATTTCACAGCAAAGTCAGCAATAACTCTAAATGATATGAGGTAAATCCTGCCTTGGCCCATATTTTGAGTGCTGCAGCATGCAGATGGCTGCTGGTGAGCCGAGCAGTCTCACAGCACCAGATTGGTCATCGCTTAATAATCACATCATCAAAGTAATGAGCTTGAGTTTGTCTTTTTTTGTCCCCTCCCAATTATTATATAATGCAAAATACTAGATTAAATGCTGTGACAAAGTCTACAATTATAGTAGAAGGCTATTATTAAAGCCATATAAAAAACAATAAAACAAAAGTTGACAAACATCACGGAGATATGAGAGTGGTTATTGCTGTTTGTTTCTGAATTTTCTTTTTGTTGATGTTTATTTGGAACTATTTGGGTTACACTTCCATTGCAGGTTACTCGGCTTCATATCTGAGCTTCATTTTTGGCCTGTTTTGCATTTTCTTCTTCATCATGTATGTTTTTATTTATAGTTTTTGTGTGGACCCCACTAATGGGGACCCAAATAGAAAATAAATGCAAGAATAAGACTATTCTAACAAGCTTGAATAATAAGACAGAAGTATTATACTTTGCTGTAGTGCCATTATCCTTCAAAAATAGGGTATTTTATGCACATTATCAAAAGTATAATTTCATCATAAAATGTAAAACAAAGTTGGTATTACAGTGATTTGAAACTGACAGCGCAGAAATTCCCCAATCATACCAAAATCTGTTTAAATGTGTGCTATTTTGATCATCCTAACCTCCAAATAACAAACTAAGATCGTGTAAACAGTCAAACCAAACTGCAAAACAAAGCATCCTGCTGCACAAAGCTTCATCCTGAGAGAACGCATGTGGCGGACACAGACACATACACTGAGGATTTAACTTCAACCAACTGTTCCATCAGAGCGACCACACTGTTGACATTTCCTGACCATCCAGTCGCTCTTGGTTAGAAGCTACCATCTTTTAGATGTGTTCTCTTCGAGAAGTTCTTTTATCTGACCACTTTGTTTATGCGAGTGAGCGAGAGAGTGAGGGAGAAATAGGCAAGTAAAAAAGGAACTTTAAAAGGCATGTGTGGTTGGGGGGGGGGGGTGCTATAAGAAGGTAATTCTCATAAACCGGAAACAGAGACTGCAAATAGTGCATATAATGAAGGGGAAAAGAACAAGCCCGAACCATATTCAAAAGATGATGTAATCAATTGTTGTCTTGAATATCTTTATAGCAAGCAAGAGAAACTTTGACTGTAAACTCCTTCCATGGACCCTCTTAAGGGTCAAAAGCAGGGCAGAGCACTTCCAGTTGGAGCATATATCAAATAAGATACATATTGGACATTTGAAGTCTATTAGCGAAGCCCAAAACAAAGCAAAACACTTACTCAAACACTAGAATTGGAGTTCTAACATCCACCTAATGTCTATTTTTGGTCAAAGACTCTCTTCTAGATATAAACAATTCATTCCATCTACAGGAGGAGAGGTGAGTGAATAATATCTGAAGTGTACTAGTGCAGCAGCATCACTTCCAAAACTACAACTCAAATCAATAATGAATCAGTCTATTCATGGTACAAGTCTCAATTTTCTCCATCTCTTACTGTGGAAAAGGACCCAGCAGTAAAGTGGTAACCATCACCTTTCTGTTTAACTCTGTGAAGATCTACTGTTATGGTCTCTTTGTACGCACCCATTCATTGATGGGTTTAATTAAATGTCATTTATTAATATTGTAGTAAAGTGGGACAGCGTGACTCACAGAAAGAGAAAAGAATAACAGGAAGTGAGCTAGGTCAAGAAAAAAGATCAACCAGTCTCCTAGCAACAAGAACGGATGGTGTGAAAAAGAAATGCATGGCTCACTCTGTCAAGTGCCTGAGGAGACTCAGAAGAACAGCCAAAGTGTTTGTCTCCTATAATCTGTGTAAGAGACCACACACATTTACAGCACAACTCCGAGAGATGACCACAAAGGAGGCACGGCTTTAAATAGTACATCTCTTGGCTATGCTGTAGTATTCTCAGTATGATACAGGCCCAGATGGTGCTACTGGATTAGATAATGGTGATTTCTATGGCCCTGATTTTGCAATCCCTGTGCTTTCATCTGTTTTTTGGCATCATTCTACAAAAATTCACAATGTGTCCTGACTCCTGACGTGCAATTCACCAAAAAAAAATAAAATATGAAAGTGGCTCTAAACACTCAAAGAATGCAAACAAATAGATGAAAACATTATTTCACAATATAATCTAGATAGTTATTGTAATTCAAACAGCAAGCTGAACCAATTCATGGGAAAAGAGCTCAGCTGTGGCTTAATTTATTACATGTGTCTTCATCTGTGCCACAAAGTCCTGAAAGGGGCCTAAAGAGCTCAGTAGTTAGTCGTTTTGTAAATAGTTTCAGACACAGAATCCTCAACAACAGATGAACTTCATGTGGGAAAATGAAGGCAGCTCTGGTTCTCCCCTGCTCTCTCTCTCACCCCTCTCCCATCCCGTACAGACTTCATATCTTATTTTCTGCTTCCTCTTCTCTGTCACAGTTGAGCCAAGTTGATAGGCAGTTGGCTGTTGCCAGGACTATGCGTTCAAGCCAGAGGAATTTCAGCCTGAAAGGCACCGAGTGAAAGTGAGTGTCATCGGACGAGAAAGGGAAAAACGGGGGGAAAAAAAAAAAAAAAAGAAACTGCAGTTGACAGCCGCACGCTGTATCGGAGCCCCACACAGCCAGAGCCAAAGCCTCATTTTGATCTCAACACACACCAAAGCCACATTTTAACACTGCCAGACCCTCGTAGAGCCAGCTGCTTTGTTTCCCCTGACACTGACAACACTGCGCACCAAGAGGTAGACATGTACAACACGCAGTGATGGACCCAGGGAGGGAAAACTATGATGCTTTACTTATTCACACATAAAAACAAATTCACTTCTTGCATCAATCCAGCGTATGGAAAAAATAGACGCACATACACTGTGTTTTCAGGCGTGAGCAATCATTACATGATTGTTTTGTTCTCCACGGTGCTCGTAATGTGGGGGTTAATGAGTACCTCTCATACTCACGTTACATGGGGTTAATTAGCCATCAAGATAAATACGAGAAAGTGGACTGGCGTCTGGTATAGAACGAGTGTATTAGACCTCAGCAGGAAGTGATCCCTGAGGGATGCAGAAACATTAGATGTTAGCAGAGGTTTTATTGCACTTGTAGGGATGCGGTACATAAATCCAGTGCATTGTGATACTTTCATTCCAACAATGCAATGCAGTCAATACCTCAGAACTTTAAGAGATGAGGACAGACAATTTAGTGGCAAGACTAGCTGAACTGTGTGACACACACTAACTTGCCTTAAGTTATAGAGCTTAAAATACTCCAGTGGCCTCAGGACAGGCGCATTAGAGATTGATGACCAAAACCATTATGAATAAGATTCACTGCACTATCTTGTACGTAATGGCATAGTTAATCTTGACTGTTTTACCTCCAGCCATGACAGATGAGCAACTTTGTTTCAAGCAGTGGTGCTGGCTAATGTTGCCTCAGGCTGGGACGGGGGCTTAACGCTAGGACAAAAAAAAAGTGGACGGCAACAGAGCATCACAGATAATAATAAAATAAGTGGGAAAAATACACACTGTTATACAAGCATGGCTATGTCATGACATCTGAAGGATGACCCTGCATAATTACTCATTCAACTTTTTCTAGGTTTCCCATCGACTTTATCTTTGAGGATAAAAAATGGACGTTGTATTGATGACATCACCCACAGGTTTCTGGAGAGCCTTTCTGAAGCTCAGAGTGTGATGGCTCTGGCTGCCGGCATGTTGGCAGTCCTGCCTCCCACCTAATTGAAAAATCAGCAAAGACATGGATCATCAGTGGTCGTGAGACAGTTGTCATGAACACGGAAATTAACTACTTTTTTTCCCCAGACATTGCCCCAGTAAGTTGTTCACTGGTGATAATGTCTTCTACAAGAAAAATCAGAGGCAGTAGAGCACAGGAATAATTGCTTCATTTCTCTGAGCCATATTTGTGACAATTACAATAAGTGGACTAATTTCACTGGAATCACGGCACTGGTTTCTCATCAGTACATAAACCGAACAGATAAAAGTTTATGACTGTTACTTTATAATTAAAGAAGACACCTTTCCAATGAAAGAACTAACATTGCTGCTTGACAGGGTTTAAGGGGCTCTATCTGCTCCACCCAAAGTCAATGGAGCAAAGATGATGTCAATACTAATATGGCTTTTCAAAAAACAAAGCCTTTACTCACTCCCTCGGGGGACCTTAGGCTCAGTCATCTTCTTCTGGTTAATAAGTTCAAAGACAGCTTTATAAAAGATTTACAGGCACACAGCAGGGTGGTTTCAAGCTCTACAATACTCCTACATGACCCCAGGTTAATCCACCTAATTACTATGCTTTGAATCTTCTGTCACTCTTCTTTTTC
Organism: Protonibea diacanthus; assembly: GCA_028641955.1. Lineage (NCBI taxonomy): Eukaryota > Metazoa > Chordata > Actinopteri > Sciaenidae > Protonibea > Protonibea diacanthus. Next base: position 8,983,374 of record CM053983.1, on the reverse strand, counting down.
TTGCTCTCCTTCTCCACCCATCTTAAGCACTCAGTAGAACCAAAAAGCAAAAACCTTTCATCTCTACAAACATCCCTACTCATACACGCCCTAGAATTATTTTCCAGTAAGCTCGACACACACAACACACTGACCGGAGTGCACATATTTATCAACATCCATCAAGAAAAATGTTCGGGCCATGAAAGAGCTGCTGAATTTCACTGAATCCTTTAGGAGTTCGGAGGAAGCTTTGCCCATATCTCTAATCAGCCATCCATCAGCTTGATGAGGTCGATGAGAAGGATGCTTTGAAGTGCTCTCCGGACACCAAACACCAGAACAGGGGAGTCTTGGAGATAATGAAATGACTGTTGTTAATGGAACAGCCATTAGGGCTGGAATGTCAGGGCTGACTTGTAAAGTCCTGCAACATAAAGACATCAGATCAGACCGTTCAGGTCAAATGACTTGACTACAACGACCAGGGAGAGAATTGCCCTCTTTTGGCAATAGCTCAGAGCGATTGTGAGGAATATAAATGAAACTTTAAATGTGTCCTGTATTTTTATAAACAGGGTATTATTAGTGCTTAATGTGTTTATAGCCTGGCCTTAAAAAAGGAAAAAAACTGGCAACACTACAATTCAATAAAGTGACTAAGCAAAGTTTTTGGGCATACGTACAGATCTTGTTGTGTTATCAAACAACAACCATTGTGTGTGTCTCGCTCGGAAAGGAAAGGTGGAAGCTGAGTAGATTAATCTGAGCGCTCCCTGAGCTTGGAGGAAGGCTCTCAAACAGCTGACTTCTGTTGCAGATCGAGCCTAGCTAGTGCTGCTGTTGCAGTGGCTGTTCAGCACAAGAGATAAGTCCAGGTCAGGAATGTCTCTGTTCCTGGGCCAAGTAGGCATGGATGGAGGGAGAGACAGAAGGATGTGGGGAGGAACTGAGGAGGGTTAAGGGGAAGGGAGGGTGGGATGTAGGAAAACAAAATAACAGAACGGAAAGAAGATGGCAACAAAGCAGAATTTAGACGGAAATATGATCGGCACAAGTGAGGAACAAAAAAAGAAGAAAAATGGATTATTTAAAACGAATGACTGTGTATCCTTGCAAGTGTCTGCATACCTGTGTGAGTTCTGTGAATGTGTCAGCACGTTGGCAGCTTCTCCAAACATCAATTTGTTTTTAATCAGGATGAAAAACTATGTCAGCTCACAGGCAGCCTCCACCCCCTTTAATGGAAAAGCAACCATGGCAACAGCCATGACAGAGAGCAGCAGGCTTTGTGATGCCTTTCATAGTTCAGAATATGGGATATTATCATCTGAATTTGCTATCAATGCACCATCAAATGGACTTGTGGGCTGGGTCTGATTTGATTCAAATCGTCATGACCAGAGGGATTTGGACAAAGCCTCACCGCTGAGGAGCTAGTACGTCAGCTGAATTGCAGGACTGTGCATTTACATTTCAGCAGGTCTTTGAGGGACAATGCAAATATCCAAAAGCTCTGACCAATGAAGGTGGTATCGCTGCCAAGCTAGCTTGGAATATTTTAACTGTCCCACCAGTTTATGCTAGGGTTCCTTTGTTGGCAGACAATATGGCCGTATGGAACAACTACCGGACATAAGTTTTATATAATAGCATACATTTAAACATCAGTAAAACACAAATGCTATGACCTAAATACATGACTGTGACGAAAGCAGAGAGGGATGAAACAGAGATGGCTGATGGAAATGGAGGACAGTGGGACGCCGTCACGCAGTGTTTGTGATTCTGGGGCTCTCAACTTCAGTGTCATCTCATGCTACATGCTCATTGTATTTGGGAAGAGACATAAATCTCAAATGGTATCTCAAATTTTAAACTAAAACGAAAAATGGGGAAATACCACACGAGGCCAGTGGAAAAAAAAAAGATGCTATTTTGTAATTTGGATGACGCAGCCCTTGAAAAGCACAACATGAAAAAGAGAGAAAATTAGAGTTTACCCAACCTGCTGATGTTAACCAGCTTCAAATGCACCAGGAAAGGAACGACTGTAAGTGCAAAGCCAGTATGTAGTAATGAGAGGAGCTGCTTCATTCTGCTGCCGAGAGAGTAAATTTGTGTCTCGCCAAGTCGAGCCGCCAAAAAACGAAGTGTAAACACAGTCTTTTAGCTCTCAAGAGGGAAAAGATGATTACCTCACAATTACGAGACCACAGAGGAGAGAGAAGCCCCATTGCCTCAGTGACAGAAAGAGAGATTACAGGGTGGCGGCAGTACTAATGATGATGGGAAAAGGGAAAAATACTGCAGTTTATCCCAGAGGATACGCGAAATTGCAGCAACTAGCAGAAATTTGTGGCACTTGGCGAACACATTGGCAACGCTCGTCAAATTGAAAGATGAAGAGGGGATGCCTTATTTATTGAATGTCTGCTGCTGCGTTGAACAATCTTATTTTCATTGAGCTTTTCAGCTTTCATTGAGATATCAACATCCAGGGAGGCATTCAACAGGTTTCAGTATTTATGAACTATGTATTCCTAGCAATTTGAAAGGAATTATTTAATAATCAACAAGTCGATAAGTCAATAAACACAATAACCAACATAACTGGCTAAATACAAACACTTTTGACTTATATGACATGTGTGTAGCGTAGCATTTACAACCTGCACTGACATCTCTGTGCCATAGTCAATCTCATCAAGGAATGGAGGGTCAGGTCAGTCATAAGTTACTGCCCATCACCGCCCAGGTTTTAACCCATCTAATAAATCCTCACTCGCTAATGCGATGACTGTGTGGGAGGGCAACCTAATCCTACACCGATACTATACACAACACGCAGAAACCACTTGACAACGGATGCGACCATACTGCGTGCACATTTTTAAGTTTGAATAACTTTTCATGCACAGACAGGGTGCGCAGGGTGCAAAATTAACTTTTTTCTCTACCGGCCAAATGCCAAGTGAATTAAATCTACCACCCACTTGCATTTTATAGCAGCATTTGGTTGGTTAATTTTGTGTCCTGCAGTTTACAGAAAGATAACATATATGAAAACAAGGAGAGAGTGCAAACCGACAGATGTTTTTTTTACTGGAGCAGATTTCAGTAAACCACAAACATATCAAACATTAAATGTGGTGTATTTTAAAAAGCTTTATAATCTAGATAAGTACTGACATATGAAAACTGTAATGTAAAATGTGTATTATCCTATCAGCTTTCAAAAAGCATCTGAGGTCAAAGGGAGGGCAGAGGGAGGATGAACTGGCTTGACAAGGGTTGTAATTACTGAGAGTCACTTAAAGCGCTTTCATACCCTGTGACAATCATCACTTTTTATTCAACAGGACATGCACACCATGTCTAATATATAAGCAGCATACAAACAATGCTGACTGCAAACTGCGTTTGTTAAGTGATTTTTCAGCTGCCGAAAGGCTTGAAACATCTGTCACAGTTACCTATTTTATTTTATCCCCTCCATTTACATACTGCACCAAATTTCAAAAGCATCTGTTGCAGTTTTTAGACAGTCTGCCAACAAAACCCATTTATGAAATCATTGCTTTTAAGGAAGGTAGCCCACCAGATGGACAGAAAACTGCTGGCGCACGCATCATCACTGCCCTCTCAATGTTACACTCAAGGACAAGTTAACCTGATCCTAGTGAGGAATTACACCGCACAACGGTACCCTCTGAGGCAGCTGAATTCCTCTGTATCCTTGCAGACACACTGGCCCAGAACAAAAGGTTTACCATCTGTTAATGAATTCCACAGCCAGCAGCGCTTGCTGCTGCGGGCAGGTAATTAGTTTGAACAGCGGGAAAGATCAAAGACTACACTTCCTGTCTTGCCCTCTGGTTGTGACCTCACAGGCGGAAGTTAGACATTTCAGTGGGTAAGAGAAGCAAAGGTGCTGTGTGAAGTTTAGCAGTCTGAATCACAGCAACGTATCCTTTTTGATAAAACAGAAAGTGCTTCACAAACAAACCTGTGGCTTTGAGTCTCTATCAGTATTTACACGTTTGCCGCCAATTCCACAGTTTCTTCATTTAGCTCTCCATTACTGCTGCTTTTCTTCTAATAGAGTAGTTTGGTGGTTTTAAGATTTTTTGTGAGTCTAAATTGCCACTTGATCTGTTAAGGATTGGGACAAAAAAAAAAGAGGTGGAATAAGGCCACGATTTCACGGAAGAGTTAAGATTATCACATACCCGGGGTTATCATTGTCTGCTGTGCTTTCCTTCCTCTCACGGTGCCAGCTGAAGCCCTTATCTGACAAAGTGGAGTCCAAAGAGGACAGCGAAAGATAGCATATCTCTGTGTGTGTGTGTGTGTGTGTGTGTGTGTGTGTGTGTTTGTGTGCCAGTTTTATCTGATGATCCAAGTCACTGCAGAGCCAAGCCCTGCAACATGGTTGCTGGTACTTTTTCCAGTGCTGCCAGCGTGGTTACATTAACACAGCAAAACATGGTCCCACACAGTGGTGATGATGCATTGCCAAAGCACTTTTGAGAAGATACAAGGACAATCACACTCATGTGGCCCAACTCTTTAGGATAAGCGAGTCATTTCCTCTATCCAAATCTCCAAAACATGAATACTAAGGCTGTTTATTTTTGTACTATAATCCCCCTCTGATATTCCTATTATAACAAATGAAATATTTAAAAAATATTTCGTGGCACTGAGTCAAGAGTCAGAGAGATTTAGGGACTCTGTGTCCGTGGGCTTGGCAGGTCTACTCTCCGCACTGACTGAAGGATTAAAAGGCCCATAGGATTTTGCTGGCCTTGGTTTCAGAGTGCCGCTTAATTCTGCATGTAGCTCTCAGAACATATTTCATTGTACATGAGGAATAATTGAGAAAGCCCCTGTCACGCAGAGAGAGCAACTTATCTGTGTGTTCTGAAATCTCGTGAGTCACACAAAAACTGGCACGCTGAATGCTGCGTCAGTTCCATAGAGTTACAGCTTCGTCCCTAGATGCTTTACAGTGGCACTTGGGTAGAGAAGACTATCACATATTAAATCTACTTCGTCTTGCACTGTCACTGAAAGGCATGTTCGGATTTGGTCCAACTTTTTTTTTCATACAAAATCAACCCATCTCATTTTTCATGTCAGCGGATGTGACCAGAGCCTCCAGAGGTTTGAGGTGGATCAGAGAGCACTTTTCCACACCCTAGTACAAAAGCAGTTTTAACACTGTAGCACACAAACCAGATAAACTGCCTGAGGTCCAGAAAACCCAGAAGAACACCATAAAAATTGATTTTTAGATCAATTATCTGTTACTCCCCTTCATGAAGGCGTCACCATATAGTGCTGCTTGAGTTTCATTATCTTTTATGTTTCACTTTTTCCACACCCTAACCCCCTCAGATCCAAGTCTGTTTGGCTGGACCCCTACTTTGTGCCCTACTGTTTCATCCAGCCCAACCTAATCACATCTGTAAAGGAGCAAGGAAATAATATGTGCCTCTATGTGATGACAGAAAAGCTCTTCCTGGAATGGACCACACTCTGTGCCTGGCACGTCGACATCCCCTTTCCTTATTCCACTCTCCGGGCATTCCAAGTGGAATACATCACCTGCGCATGGCTGCCAAGGACAAGACATATATCATCCTGTCAGGACAGGAGGAGAGAGAGAGAGAGAGAGAGAGAGATGGCAAAACAAACAGCACTGCCCTCTGTCCTGAACAACTAGCCTCCAAAGAGAGTGAGAGTGCGGCTAAAACCCATTCAAGCAAATAGAGCATATTTGAATGTGAATCAGAAACAGAGTGTGTGAAACAGAGAAGGCGAGAGTGCAGGAGACCGCAGCAACCACTCATGCACATGCTCAAGTGCACAAGACTGAAATGAGACGCAGTAACGCCACAAGTTGCCACATTTCGACTCTTCTGAAATTAGCCTGCACCAGGTCACACCAAATTCACCAGCCGGGAGCTGAAGTCAAGGTAATGTAGAGCTAGCTACTTCACAGGCACTGGTAGTAATTAATGAGTGATGAGACGTGAACATTGATGGTAATACCCTCTGTTCACCCTCGACCCCCTCCTCTATAAATCCTGGCAGTGAAAAATGAGATGGCAATCAATTGAGAGGTTTGTAGACTGAAGCCTCCTGGGAAAGAGTTCACTGTCGGCAGTTTCCAGGATTAAGTAGCCATACATGCACACAGAAACATAAATTTTCAACATCTAAAAACCTAAATGTTTGGATAACATTCATCCATAAATTAGCAGAAAATATTCTTAAAAAGCATCGACAAGACGTAGATCCCAGGTTGGTCAAACACAATCTTTACAGCTGGATCAGCTGACATTCATCATAGCATATCTTCTCTACTAAACGCACAGTGGAAAGTGACACGTGGTCAAGGTGATGACAGTCTACACAGGTCATCAGCTTGACTCAAAGCAATCGTGTTGTGAGTAAACAGGACGAGCTTTAACTGAGTAGGTCAGCACCGCGTGACTTCTGTCCTCACTCGGAAGTCAGAGTCAGAGTCAGTTTAGCCATTTTTTTGCATGGCGTGTTGCTGTTGTGTAGAATAACAATGCCAGCCATTTGATAGCCTGGCTCCTAGGTTATCCGCTTTCCTGTGTTTGTCTCCATAGGTATCACTTACCACAAGCTCTCTAAATATGAGCAGTTTGTAATCCCCAGGCTCTATAGGAAACGGTGCATCATCCATCTAGTTCAGCCCTTCACCCCTTTAATACAAGGCTATGGGCCATTAGACCTATAGAGTAAATAAATCCCCTCTTCCACAGTATTCATCAGTCAGAAGATCCACTATGCACATCTCCTGGTTGATGTATTTGGTGCACTTTGACACAAACCGCTTACAAAAGCCTTTTTTGCTACAATAAAAGACTTTCAAAACATCCCACTGTCATATCCACAAGTCATTCACCAAGAAGGAGTATTCTTTAAAATTCGCAGCCGTATTTCCTGTTCTATTGTCTGCCATCATTAGGAAATATGATCATGAGCAGACAAAAATATGAAACTTCATTCAGAAGAGCTCAGCATTCAGAAAAGCTCGTCTGGATTCATTGTTCTCAGTGACTGATTGTGCAAGCATTTTCCTCTGTGGGATTCAACCTGTGTGAGGACACAAACAGCCAGTGAAAAGGGAAAAAAAAAAAAAGGAATCCTGTTGGATTTATACAACATTCACGTGTGAATTTAGCAACATAAATTAAACTGACAACACAGTGTATTGGAAATGCATACATGCTGCAAAATGTAGCATGTCAGTGCTGTTTGTGTGATATGCTACAATACATTATATCCTGGAGAAACAGCTTAATGGGAATGGATGCCTATGTATAGCTAATCTAGTCTCCATTGTAAAGATGACTGCAAAGGAGAGCATAAAACTTAGTTATAGGTGGAACAGAGTGGCAATAAGCACCAGTCAAGAGACCGAGCTGAGACACTAATGCAATTTCAGAGAGCAGAAAGCGGCATGAGGGACTTGAGTTTACTCAGCAAATGCTGGGCCTTCCTGTACACAGACCACTGTGCTGGTATCTTAAGGCCCCTCACTTGCTCCAAAACCTGCACTTTCATCCACAAACTGGTCCGACTCAACACATCAGAAACAGCATTCAAAACACTGACCACTCCAAAATTATTATGCGGTCATGTAAGTGTCATTTCTAGGCCTACGTCGATGAAGAGCAAACATATAATCTGTGCAAAGCGGTTTTGTGGTTTACCAGCCTCCTTCACTGGCTGCTGTATCATTCAGCTCTTTCCAGCAGGGCCAACTGTCGATGGTTTACTGGCAGTGCTGAGTTATAAAAGGGAGGAGCCTTCCAGAAAAAGGGATCTTTTCATAAACTGAATTCAGAGAGTGCGATAAAGTCGGCCAGAACCACTGCATAATACATGCACAGACTGCAGACTGAACAGGGTAAACCTTAAACAACGTGACTAGCTTAATACACAAAGCAACACCATTAAAGACCTACCAGTTCTTCCAAATGAAACCTTCATTTTAGCTCACGAACCACACCGCCATCATGGGAATATTGTATCTCTTCAGTCACCTTTATTACATTGGGGGGGGGGGTCAGGGGTCTACTAGCCCTTCTAAATGTATAATGCATTCTAAAGCAAGGAGATGGAAACCAACAAAGACACACTGCAAGAAAGAAAACTGAACATTCCAACCACCCGAAACCTAACCAATTCAAAATTGTGCATTATCACTCAACTCAGTATTCATAAACATCTCCCACAAGACTACTATTTTTCAATCTAGCCAGGGGCAGCTATAGGGCCATGACACGCCAAACTAATTGCTGCCCGCTGGGCACCGCTGGGCTGTCGTTATGCATCTGTGGAAAACCGTGGCCTGTAGTTTTGCAATGTGTACGGTGAACAAAATGAATCAGTGGTGGAGGCAGTCAGTCAAAGAGCGCTCTGAATAGCTTTTCAGCTTTTACTGAATCACCCTTTCAGAGTGACTTTCATTTCATTTCATGTTTGGCCTTCACCTTCTTTTGTCTTCCTTACCATGCAAAGTTATTAGGACTTTGTCGAACGGTGTCATTTGTCCATTTTTGTCAGATAAAACAGTTGTCTGAGCATTGATAGGGGCTAAAAAATAATTGGCTGTTTGATGTTTTTACATCTGACATTTTCTGGTGCAGGAATACAGACTTCCTAGTTATACCTAGTTAGTCATACAGGCATAGAACGTGCATGTATGTAGGTGGGCTTCAGTATTTGCGTCGTGTTCAAGTACAACTTTTGTCTGAAGGCACAATTTGACACAAAGCCCTTGATCGGTCTGCCTTTGCCAGTAATAGTTCTTTAAGGTCAACTTTGCACAGAGTCTATGTGTATAGTATCTGTAGCTCTCCTTGGGGAACCACTGAAACTGATGTCTGCCTTCTTCAAAATGTATTTGCACATTAAGGTTATGAAGAACTGTGATTTCTGTGAACATGTTTCTGATGCTTGGAGTGTAGTAACTCTTAAGGCTGCATTCAGACAGGATCCGGCACTCCAGGGAAAACTGAGGTTTTTCCATTCATTTGAGTGGAGGGTCATCTGTTTAGACTCTGGTGGTCTGTGCTGCAGGGGTGTCAGCGAACAACCATTGCGGCGTGCGGGGGAGAAGATGAGCCAGATCGACACTCCTACTGCCAATCAGACTCTTGGCTCAGGTAAACTCTCCACATTCAGTCGGAAATGTCTCTGAAACTGAGACTATCCAGGTGGATTCATGGACTAAGCTGTGGTACTCTACCATTTGTGTTCTGGCTTTGTTAATATCATGAACCAGCTTGTAAATCTGAGTCTGACTGGCAGTTTACGCTGCAAAATAGAGACACAAAGAAGTTTACTTTGATTTGTCCAATGGTTTGAGAGAAGAAAGAAAGAAAGAAAGAAAGAAAGAAAGAAAGAAAGAAAGAAAGAAAGAAAGAAAGAAAGAAAGAAAGAAAGAAAGAGCATGCACTTTAGTCGAGAGACATAAAGTCAATGACTGAGAGAGTGCTGGCCGGTTAATCAGAGAAATAAAACATTATTTCCTGATTGTTTCACAGTGGTTACGTTCAGCACAAATAGACACATCGCAAGCAACCCACCTCACCACCCACAGCTATTACGTTTTGCTGGAGCACCGGACTCTGTCTGAATGCAAGCTAAGAAAGGCTTATTTTAAGTTATGCTCATCAACTGTAAATTTATATATTTAGTTATTCATTAAAAAAAGTAGTTAGGCTAGAACATAAACTGTATAACTCTGACAAGTTGACTTGGCGTGTTTGAAGAAAACCCCAACTGCTGATCCAATGTCCTGAAATAGTAGACAAGACTGAAAAAAGGCATTTAAAGTTAATGTGCAGGAACTCAGAGATCGACCATCTTCCCCCAACGATTATCGTTTCCCCTAGCCCTATAAAGCCTGCATCAAGTTGGCTAGAAGCCCTCTGCCAGGGGCTTTGGCCAATACTGAGGATTAAAACCCAGCAAGTCTATAAATACACCTAGCAGACCAACGTCAGCACCCAGCCAGCTATTGCACTCACCTCTCACTGCTGGATGGCTGGCATATGTTTTTCCCCCTTTTCTCCTTCATTCTTGCTTTTACTTTCACCCTCAGTTTCTCAGACTCTCACTGCTCTCTCTTTGTGCCTCTATTCTTCCCTCCAACTCACTCTCTCAGTTTGTCTCCTAGTCTTCTGTGTTTCTCACCTCATCTCTCACTCTATCCCCCTCGTACTCTCTCGCTTGGCAGGGCCTCTTAATTGGAAACAAGCTGTGAGAGGGCTTTCAGTTTGGAGGCTAAAATTGCATCTGACCTGCCTCCTGCTGTATCTTTTCTTCTCTCCTTTGGCTGCATTACAGGCTTGTACATAGTGGCTGAGTGCGGATGTCTGAAGGACAGAGTGTGGTGAAGCAGGGAGCAAAAAGTTGACTCTACCCACTGGCTGGAAACAGCAGGGACATGACAGGTAAACAAGCAAAATGGAGACATACTCTAGCTTACTTGCAAAACACAAATATGTGGACTATAACCTGACATTTCCAATACAACACAATAAGTAGGTAAGTAGGACATGTGCACACAAGCAAGAAGGTTGCAAAGAGACACTGATACAAACTTTTACAAGCCCAAATGTGGAACCATTGTCAAACAGGCCTCATGTGTACGGTGTGCACAGTTCATCAAAAACTCATGTACATTACGAGCAAATATCTGGAGAATAAAGTCTGAACTATTATACAAAAATGACACAGCCATCACATGGTAATTATGGTGAAAGACTACATTCAGTCTGTCACAACTTCCTTGTTGTCAGTGGGAGAGGATAAGAGGGATTTATTGCACAAAAGGCCACAGCCAGGCACAGAAACTATTACTTCCACCCAGTTAGCCCACAGACTGCACTGTCTGACCTATAGGGATGTACAACTGGACAGTGCAACCGTCAACAAAATCTGAAGATGTCTGACTTATGTATATGATATGACACTATATGAAATAAAGACGTAGTTCACCAATAGCTGTTAGTTATAAATTGGCTAATGTCTGCTAACAGCTGGTAGATATAGTCAGGGCTTAGCTCACTTAATATTTTCCCAATTTGCAGCATGCTACGACCAGCTTATTCCAATTAGTGTGTTGTTTGGAAAGTTGATATTTGACCTGAAAATAAATATTGATCTCCTTGGCAACAGGCTTCCTTGACTACTGTCCCTCCCACATCTTTGGCTCCTCCGAGTCTCACCCTCTTGGAAAGCCCTGCACCTCTGGGTGCCAGGCCAAGGATACAGAGGAGGTCTGGGTATGATTACCAACTGATGAATCAGTTCTGTCAGACATAATTTTATTCATTAACACAGATAACGCTTGATATTAAGTAACCCGGCTTATATTATACTCCACAATAACCAATGTCACCTGCAGGTAAAATGTGGGCTAAGTAAACTGAAAAGGATGATTCTGAATAGTCTGTTCTATAAAATATTTTGTAAAATATTTGTAAACAGCAAGATATTTTTGCCAGATTCAGTCCAAACTTCTCATGAAAAATATTTTAACTTGGCAGGGATACACTTTTCACTACACCTCTTTGAGTCAGTTATGAAAACTTTGGAAGTATCCGCTCTCAACTACAGAACCCGCGTTTACTACATCGAAGAGCCATCGTCATTGACCGGGTTGTGAAAAAGATTTGGACAGCAATATGTCCAGATTATGTTCAGTTTGCCATCTAAAACAAAGCACAACTGAGACTACTTCAGGATGTGTTTGAGTAAGATCTGATTATTGAGTGAACAAACCTGTAAGTTCACATGTTGCAGCACGACAAAAGTCAAACTGTAAATAAAAAGGGGGGCACGTATGGGCTTAGAAGATCAAGATAGTCAAGTTCTCCATTTGAAACTTTTTTTTTTTCAAATTCTCAATATTTATACTCTTTGTAACCATGGTAGTTTAAGTCAGACTGTTGGAACTCCATCGGGCACAAGAAGGAGGTATGGTAGGGATCAGTAAATTAATTTTATTTAATTTAACCTAACAGGAATTCTGCAGCGTGCTGGGGATCAAGCAAAAGCCTGTTGACTGATAGTGATGTGGCTTACTGAGGATGTACTGACTGAGAATCAGCAAACACACTGTAGCCATGCAATGAAGCTAAGCTGGCGAGGGCTAGAGAGATATCCAAAGCCTGTTTCTTCTCCCCCAATGCTACTTAATGACAGGAGGATTAATTTTTTCCTTTGGGTTATGGCTGTGATGCCACCCATCTCACTGTGTGAAATCACTCCCTGGCAGCACTTGGCAGCAAACAGTGAGCTGGCAGAAAGAGGCAGAGAGGGAGAGAGCAGATAGCTCACGTCTTAAGAGTGATATGGAGAATGTTATTCTGCTGAGCCAACGAATGAAGCTCATAAGCTGATACCTACCTACAGAGGCAGACAGAAACATGAGAACCCTCTGAGGATCAGTAAACAGCAGCCTGGCTTCATAGCATCCCCCTCAACATACTATGAAATTGTCTGTTATCCAAACTGAACAACTGACAACGACATGGTAAAAAGTTGACATGGGGGTCAATCACAGCAGTCCCAAACAACGTAGGGGTCACACGGGACACGAGTTGAGGCCAGGGCATTCCTAGCTGATGCAGTTGGGTTTGTCTGGGAAATGATTGAGCAAACAGGGGCCAGAGTGGCTTCCCCTTACTGGCACCAGCGCTTTGTCCCTGTTAATCCACTCCAAAGAGCCACAGTCAAACAACCCAGCACCATACAGTCACCAGTAACAACACAGCACAGTCTGGGGGGACACAAAATGAATCCCACTGGCCAAAGCAGGGCAGAGACAGACGCCAGTTTGCTCATCAGATTTGGGCACAGAGAACGGTATGGCTTAACTGTAAGGCCGGTTGATGATCACAGAGCAACTTTCCGAGGTGCAATATTGCCTTTTGCAGGTTCTCTGTTACAGAGACAGTATTACTGACCATTATATAACTTTTCAGCTGATTAGAGTTGGAGTACATTTGCACATTTTCTTGCTCATTAAATTGTTATCTCTGTGTATCACGAGGACTGGAAGCTGCATGTGTGTATTCTTGTACTGATCCGGCAATTTCTGTCAGAGAGGATCGAGACTTATAATAGACTGACAGGCAGAATGGTGGAAATGTCGATAGCAAGTGAAGCAGGTTTATCTACTGCTGAATGTCAGGCTGTGTCTACACAGACAGATAGAGATATCAGTTGAATTGTATTAATATGATGGCTCTTGTGGCTGACATTAAAGCTAATCTACTTATCTGTGCCTTGTGATGTTAGTTTGGTAAATAAAGTCATATGATATGAGGACTATTTAAAAAGCAGCAAATCACTGTTGTCCACTTCTATTGCTGCTGAGTAGATCTGAAGTGCAAAACGAAAAAGGAATTTAAATCAGGGAAAAGTGGGAACTAGACAGCCCTCTCTGACCATGTTGGACTTAGAGATAATCTCATCATAGTGCTTCATTTCTGAGAAATATGATGACAAATTACGTGCATGACATCCTGGACTTAGAAGCTAAACAGCACTAAACAAAAACACAAAAGCACAAAGTTTAACGTCATGGCAACTGTTGTGGAGAAATTGCTGAAGTCAGTGGAGAGGTCAGGAGCGAAGAAAGTGTTCAGGAGCCTCTGATGTCTTATGCTGTAATATTTATTGGAGCTTGGCCAAGGAGAAATAGAGACACTCTCAAAGTACATCAGAGTCGATGCCTGAGTCGGTCTCACATTCTGCCGGACTCATGCTGGTGGTCAGACTTTAAACCCCAAAATAACACCACAAATACTGTACGCCCAGAATTAGTCAAAGAGAATGTGTTTACCCATTTTTGTGATACTGCCAGCACATTCTAGTCTGAAGACACTGTTCTCTGTTTATGTTAATGAAATGTCAACGACTAGCTATCTATTATCTCTATGAAGACAATGTTAGGTCTCTTCAACCCTGGTCACCACAACGTTGAGATAGACTGGCACCTGCTGTTCTCAATCAAAGCCAAACAACTACTACTGCCAAGGATCTCAAGGCCCACACGTGACCTCGTGTAACCTAAGGATAGAAAATTCCATAACAGCAACAATACGCGATAACATTAACCTGTTATGGTGGTTGTAGGAACATGAGCCTGATCAGACCACCGTGAGTTGACTACAGAATCCCGTGGTTACAGAGCCCATCTTGAAAATCAAAAAAAAAGTTCAGTCCTTTGAGGAAATAGCTGTTCAGTAGAAACGTTCATGACACACTTAGCTTATCGTTATTAAAAGATGGAGATAGAGATAGAGAAGCTAATAGTGTGAACCGAAACTGCAAAACATAAAACCACCATACTGAGAAAGCACAAGGACAAGATGAAGAGAAGAGACAGCATGTGTGAATGGAAAAAAAAGAGAAGAGAAGAGAAAAAGAGAAAAAAACACCAGTGTTTGGTGTGAATTGAAAAGCAACGAGACGCTCTCTTGCGATAAAGTTAACAGCTGGACAGTACTTACTTGTCATACTCTGCGTTGTCTTTGTCACAGCGTGCATCCTTGTGCTTCTGCCAGTCCTTCCCATGCTTACAGGTGGTGAGGAGGACTACATCCTCTGAGTTATGAACATGATATAAAGCGTTCCTAGTGTCTGAGCCTATTCCGGTTAGATACCTCTTCCCCTTAAAAACAAGCATGTACTTCCTATAAGGGGGAATGGTGTTGTGTTTCAGGTACCCCCTTTCCCCTCCTGTCCTAGGATGGTCCTTAGAGAAAAGAGGGATAGAAACATCAAAGTTGGGCCTAAAGTTCTCTGTGCTGATACTGGCCTTTGCCAACATGGCCAGGCCGATGTCGAAGCCAAGGTCTTCTGTGTAGTCTGGCCAGGTGCCAGAGTACAAGTTGAAGATGATGTGGTTTTTGCCCCCGTTCCACAGCGGGAGGCTCTGGATTTTTGCTTTCAAGTTGTGCACATACTGAGGTGAAAGCTGGTCCCGGTCCAGAGTGTCCAAACTCAGGACAAACAGGCATGCCTGCCCCGGGTCAGGTGTGTAGAACCTGGATCCTTCAATAGAGGACAAGATGTTCTGATAACTCTCTGACATCTTCTCCCCTTTCTGCTGGGGGTAGACATACACTTTAAATCCATTCCTCTCGCACAGGGAGAAATCAAAGCAGGAATCCATTCTGCAGCGTTTGCCAGTGTACACGCCTGAGTTAGCGTCCCTCTTCTGCCTAGGAGATATGTGTTCATTGTGATCATCGCTCCGGTCCTGCTCCCAGGAGCTGAACGGCTGCAGGGAACCCGGGAAGCGACGCCACCGCGCCCCGGGATGATAACCGGTGATGCTGCGGTCATCACGCCGGTTGGGACCCCGTCTGGATAGCGGGACTTGTATCCCACCAAAACAAAACAAGAGAATGAGACACGCACCGGCGGAGAACAGGGTTAAGTACCGTTTTTTGGCCTGCATGTGTCCTACGATCTGAGATAAGATGTCTGGCGATAAATCCAAGAAGTCCCCAAGTTTTGGCTTCACCACCTCCTGCGGGAACGCTCCGCCATCTTCCCCCGGGCTGCAAGGGTTGTGCGCTCACGTCTCCCACCTTCTGCTTCAGATGCCTTTCACAAGTCCGGGAACTGATCCAAAGCATGTGGGCGATTTATAATGTTCATCCACCTCGTCTCCTCGTCAATAGTTGTATCGACTAGCTGACATCAGTTTCTCCTGCTCAACAGACTGGCCCGAGCCACTTAAAAACTGGGATCTAGCGTTAGAGTGGCAACCCACTTTCCTCTGAATAACATCACATTTGCTCGAAACGCCAATTTTCACCGTATAATGCTGTGAATGTGAGCTAAAACCAAACGGCGACAAATAACACCGCGGCACAAAATCAGCAGAAAGTTGGGTAACGTTAAAGCAGCAGTGTGTGCCAGACTTGTTGCCTGGACAGTTAACTATTGTCCCTGGTGGAAATTAGCAACCAAGCGGGCACTGAAGCCCTAAACATTGAACATACCCAGTCTGAAACGTCGCTTCGGTGTGTTGGTTTACGTATCTAAACATAAACGTACCATTGTAACTGTTTGATAAATATATTACCGAGAATTTCTGCGTCCGATTTAGCTAGCTAGCAGGCTAACAAACTGAAAACATTCCCAGTTAGCTTGTTAGCTAAGCGGCTGCATCAAAGTAGCTCTAACCCTGGTTGGAAGTAAAGACAGCCAGGCAGTCCTCCTCCTCCCTCTAAACAACATGTCTCTTCATGCGGGCAACTTATCTTCCCACAAAAACCGACAGGCTAGTCTCTCTCCGTGAATTTCTCCAGTCGTGTAAAGTGTTGAAGTGGTGGCTCACACACACATACACACACACACACACACAAAAACAAGAGGTGCTGAGGTAACTGCGAGCCGAGCAGGGAAGCACGGCAGTCCCACGGACCGACAGCGCTGATGATGAAGCGACGTCCTCCACGGCGCACGGTGCCTTATGATTGGCTGGCGTCACATCCGAGGCGGGCGGGGCTTCCAGTGCACCCATTCACATCCAGGGGAGAAGAGAAGTGAGCAGGGACGGAAGGTGTTTCTACACTGATTTACAGCACATAGCGTGGGTATAAGCTCATATTTGTGGTTTGGATATGAACCAAATATAAAATAACCGCGTTACAGTGAAATACACACCAATCTCACACCTCAAGGTCTGTTTAATGTCATATGTCACGTTTTTATTTTAGCACTTTGGAGACTTCTCATGCATGCTGGCTTATCTGCAATGCTTAACTATTGTTTCCAAGGTCAAGAATGAACAATGAAGTAAGTAAAAATATGTAGACACTATTATTCCAGTTTAAACAAAACCCCTCTGGGGTCTGGGGTTATTACAAGCATATGTTTATGTTGCTTTTGAGGTTAACAATAAACAATTAGGTAACTACAGGAAATACCCTACAGACACATTTCCTGTTTTTATTATATAAATTTATTTTATTATATAAAGTGAATGGGTTTATAGTAAAAAAAAAAAAAAAAAAAAAATCAGGGTTTCCCCTAAATAAAAATAGCCATATCACTACAATATAATTGGAGTTAGGTGACGAGTGTTGCGCATAATAATACAGGATGTATCATGGATTAATTAAGGGATTCTGCAGCTGAGAGCTTGGATATGCCTGTTGATAAACCAGAAATCAGGACATCTACAAGATTTCAATGTTAGTTTCTGAGACTATCTGATGCTTTCTGGGCAGTCTTGGTTCTTCATCAGCATGCTCTGAGCAAAACACTAGATCCCTGCGTCTTACCAGTGTTTCTCTGTAGCCAAACATGACCTCTGACCATTCTGACCGTGACAAGAGAAATGTATAATAACTTAAACAGAATAGTCATAATGTGTTTTTACAGCTCCTGTGGTCTAGAGTAAAAGTGATTTTGCAGAAGCGGGGAAAGAGCAAACAGGAATGTGAATCTGCGTTCCTCAGGAGCTGTGGACCAGCTATCTGCACTGCCTCAGTTCCCCATGGACCACTGATCAAAGACAGCGAGGAATATGATGGCCACCTCCTCATTCTAAACCTCCTCCCTTTCTCTTTGTCTCTCCTCTTTCCATCCCACTCCTGCCTTTCCCTCCCTGACTTTCTATCATCCTCTCTGGCATTCTTTCCATCTCTTCTCTCTTTCATCCCTTTAACTAATTTAGGAGGGGGGTGCCGCCAGTGACAGATGTGGCTAGATGGATGTTCCTATGCTTTTGCCTCTACAATGATCAGATGTGCATTGTTTATATGTCACTGAATTTTAATTTGAGTGCTTTAAAGTGGTCTGTCCATGTGGAATTGTGACAGCCCCTCACTTCAGTGTCTGATATTAATAATTGCACTTCCAGTAGGTTTATTTGGATGCCTCACTTCAAAACCAACGTGATGACAGAGTAAGGACAAATCAACAAAAAAACGCAGACAATTGGATTCCAGGAAAAAAACGTTTAAAAAAATCAGTGGTGTTCTGCTGCTTTTGTCTAGCTATTATCTGCAGCTTAATGAGAATGTGGAGATGCTGTCTCCCTGCTGTTGCATTGTGTTTGCTGAGCTGAGCACTGGCCAGATTTAGAGCAGCAGGGTGACTGAGCCAGAGCAGCACTCCCACTGTGTAATACACGCAACCATGCCAATATCTAATTTGGATGCACCCAGGTCAGCATAGTTTTCCCAGCCAGCCAGCGAGTAAGCCAGCCAAGCAACTAAACATCCAAATGGAGATTTATTATTTCCTTCTGAGTACATTTTGAGGTCATTAATTCGCCTTTTTGTCAATAACAGTAATGTAATGCAGATTTGTCATTAAAAATTCAGGCACATATTCGCATAAAAATATGAATTTGTGGTATGTGCAAGAGCCACGCGGACATATGCACGACTACACACATGCACAGTCGTTTGTGGGTGTGTAAATGCTGTGTGTGTGCCTCTTTTATGTAGAGCACAGCCTTGGATGTGGTAATTTAATGTCCCCTCCTGACTGAGACTGACAGCCTTGGTGAGGAGCCTCATCCATCTGTGTTGACGCAGAAAAGCACAAATCACATCTGAGTGTAACAGGACGAACAGTGAAACGAAGGGTTCATGTGACAAATGGAGGTGTCAGTGTCTTGATGCTGAGAGGGCCAGTGGGATCAGCGATTTAAGTGGACGGCTACTTGATATACTGTATATCTGGCACCTTCTCCTCTAGTGGGAACAAGTAGAGTAGTGTAGACAGAGTTTTTCAAGTGAGTACTTTGTTATTTTTCACTTCCTCATTAGTTACATGAGAAGATTATAACTACTCTTTAAAAATAAAGCTACAGCCAGCAGCTGGCTGGCTTAGCCTAGCCAGTTGGATGACTGCATATAACCAAGCAGCAGCCTCCAGTGCTGTGAAATGAAACCAATGTGGGAGTGCTAAAAACTGTCATTTCTCGAGTGGCCACTTGAGAGCGGCTGCAGAAGTCAGTCAATCTCCATATGTGTGGCCGTATTAAAATGCCCAATTTCGATTTGATTGACATCCAGGCATCATTCAACCTGCCTCAGGTCCGCCCATGATCCACATGTTAGCATCCACATCAACCGATATTTAGATCATTCTAAAGTAACAAAAACATAACAACTCTTATTTTCAGGCAATTATACACTAATGAAAACATAGTTATACATATTGCATTTGATTTCTGCCATGTTCTGTAAATAGAGCCTGCTAAGTCTTACACACTGGAACTATAAAAATATGTTTTCAAAGAGAGTAGTTCCTGATTTCTGTCAATCATCAAAGTCATGGGAGTTGTTCCAAATGAATGGATCAGAGAGTAAAAGCTTTCATAGTAGAATTAGAAATTCAGATGAGACTTTGAGGTCAGAACACCCACCGGCTGAAACCTTTCACTAAAAATTTGATGAACAAGATGAACAAAAGTCTAAAGCCAGTGACTCTGGGAGGCTGTAGTTAGACACAGCATGGCAATATATTCTTTATAACAATACTAACATGCTAGTAAAATGTTTATTCAGTAGGTTAGCCTGCTGCACTCAGCACAAAGTACAGTTAAGGATGATGGGAATGTCATTATTTTTGAAGTACTGGACAAAATGAATACATATGGCCTACTGCTTTTGCTACAGAAGGGGGTATAATGTCTATGTTATTGGGTGGATCTAGTAGTTGTTGGGATTAGTCTGGACAAAGGTGGTGAACTGACTGAAGTGACAGACCGACATACCCAAAATAATTTTGCCAGCACTGCTAGAAAGAATATCTCTTGGATCAGCTGATGATCTAGCATAATTTTGAATGTCATCATAATCACTGTTGTTGTCCTGTCTTGAAAAATGGGCATATTCTTCATATATTTTTCATATATGCCCATTGGCCCAAATTGGCCCATCCAGGAAAGGATACACACCTTGTGTTATAAACAGTTACATGTCAGTCTACTTTTGCATATTAAGCTCATTAATAGTAGATCAGTAGTATTTGCACATTGCCACTGAACTTCAGCTGCTTGACTTCAGGGAGTGAGGCTCTTTATGAAATCAACATTAGCCACAGAAGAGGTGCAGATTTTGCAATAAATGCTGACCCACAGACCCAGGTGACATTACATAATTATACATTTTGAGTGAGGCATTACTTATTGCTTACTCCATTTACTCATAAAAATTGGACAACTGTCACCATCCTAGAAAAACTTTAGCTTGCAGCACAGTACCAAAATGGGTATACCCAACGCAGACTGGTGAACTCAGTATATCTGCATATAGCCTCCACTACACCACTGATTATGATTTAAAATGACAATGTGACCACAGTAAGAGGTTGACTCAACTGGCTTTTGAGTCTGTTCCTGTTCCCAGAGATAATTTCTGTGAAGTGCTACAGTTATAAGGACCTGTCACATAAATTTGAATGACAGTAACAAAAAGCTCCCATGAGCCTGTTACAGTTTAGAGTGAATTATCATGTCCTATAAAGACTAATGTTCTGTACTGAAGAGAACTCATTGGGTGGAAAGTTATACAAAGTATTTGTTCAATTCATTGGTTGAATATTATGGATTATTATGATATTTTATCATATATGTAAAGGTGGATTTAAGGATCCCATTCAAGGGAACAATGATGTCTATCAATAATGTAGAAAATGTAATCCTTCATGTGGAACAGCCTACACAAGATTATTGTTTTAATCAATGGCATGGTCATGATCACCATAATAAATGTCATGATTACTATCATATTGCTATTTTCTATTTTTCTTCCTCTTCTTCTTTCTAATCTTCTTTGTATTCATATTTATATATTAGAAGAAATGACTGTGACTAAATGAGAAGGACAGAGAAAATGCATTTGTGTGTGTATGTGTGTTTGTACGTACGCACAATATGCTTACCACCTTGTGTGCACAGCAGTGTGTGCGTGTGTTGGAACATCTCAATCACAGAGTAGAGATCAGGTTCAATTACACATGCAATAACTTTGAGGTCTCCAAAGGCCTAGAAACCATTTGTATGCTAATAAGTTTGACAGCTGTAATGACTTGCAATAAAGGTAACATCTGCTGCTTGATCAAATCTGATATTAGAGTATTACCACAATCAGCCTTTGCTATTTGTCCTGAAACCACTTGTCATCCTTGAAACTCCTTTTGGGAAGTGTTTTTGGCATCTAGAAATGGTGATGTAATAACCCTTCTCCTGGCCTTTTCTTGTCTCTCTGCAGTGTGTGAAAGCGTATTTGTATTTCAGTGGCGTACTCTTGGAGAAAATTGAAAGTGGACACATTTTTCTATGAAGTCTGGTCAAAATTTTATATGGACCAAAATCACTTATCACTGCAGAGGGATTTAGATTGGGAAAAGTTCCTTCCAAAAAACATTTTTACCAGAAAAAGGCCAAAACCTGAAGAAGAGTAGCAAAGGAGGGATCAATCTCTTATCCAGGATGGACACACATGCAAGGTGCCTATGTATGGAGCAAACACTGAAAACATAAATGAAGAATGACTTTGTCTTGGAGTTGAAAAGTCTTTTAAGCTCTTTTGTCATGAGATTTTGCACACACATTCATGTTCCCCAGAGGATGATTCTTAATGACTTTGGTAACTTTTCCTCTAGTGCCACCATGAAACTGACGTTTGAGTGAAATGTTTTGACAATGAATTGCCATAAAATTTGGTGAAAATGTCATGTAGCCATCATGTTTCCCTCAGAAAACTTTGGTGACCCCCTGATTTTTCATCTAGTACCACCATCTGGTCATAATTTGTCCAACAGTTTACTCTGTGACCAAATACAATACAATACAAATACATTTTCATCAACCTTTTAAGTGCTAATTAGCAGATATTAGCAAGCTAACACACTTCACAAAAGTGAACATTATACTTGCTTACCATCACTGTGTTAACATTGTTAATATCACTGCGTTAGTGTTAGCATCGTCATTGTGAGCAGATGTTGGTATGCTGGTATTAGCATTTAGTATGCTTTAATGTAAAGGTGAAATAAAAATATGGTTACATAATATGTTTGTCCAAATGGTAGAGCATGGCAAAGCAATAGTATTCTAATTAAATTCATATGACAACATCAAAAGAAGCACCACAAAGTTAATCACATAAACATGATTAAATACCAGCCATACATGGCAGCTAATTTTAGCTTTAATTAGATTCGATACATGCCTGTGGAATATACGCTGACATAAGAGCAGAGAGACAGATGAAATAAGACAGAGTATGCTTCCTGTCTCATTGCAATGAGAGACGCCTGCTGCGTGCAGCTCTCACTTCAAGAGCCTGAAAAAGATCAATGAGGAAGAATAGCAGTGGGACTGGACTACAAATTGAGCAACCTTTAATCACCTCACACGGTTCACAGTAGTGTGAAAGTTCCCGCCATATAAAGGTTTAATCACTAGCCAAGCTGAATAGAGTCAGCTTGCTGCTAATAAAGGGCACATGGGACTCTATGGGGACACATGCACACATGCATGATTTTGCTAATGCACACACAAACGTGGTCGACCTTGTATCTTTTGCATACATGGGACTTTAAAACACGCCACCTCCAGCTTATAGATCTCAGTGTCACGCTGTCTTGAAAATGTTATCCATATCCTTTAATTTGTAGCACACAATGTAGCCCACGGAGAAAGAGGCAATCATCATTTATTAGCTAATTCAAGGGTTTCAATGACAAATGATAATTACATGACCCAACAGTCAATGGCCGCCAGGCTACTCAGGGAATGAAAACTGAGATCTGTCAATGTTCTTAATAGGCAGAGACACAAGGGTCACTTGGTCACTCTTCAATTAATTGTTAGATGAATATACAATAGGTGCTGAGAATATTACTCAATGGGATAACATTTCACTGTAGACGCATGTCCGTCAGCCTTTTCCCTACAAATGCATACACTTCATCACAAACAATATAGTCTTTGACAATAAAAGTGAGTGTCAAACGAGACTCTACAAAGACTAATCACAATAACAAGAAGAGAGAATCCTGAAGGTACCAGAAGGTTAATAAAGAAGGTGTGTAGTAAGAGACCTCATTAGTGAAAACCTTTCATGACGCTTCCCAGGAAACTCATATAGCTGACCCAGGTGCCGCTGACAATGTGACCTTGGTGTGATGGTAAACGGGTAATAAATCCAGTGGCCACAGGGACACAGTTGTGCAGTTTGTGGACAGCCGGGTCAATGAAGAGGCGAGCTATGAATTTAAATTATACCTGTCTGTCTTTCTCCCTTGTCCCCACTATAAAATGCGTTGAAATAATGGTGCTCCAGCGGCTCAGCGAGATCAGAAGCACGCTATTCAGGACCTTAAATGCAGCTCACCTTGCCATATGTCATACCCTCCCATTTTCCTGTCAATCACGTCTCGGCAGTAATGAATAAAGTAAAAGCATGATGAAGATCATCTGTGAAATACCCCGAAGCCCAGAATCCTTTGCACATCAAAGATGAAAAGCAATTAAAGTGATGCAGCAGTGTTGTGTCGAAAAACGTTCACCAGTTTCACCCTATAAATGTTGAACGATGAGGACAGACAATCTACGACGGTACACAGAGATGTCAACTGGTTCAGGATTGATATCAAACCTCGCTCTGCCACACAGAAAGGTGACAGGTCAGACAAACAGCTCTCTCCATATGACTGTTATTAACCTCTGGCTCACACTGTTTAAAGGAAGTGCCTGCCAGCGTGTTAGAATTATTGGCAATAAAAGTCCAATTCAATCAGAATTCGAAGGAAACATGAGGGCTTATGCTTATTCA